>JAOTOM010004662.1:52500-115000 GCA_034440615.1 Ashinkailepas kermadecensis | reverse complement strand
TTCCCTGTTGAGCGAAACGTCCCAATTGAAGGTTGTGGAACACGAAAGTTGGAAATATATCAAGCGTCCTGACATTTCTCATTACTGCTGAAAGCAAGCACCGAAAAAGAGAATATATCCTACAGTTTCGTAATCGGTGGAGCAGTTGCATTACATCGGGGAATCTGCTTGCCATCTATTTACGGTTCACTACTGTAACTGGCAAAAACAATTTTGCAGTTGTAGTCATGGGTAAATTGTGAAGGCCATGTAGTGTATGACTGGACGAATTCATTCACCTTGGAGATGAGTCATTGTATATACGTACTTCTAAGGCAATTCATGGTGAACAGGCAAATCATGGTGATCTTGCACCTGGATCCCTATTAGATTTCATTACGCCTGGAGTAACGTACGAAGGGAATTAAAACCCTATCGACCTCGATATCTACCTATATGCCTGGGCACCTCATCACTCACATCCTTCATTAAGTGTAGCATTTATCGGGGTGTACATATCTTCCCAAAAAGTCATCAGACATTATCAGCGTGATACAATATTGCCATGAGACACACTCTGGCAGTCGATATCAGCATTGGGAAGCTAAATGGCAGCGGGCATTATCAGCGTGATACACTGTTGCCATGAAGACACTCTCTGGCGGTCGATATCAGCATTGGAAAGATAAATGGCAGCGGGCATTATCAGCGTGATACACTGTTGCCATGAAGACACTCTCTGGCAGTCGATATCAGCATTGGAAAGATAAATGGCAGCGGGCATTATCAGCGTGATACACTGTTGCCATGAAGACACTCTCTGGCAGTCGATATCAGCATTGGAAAGATAAATGGCGTGCAGAAAAGGCCCAGAATTACAAAGCAAAGAACACAAGATGCCGCGTTCCAAAGTATCACCTTGGATAGCTCTATAGGTTCAGGTGTTGGGTCAGTATTACGCGATCAATGGAATGAAAATGGACTGTAGTGTTAGTGGTGGGCAGGACTAAACGCTCTTGGTCCAGCGTGCTTTGCTACAGTCGCAGTACAGTCCATCACATACTTTGTTGACTGTCTCGATGAACTCGCTGTCGATGGGAGCGTTCGGGTCGACCATGTCGTAGGGCGAGTTCGGCTTTCCAGCGAGCGCTTCTCCTGAAGCAGCAGGCATGGTTCACATCAGGGTGTCATATGTTTTGCTCAGCAAGACGACATATCCAGATTAAGGCACTACTTAGATCGTAACCCCGAGATATACCTGTCTCTTTCTCATGCTTGGTGAGGAATCCTAAAATCGAAAATACCTTCGATCCTTTCTTTAGATGATCTGATTATGTGCCATTGGCTACATACGCAAGTATCTACGCGGATTAGGGGCGCCACAATACCGTGACCTCTCCATTGAGGAATGTAGAAGGCTTGGCTCGTAGTAAAGCATGGCGAAGTGGAGTCTGCAGGGGTGTCTAACATGATTGTAAACTTTGGCGATGCTTTACAATACTGCTTAATAGCAGGATGCAATGAACTACTCATTATGGTGTAATACAACCTGTTGTGTGTTGTCTGCTGTGTATATTACAACTCATATTTGCACATCCTTTTCATATCAATTATGTACATCTAAACTGGAAATTTCCAAGTGCACATTGGAATTTTGTGTACTTGTTCTTGGCCAGCTGCTACTCTGTCACTACACCCAGAACACAAATTGAGTCACCTGAGCTTGATGACGCACTGATTGTTCATGGGTACATGAGCCCATAGGGGCGCATTTAGCAGGGCCATCCTCCCATGCCAAGTATTTTCCCTGGGAAGGCGTCAATTTCTGAAAATATTTGAGGCGGGGCTCAATACATGGGAGAAATAGGGCGACCGAAATCGATTGGAGGGCCCACATATAGGCCCATGCCAGAAGTATAATTATTATTGGACCGAGTCAACATTGGGAGAGGAAAGGGGTAAGGCACCAACGAATATGTAAACCATTGTTGATTGCTTATCCTACCCTCTAATTTTCACGAATTTTACGACTTCACACTAGGGAACTAGAACTCACGTATAATATTCCCATTTGTCTTTTTTTCCACTGGCATGCCATTGGCATGACTGTGCTCACCATTGTGCACATGGGAGGCATGATAGGTTTAGGGATAGCATTATGAGCATGCTTCCCCCAAAAGTTGGAGGAAAGTTAACATTAGCTCGCGCTTCAACGGCAACCCCATGGCGTTGTACCATGGCACAACGCCGCATGAAGGTGCCGCATGCCACCTTCATGCAACACCAACAGGGCGTCGTACCAAAGAAATCCAAAATGGTCTCAACCTCGCTAATGTTCAGGCAGTACATAGGCTCCTGGTAGTTATGTACCAATATATCTCACTTTTTCTGAAAGGATTGATGCCGTAGTTCTCCACGAGCTTGATGTACTTCTCCTCCATCTTGATGGCCTCTGTAAACTGCTGATATTCAGCCGTCATGTCGGCCATCAAATCTTTGTTGTCTTTCACAGCCATTTTGCTATCGTTTCAATGCGACACCAGACCGCTTCAGTTGGCTACAAGTCAAACCGTTTGGCGATTCTGTTAAAAGTAGAGGAAATATTTCGTCTTTCATCAAAGTATAGTGGGGTACGACTGTGAATCCTGTAGATATATTTTCAGAATAATTTCCATAGATCAAATCTTTGAAGAAATCAAGAACATCCGGTTGCAAAATGGAAAACTAACAGAAGCGCATGCAGGAGTTCTCGGTGGTATAAAAGCTTGGTGGGACATAAACCCAAAGCAGCCTGAGGCACTTAACACGTTGCGTTACACCAGCGGTTATGCCTTGACCAAGAGGCCCATCCGTAAAGCCCTTAGGGTGAAAGATCAACAAGATGTGTTTTTGTCGTTGTTACCATTTACAATCACGTGACATAGTGCTGTTTGCAACGTCTCGCTAAAAATATGCCTAACTCATTTAGCGCTCTGGCGAGGAACATATTATTTCATCAAAATCACACGATGACCTTTCCTCGATGATTATAACAAATAGTCGAAAGTTACTTAGATGGTGTATATTCGGGTACAACCCTTCGTCAAACCACAAAAAAATAAGCAATTCCAACTAACGGTCGAATTCTCACTGCCATATTTTGTTTTATCTATGTCGATGTCGTGCCTTGCTAGGCATAGGCTTTTTATTCCGGAGACGCCTTCAATACGTACAAGACAAGACATACATTTTTGCACATTTGCATACATGTATGCAATACATGTAATCCGGAATCAAAAAGCCTATGCCTAGCAAGGCACGACATCGACATAGATAACAAATATGGCAGTGAGAATTCGACCGTTAGTTGGAATTGCTTATTTTTTTTGTGGTTTGACGAAGGGTTGTATCCGAATATACACCATCTAAGTAACTTTCGACTATTTGTTATAATCATCGAGGAAAGGTCATCGTGTGATTTTGATGAAAAAATATGCCTAACTCATCAAATTGAGCACTTGCTGACAATGATATCATGCATTGATGGCAAGGAAATTTAATTCATTTGAATAAAATATGATGACTAAAATTAATGAAATATGATGACTAAAATTAATAAAATATGATGACTTTCACCAAGAATCACGAGATTTTAACATATTACAGGTTTTTATGGCCAATGAGTTGCAAGCATGGGCGCAGAAATGTAAAATGTATTGGTGGGCCAAATGCATGAAGGCAATGAGTGCGGCCAGTTTGATTGGTGGGGCCCATCCCATATGACCCCATGTTAAGAGGGCAAAAAGCCGGTGGAGCCAAGGCAAATATGTTGGGTCCCAGGCCCTACCAAAAGTATAGGAAACTCTACCTCTGGTTGCAAGGGTATATTTTCCGTACTTCTCACTCTCGTTGTGCGAAATCGCATGGCAAAACATGACACAGTGCAGCAATTTCTGAAAACAACCACTTAGTCGACGCAGGGCGACCAAAATGTCATTATTCCTGCTTAATAATCCTAAACAGACGATTCTCGTATCCAAATCCTAGTACAAGATACCGGAAGGATCGTCGATCTAGGATTACCCGTTTTAAGAAATATCATCAGAGAGCAGACTACTTCGCGACTTCCCTGCACTAGAATACCTCAAGCAACCTGTCGATGCAATGCTTTGAGATCCAGCATCCGCTTTTTGGATCACGGAAGCGTTTGGCCATGTCATTGATCATGGCACGTGCCACGCCGGCACGTCCATTGCAATCGATCACCGTTACGTGCCTCAGAAGCGCCAGCAGGATCATTTGTGCACTCATCCACGCGCAACCTTGACGTCGCAAAGGTCAAACAGTTGGCAGCTCGGAGGAGTGTGCGGACGCGGCGTTTTTCCCGCCCAGCATGTGCGCCGCGACAGGCCGGCGTGAACTTGAGCCGCGGTGCGCGCCGATTGATCACACGCCCAGCCCTCGCTCTCAAATTAGAGGCCGTTAATTCTGTTGTGTTGCCGACGATTTATGCCGACGAGCGCGCCGGCCGCAGCGGCGCGGCGGCATCGGTGGCGCGCGCGCGCGGCACAACCGTGGCGTACGCGGCGCAGGCCTTGGCGGAGCGCGGCGGTCTGGCCGCGATGTGGGCCTCTCCACTGTGCCGGCCGGGTGCGGCGGGCGGGCCTCGGCGGCGCCGCATTGTGCTCGTCCGGCCGGCGGCGATCGGCGGTCGGCGATCAGGATGCGCCCGCTGGGGAGAGGCGCGGCGGCCGTGTCTGCCCCGACCCGGGTCAGCCGGGTCACCGGGGTCGCGGCGGCCCGAGCAGCTAGCGCGCAATTTGAAGCCGTTTCGCCGGACTGATGCTAATTGACGAGCCATCCGCCGGCCCGGTAATGGCCGGCCTTCCTGGGAAAGTATCGCCGCCCCAGCTGGCGTGCATGGTCACCTTGCCTGCAGCCATCCGTCGGTACCGCGGCTCTCTTGTCATCTCGGCCGTGCATGGAGACGATGCTGCGCCTCGCCTCTGCGGCTGAGCTCACCGGACCCGACGATATTGCACCACCGGGGATCCGATCCGGTCTGATTTCCCCGAGAAGGTGTGCATTGGGTTGGCATGGTTGGCGAGGGGGACTTGCAACCACGTGTGATTGCTTTAGTTGCTTCATTCCCATGCAATATCCATATTCCAGGCATGAGGTACGAGTCTAAAACTGCCAGACATGGGTGCGGCACCTGGGGGTTTGGAGAATGCAGTTACATGGACCCCGTCATCCAAGCGGAACACGCGCTTTTTGTTCTTCAATTATTTATTCTTGTTTTCACAATTGAGAAGATGCCGGGGTCACACAAACCGAATGTCTCCCAATTTTACAGCTGTTGCCATGCACGCTACCACAACAGTTGGAAAATTTCCTCCGGCTATCCCCTTTCTCAGTTTGCTTCACTGGCCGAACGCATGGATACTGTTGAACGGATACTGTTGCGTACACTGAACGTATACTGTTCAGCGTACGCACTATGCGCTCCACTGAACACCGAGTTGGAGCTGGACGGACTGGCTATGTTCACGTCTGATTATTACGAGGCTATTTACCCCGCAGGTCTAAAGAGTTTTGCTTCGGCGAGAGGTATATCAAGTTAAATGGTTCGGCTCGGCCCAATGTCAACTCTGTCAGACAGCTGTAGAGGACTGCAGTCTCCATCAGCCAGCAGTCCCACCAACCAATTGTGGCGCGGCATCAAACCAGATTTTCGTTTTAATTCATTGTGCAAATCTCGATAGCTGCCGGCTCCTCCGCGATTATTTGACTGGTGCTATGCTAGCCTTAAGTTCGAACTCACCCTCCCCCTGTGTTAGAGCGAATTTTGGATGATGTATACGATATGGCCTTCCAGTTTCAATGATTACTGTAATGTGGCTGTATTGCTCAATGTGTTCTATAGCTGTAATGGTTCCGTGGCTCGATAGCTGTAACGTGTTCAATGATGGCTTGTAACTAGGATTGAAGTAATACAAAGGTGAGATTTGTGCATAGGCTTTTGGTTTCACAACCTTCCTATCATTGTGTGTTCCATTGTATAGTTTTCTATGCAATGAAGGAGATAATTTGTGACTGGCTGGGGTTACTTCCCTTCCCCTTGCATTCTACAATTGCGTTCGAATTGAAGCGTTGATGTGACCCAAACTGAAACTTCCAGTATTTTGAAATAAACATAGGAGGCTTGTCCGCTCTAGTTGTCAGAGCTTGGCGATATACACACACATATATATATATATATATATATATATATATATATATATATATATATATATATATGTGTGTGTGTGTGTGTGTGTGTGTGTGTGTATGTGTGTATGTGCGTGTATGTTCTAAAGACATATGATATCTACGAAGGTCAGGGTCATAGGATACAATCAGGGGCAAATCCAAAGGAAAATATGGTGAACTGCTCAAACAGGAACTTTTCGAAGCATATGGTGCGTATGTAGAGGTAATTAACCACGTCAATGCTAGGCCGCAAGGCGGACCAATGTTTCGCCTTAGTTTTCTTAGGGGGGGCAAAATAAAAACATTTTCCAAGCTTGCATGCACAGTATGAGCCTGAATGCACACACAAACCCCTTTGAAGGGCGAAAGCAGCATGGACGATTATCATTGCTAATATCAATCCACCCATTTTACCTCGTATGACTCCTCATTTTTTTCGAGCGCCTGTAGAATGCACATACTCTTGGGATATCCTAAATCCTATATCCGTGGCCTGGCCTCGTACTGATTCCAAGCTGAAACACCTATAGCAGGAATTATTCTCAATCCGACTAATAATTCATTGAAGTCGAATTAGCGTATACAGAATGCTTATAAACTATAATTAAACTTGTGCCGTAACCTGTAATCAGGCCAAGTTATAATATTTTTATACACCACCTATCTACACACTCAATTTTGAATTTTGAGTGCACAGTTGTAGGCCGACATTGGATGAATATTGTACTGAGGCCTACGAACTACATGGTAAGGTGAGCGTGATCTGATTTTGACATGTATTAGACCCGTGAACTTGTTAGACAGGGAACAATTAAGGGAGGACGGGTTATCAAAATATGTTTACCGCCCCGGTAGCTCAGGTTAGAGCGCTTCATTGGTCTCCTCTGTCCTGGCCAAGACAAGGCTCGGCTCGCTTCCCAAGCACTCACATTTAGCTTCCGGCTGGGACTGCCAGTTGGCGAATGGTCCGATAAGGTCGAGGGCGAGTTACCGGGGCGGCCGTGTCTGTGTATTCATGGCACGCTAAGCTCTCTGTAACTATTCTGTCATTGAACTGGAGTTCACGGAATGGGTGATGAGGTCAGGGTTCACGCAACAAGCTCTGCTTAGCAATAAGACCCTGGTCCATAAATCCACCTCAGCGATAATTCAGACCAAATTTCTTTAAAAAAGAAGCAAAATGCGCATATGCATTCCAAGATGGCATGCCAAATTCTGAAGTGATGTACCGAGTGATTTGTGAGTAGTCACAGAAAGGCACCAGCAGCAACGCCTTGAAGAGATGCTAGTGCGAGCGTGGAAACGCTTAACTCGCACCCAGGATTTGGTGCACATTTGCATTCGTCTCCCATTTGCATTCGCCTGAGAGAGTTTTGCGTTAGAATATTCACGACGTCTTCGCTCCACGACGACTTCCACTCTGTACAAGGAAGTCTCGAAAAGGCCAGACGTTGTCCGACAACATCGCGCACACAGGATCGATTCTCGGAGCTGTCTTGTCTGCAGGCCTGGCCAGCATACACCTCGCTCATATTCCGGCAACACTGAGGCCGGACATAACTTTCTGCGTGACACGCGCAAGCACCAGGCTGCAATGCCAATGAATATATAAGCACCTCATCATTGGCTGCGGCCCGAAATACTCACATGTTTCGATATACTTGCATTAAAGTCGACTTGACTCCGTCGAAATTGACTGCACTATTTTCCCGAAATTGGACCCATCTGCCGGGTTGTGGGATTAGCGCAGGTGCCACAATGTGTCGCGGCCTCTTGCCTTACACAGTCATCCCGCTCAGTTTATGCTGCCTACAGCCATTCAGGGACGGCGGGAACGGAGACCAGAGTGTATCAAATAACTGAGACCGAGACTTCCCGGCTTCGAGGCACGCAGGCACGTGGTGGCATGGCGTCATGGGCAGCGATCGGCGGAGTCGGCCGCCCAAGAGCGAGGGCCGGCTGGACCACCACACCACCACCGACTGAAATACATAGCAGACTGGACCACCACTGACTGAGATACATCATAGACTGGACCGCTACCGACTGAGATACATCATAGACTGGACCGCCACCGACTGAGATACATTACAGACTGGACCACCACTGACTGAGATACATCACAGACTGGACCACCACTGACTGAGATACATCACAGACTGGACCGCCACCGACTGAGATACATCGCAGACTGGACCACCACTGACTGAGATACATCGCAGACTGGACCGCCACCGACTGATGCACATCACACATAGACTAGACCCGACTGAGATACATCATAGACTGGACCGCCACTGACTGAGACACATCATAGACCGGGCCGCCACCGCCTGAGACACATCACAGACTGGACCGGCACCGACTGATATACATCATAGACCGCCACCGACTGATATACATCATAGACTGGACCGCCACCGACTGATATACATCACAGACTGGACCGCCACCGACTGATATACATCATAGACTGGACCGCCACTGACTGAGACACATCATAGACCGGACCGCCACCGCCTGAGACACATCACAGACTGGACCGGCACCGACTGATATACATCATAGACTGGACCGCCACCGACTGATATACATCACAGACTGGACCGCCACCGACTGATATACATCACAGACTGGACCGCCACCGACTGATATACATCACAGACTGGACCGCCACCGACTGATATACATCATAGACTGGACCGCCACTGACTGAGACACATCATAGACCGGACCGCCACCGCCTGAGACACATCACAGACTGGACCGGCACCGACTGATATACATCATAGACTGGACCGCCACCGACTGATATACATCACAGACTGGACCGCCACCGACTGATATACACCACAGACTGGACCACCACCGACTGAAACACTTCACAGACTGGTCTTTGAACAGAAGATCTGATGATTTAAAAAACAATATTGCGGTGAAAACTGCTAAAAAGAAAAAAAATTAATGAAAATGAAAATGAAAAATTAATGAAAAAAAATTTGGATTCGAAACCAACTAACAGCTAAGTAATTAAGGTTCCAAAAACGTAATGGTCTGATCGAGCAGCGCCGGATCTCCCCGCTCAACTTTCGTACCATGTACGGGGGAGTAGACTCGCTCAGGTTTCGCCCTCGCTCGTAATGAGCTCGTCATCATGAAAAAAGCTGGGTGCATGGTTGCAGGAAAATACTTAAAACACAGCCGCCCGTCTGTTCCTAATAAACAAACGCCTTTCGACGTTCGAAATCGTGCCATAAACGTTCATTAGGATACATTTGACAGCAGGCAGTAACGAGCTGACCTGTGCACTCGCTCGTAGCGGTCCCGCAAGCCATTCGGCGCCAGCAATTTGCCGAATACCGCCGCCCGTGTACTCCCACGTGGGTGGCCGATCTGCCGTGTCGTCGCAGGCATATCGCGAGTTCTTGCATGCCGTTGCAGTGGTTCGAGAAGTTAGAGACCATAGGTCACTGGCACTAACACGCAGCCGTACCGTTTTCAAGCCAAAGTGAACTCGTGTGCCCCCAGCTTGGCACGATTGCTCACAATATTCTGGGATGTCTAGTGGTTGCTTCAATTTGGTGGTTTAGTGGTCCCTTCCTCCCTCCTCATATATATATATATATATATATATATATATAATATATATATATATATATGCATATATATCCTTTTCTTTTCCATTTCTATATACTTCCTTCTCTATCTACTCCTCTCTTCCCCCTCTCCCTCTCTCTGCATCTCTCTTTCTCCCTCTGATGATCTCAGTGCCGATTAATAACCTCGTCACCAATCTTATTATTACTATACTTATTTGTTTGGTGGCGGAATCTATTCATGTATCTGCATGTGAACAGCTTGTAATACCACGATTTGTGCAGGCACTGAACATGACATGAAGGTTGCTGAATTTCCTGTCGGGTGTTGCAGTGTCAGATCTGTCATGACATCATGGATGGTTATGCATGTATCTGTTGATAAGTTAGGCTCAAGGGCGTCGATTACAAGGTCATTTTGCGCCCATGACAGTTAATTGTTCAAACTGTTGCTATGCGACGTTCCCTGTACTGCACTCATCCTTCCTGGTGCATCTTGATGTTAACGCCACAGGTAGATAACACAACATTTCACAGCAGATAGGAAGGTGAAGAGCTTTCTGAATTCAACGACCTGTGATTGATCACCTAACACTGCTAGGAGGGAGCGAGCCTGGTCACTCCAGAAATTACGTCGACCATCCAGGCAAAGCATCGGGCATGAAATCAGAACGTGGTGAACTGTTAGCACAGCATCACATCTAGGACGCAGTGGCTTTTTCTCACCATTGAGTAAGTAACCATGGGTGGCGTAAGTATGTCCAATGAGTGGACGGCACAGCGTCACCTCGTCTCGCCTTGTACTACGCGAGCACGAGAGCCACTGGCCGAGAGATGGCTTTATTGTTCGTAATTTGTTCGAAACAAGTTCGTTCCAGCTCACTTGCCACCTGCTTGCCAGACAATCAAAAATCCCTGGGTAGTAGTCCCTAGCAGGAATTGGGAATGCTCTGTCTGTGGGAGCCTCTGCTGTTCGCCTAGCAGCGCTGTCGTCCTATTCGTGTCCTGCGATACCTACGTGGCTAGGAATCCTTCAGAAGTGGACGACTTTTCCTGCTTTATCTAATAAAGTCAGGCAACGGTATCATCTGCTAGATATAAATTGCTAAAGCGTCTGTGGGATTAAAACTCTAAAGTACCAAAAGGCTGCTCAACGATTAGGGCAGATTGCATGATATTCTTCATCACCGACCTCTATGAAAGCCAGTGCTTTATACATTGTAACCAGCTCGGACGTGTAAACGGATGCAAGTCCGCGTAGCGTGAACGATCTGGTGGTTGTGTCGCTCACAGAGGCGCTTCCAACCCCGGCGTCAGTTGTTAATCCATCCGTGATTGTAATTCGATCCGTGGGATGTGATTCGCATTGCGTATTTCTAGTTAGCTTTCAGCAAGGAGGTCTCGAATTCTAGTGCACAGAGGTCTGTATATACGGACGCCATTGTGTGAAACGATATATAGGCTGTGACGTGAGAACATCCCGTGGTAAGCTGGGTACTGCGGGAAGCTGCGCAATTCACATGCATAGCGCATCAAAATAATTTGTCTCCTCAGGAGAAGTGGTGGCTCGTTCATGTCAGCCAGCAGGCTCGCGGTTGGCGAGGTCCCGAATGCACAAGTCACAATCCTCAGAGCTGCATGATGCACGACATCCAGAACACGCTTTCCGGATGCACATACACCGTCATGAACAAAGCAAGCATAGTCTAGCTTTGAGCGGTTGAGGGTTCGATAGAGAAGTAGTTGTGTTAGATGTAATTAATTTGTCACGAAGTATTCTAAGATGGTCCCGCTAGGTCAAACGACTGTCCAAATGCATTCACAAAATATTAAATACAGGGTATGATTGAATTGATTCAGCGTACAGCGTGAGCGTCAAATCATGACAGCAACGACGGCGACAGAAGTGCATTGCTGCTGTTCTGGAGGTGGAACACATAAAACCATTCATGGTGCTCCACTTCTGAAGATAGTTTGTCGCGACTTGAAATTGTCGCGATGAAGTAGAGGCTACTGAAGAAGAGGTCCAAAGGGCCATGTTGTCAACAAAAAGAGAGCGACCAATACTTGAAGGAAGCCCAGCGAAAATATCATTCATCGTGATGGCGAAGAGGGCAACACACAGCAAACTGCTCTGCGGAATAGCATTTCCGAGTGGAAAGCGTGCAGATACGTGGTCACCAATCCGAAAACGAAAAAGGCGGTGTGCTATGAAATTTTTCAAAAACATGCCCATTCGACCACGGATTCCACTTTCTTGAAGCTTGAGAAGAATACCGGAGCCAGAATACCAGGTCGTATCGTACGCTGCTTCAATATCAAAGAACACAGCATTGACATGTTTCTACTTAAAAGCTGCACGGATCGACGTATCTAAAAGTAAATTATGATCAACGGTACTTCTCTTTCGTCTAAAACCACACTATTAATTTGCGAATAAGTTGTGTTCTTCTTTTTCTAAATACCAGGTGAGCCATGTGATGATAGCAATCCGCCCTTCATGAGTTTTCTAATAGGGAGTATAATTTCCTCGCGCCAACACTCCGGGAAAATGTCGGCCTCCTACACCCGGTTGAAGGTGGCCAGCAGAACTTCTAGCCCCTCCGGAGGAAGCCGCTTCAGCATAGCATTATGGATCTGATCCTGCCCCTCGGCAACATCTTACAAAGCGCCAAACGCAGATGTTTATTCAGTCACTGTAAAAGAGAGGTTGTAGTCAAGTGATTCTGCAGTGGTGAAGTCAATAGGGTTCTTCTCGCAACGGGACTTTAAAACTCAAAAACTATGGATAGTGCTTCCTTCTTTACTGTGTTCTGAAATGAAACGACCCATCTCAGTCATGGCATCTGACGGATAGGTAATATCTGTGTTCCCAACGCTCAACACGGGGGGGGGGGGCGAGACTGATGAAAACTGTTCTTAAATACGTTTGATCTAGGACCAGACCTGTCCTGTTGGTGTGAATCGATCAGGTTTTCCAATGTATTATCTCCAGGATATCCTCTTTTCCTCGAGAATTGTGCGCCTAGTCTTAGCCCTGGTCTTCCGAAAAGCAATCACATTTGCTGTCGTGCTGTGACGATCAAAAGCCCTGTAAGCTCGTCCACGAGCACGGATAACATTCCGGCATTCCTCAGTCTACCACGGCACGGGAGAACGGCGGGGTGTTTTGGAGGTCCTAGGTATGGATTCGGAGACCGAGTCGATTATCGGTGATGTAGAAGGTTCCACGGAAAATGGAGGACCAGATTGACTGAGAGTATCGTTCGATAATTTCTCCTGTAATATTGCATGAAACTGGCGCCTGTCGGCTTTCCTAATGTTCCACCGTGGTGGCCTCATTTCCAAAACAGCACTGCAACGAAATGTCAACCAGATTGGAAAGTGGTCACTCCCGGGTGGGTCATTATCTACTGACCATACACAGCGATGACTGATCTGGGGAATACAAAGGTTGATTTCGTTGAAATTATCTCACCACTAAGGTTTGATGAAACCAGCCATGCATTGATTCGTTGTTTTTGAGCTGTGAAATCGTAAAATTTTGTGCATGTTTTTGAAAGCGTGTTTTTTCGGAAAATCGTAGAATTTATTTTGTTGAAACTGGAATTCACGTTTAACGTCCAAAAAAGCTGCTGAATCGTGAAATCATCAATTCGTAATATTGATGAAACTGGGCCCGATTGTATGGAAAATGGAGAATGGTGAAGGAAAATGCAGTGCCGCTACAGGGAGGAAAACCTCTAATTATGGCAGGTGTAAATCATTGAGGTGTTATAATTTGGGAATAATTTAGGAAGCTTTGGTTCCGGATTTATTGTGGATAGCAGACAAAACATTTGCTTAACCGCTGGCACTGAGAAGACAGCTTGCCCTCGGATACATGAAGTGAGTAAGTGAACCTCACACAACCGCGCCGTCAGCTCGAGCGGTGTGCATTTGAAATACAACTCGCTCCGAAGGGAAGCAGTACACAAACGCTGTCACCCGATGTATGAACAGTTTTCCAAGTCAAAATTAGTGGCTGATGATTCCTTTTGGTGCAGGCCACAGCATTTGTGTGGTTTCGAAATGTTTCATAAACTTATAGCATTGCGGATGGATTACTTCCATCAGCAGTTTCGTAGGTGCGCTTAGAGACTATTGCACCATTACCCATCTTGCTGTACATACACTCTTATGTTATCAGGCATAGCAACTAATGACTTGTGTTCTTGCTGACTGGAGGTGGCAAGTCTGGTACAACTTTTTAAGCTGTTATTTATTTAGAACTAATAATGTTTTCAACATGAGAAACATAGGGAGGCGACGGGTTTCAACATCAACCATCAGTAGCTATAAGCTATCGCATTGCTGTGTGGGGGAGGGGGAGGTGGCATAGTGTAGGCAGATCTTGTGGTACATTGATACAGATCTTGCAAATTCAAACAGACGTCTTTTTAATTATATCAAGAACACCATGTGTCTAGCATTCAAGTTTCTCATAATGAAGCAATAGGTAGCCGGAAGGTCCATGACCAGGTCGCATTTATTTATTCACTTGTATTTGCATGCCACGCCCGTATATGTTGACATATCCGGAGGAGGAAGCAATTCTTTTCGAATGTTGGTGCCCAGATGCAAAAGTGCAGTTTCTTTCTGTTTTTATCGACTGTGGCCGAACATTTCGATGTGATCGATACGGATCTGGCGTTGGGAGGGGCACGCTGAATAATCGTAAAATGACACCATTAGATCAGGACAGGGTGGGTACTGAAATGGGCATGGATGTAGGAGACGAGGCACCGTGGTGTGCCGGGGTCAGTTTATGCAACAATGACTAAGAATCTCTCGCTTGGACGGCGGAGGTGGTAGGCATAAATTGTTCAATGCATTTTTTTAAATATATAGCTGTGGCAAGGCTTGCAAAAAGTTGCTGAAATATTCAATTCCGTTGCTTCCTTCCTCGCTTCGCATGTACTGCGTAGCCATCAGTCATACACATAAGCTTCAAGTCAAGGTCATCTACGGTCAATGGTCTTAGATTCATTTAATTACGACATCCGTCCAGGCAGGACGTTTGTTCGTAAACATTGTGAAGTGCTCAGTAACGGTTAGGAGTTGGTTTTAAAAAATTAGCAGTCAGTAAATTAGCGCCAAAGATGCCATGTGACCTACGTTGACGGCGATCAAACTATAGCATTTGTCACCTTTTAATTGTATTGCTTGTTTATTTGACATCCTCATGGCTATCCACGCAGGTAGGGGCTGTTCTTAGCCCGGCGTCCGGGGATAGGATGATGGTGAAGACAGGGCAAACAGGCATGCAGCTCAAACAAGGAACAAACAGTCCGGTCTAGTAATTTGTTTTGAATTCCAACAGTCCGCTTGAAAGAGCCTGACTTCAGACGGGTCACGTGAGGGGCAGCCGGTGTACATGACAGGCGCTCAGGATGCAAAACGCCGCCGGTCGCCTCGGTTCGGATCGCGGGCAGGTGGAGCGGCCCATCCTGTCTTGTCTGCCTGGAGCGATAGGTGGAGTTGATTTGGATTAAGAGAGACAAGAGTAGACGCTCACCGATCAAGATTTCGCTTGCCGGTAACGATCCTTGCGGATAACCTAAAGCTGTTTGTGATTTCTTAGGAACGGTCGCCAAACACCGAGATGCAGTATCGGACGTGAGAGAGAATCAGGACATGAACAGGATTGAACAGAATGCTTTGCAGGAGGTAGTACCGAATGTGACTGAGGCCGATTATAATTCCGAAGCATTTCCGAGTCAAGTGTGATATGTGGGCGTCCGAGTCAGCTGTGATATGTGATATGTGGGCGTCCGAGTCAGGTGTGATATGTGGGCGTCCGAGTCAGCTGTGATATGTGATATGTGGGCGTCCGAGTCAGGTGTGATATGTGATACGTGGGCGTCCGAGTCAGGTGTGATATGTGGGCATCCGAGTCAGGTGCAATATGTGATATGTGGGCGTCCGAGTCAGGTGTGATACGCGGTCATCCGAGTCAGGTGTGATACGTGGGCGTCCGAGTCAGGTGTAATATGTGGGCGTCCGAGTCAGGTGCGATATGTGATATGTGAGCGTCCGAGTCAGGTGCGATATGTGATATGTGGGCGTCCGAGTCAGGTGCGATATGTGATATGTGGGCGTCCGAGTCAGGTGCGATATGTGATATGTGGGCGTCCGAGTCAGGTGCGATATGTGATATGTGGGCGTCCGAGTCAGGTGCGATATGTGATATGTGGGCGTCCGAGTCAGGTGTGATATGTGGGCGTCCGAGTCAGGTGCGATATGTGATATGTGAGCGTCCGAGTCAGGTGCGATATGTGATATGTGAGCGTCCGAGTCAGGTGCGATATGTGATATGTGGGCGTCCGAGTCAGGTGTGATGTGTGTTATGTGGGCGTCAGAGTCAGGTGTGATACGCGGTCATCCGAGTCAGGTGT
Source organism: Ashinkailepas kermadecensis (assembly GCA_034440615.1). NCBI lineage: Eukaryota > Metazoa > Arthropoda > Thecostraca > Neolepadidae > Ashinkailepas > Ashinkailepas kermadecensis. Next base: position 98,757 of record JAOTOM010004662.1, on the reverse strand, counting down.
GATATGTGGGCGTCCGAGTCAGGTGTGATACACGGTCATCCGAGTCAGGTGTGATACGTGGGCGTCCGAGTCAGGTGTAATATGTGGGCGTTCGAGTCAGGTGCGATATGTGGGCGTCCCACGACAGGCACGGGTCGAACATCACTCAAACGCTTCGCACGGCGTTCTTCGAACAAATGGATTCTCTACGGAAGTGAACTACTTTCCGAGGAGCGTTGCTGCGTTAACTTTCAGTACGTTTGCACTGAACCATCCATCCAGAGAGGAGAGGTTGCGGAACACAGAGCCTTGAAGCCGCTCACAAAGTCATGCAGCCGATCACGGAGTCTTTTGTCACAGAGTCTATGTTGTCTTTCCGGCCGGACACGATCACCTTGGTGTGATATGTGTGCCGGACAACATGGGCCTCGGGCGAAAAATAGCTCAGGTCATTCGCGAACATGCTGAACAGCAGAGGTCCCAGGGCTCACCTCTGGGACACTGCGATGCCGTTCCGCATCGGTCGCGAGACGTGCCCGCGCCCGAAATGACTGGTGATGGAGACCCTTTGGGTATGGTTACAGAGGTAGGAGCAGACCCATTCAGCGTCCACCCCATGCAGCTGTCATTTAGTCAGAAGTTTCCCGTGGACAATTGCATCGAAAAATGTCCGTAAATCAAGCAGACGAAGAAGAGTGACCTCGCCTCCGTCCGCTGATGAGAGTAGGTGATCTGTCACATTGATCAGCGCAGTCTCCGTCGAGTGACGTGACCGGAAGCTGTGCTGAGCAGGGGAGAGAACGGTGATTCTGAGGAAGGTACGCATGGAGCTGACGCATCCGCTCTGCAATTTTGGCGATGACGGAAACCAAGGAAATCGGTCTGAAGTTTGCGGAATCGAAGATCGGGCCAGACTTGTGGGTGAGATGGATGAGTGCTTCCAAACATCCGGGAAGTCGTTGTTCGAAAGGCAAATATTGATGCTTAGCAGCGGCAGATCAATGACATCGAAGCAAAGTTTCCCTGTCCTTGGGCGCAGGCGACCCGAACCGCAGGCCGACGTGCTTCGCATACTCCAAATTACGCTTTGAAGCGTTGCGTAGTCAACTGTAGGAGCAGAATGCACTCGGGCCGACACGAGACAAACGAGAAATAAAATCAACGGGCAGCTAACCCTTCTCCGTCTCACGCACAACTCGCGGTCCCACTCCCACACCAAACTCGTTTAGAGAGTCAGCGTTGACTATCTGAGTCACCAGAGTACTTTTGCTATTACTAATGACATGGCGGATATTTCGGTAGACGGCACTGGGACATGCGAGATACGCCCCGAGACACGCCGGCTGATGTCATTGCGCACGTTTCGGCGAATGACCGACTTCACCGAGCGGTTCAAATCACTATTCTTCTGCACGACTACCGCCAGCCCGCCAAGCCGCGAAGCACCTGCACGTATGCTCCAGTCTGGTGTCTAAGAGCAGAGCAGGATTCATGATTCTAAAAAAATAAATTTAGTAGGATTTTTGCTGGGGTGGCTTGGTGAACCAGGGTCGTATTGCCAAGCAGAGCTTGTTGCGTGAACCCTGGCCCCACCACCCGATCCATGAATTCCAGTTCAACGGCAGAATTTTGACCGAGAGTTTAATTTCCCGTCAATGCGCCGACACGGCCGCCCCGGTAGCTCGACTCCGGCCTTATCGGGCCAGTTGCCACCTGACCCTTCCAGCCGGGGGCCAAATGCGAGCGCGTGAAGCGACTCGAACTCTGTCTTGCTAGGACAGGCGAGACCAGTGCAGTCCAGCTCCCCAATCAACTGAGTTGCCGGGGCGGCAAGTTGATACTAGTATTGATCCGGTTCACAGAAAAAATGCATCGAGGATGAGTGTAAGTGTTTCAAGGAAGCACTGCCACTGGTCAGTCGCTCCAAATTGTCCACATACCGCCTGACATCCGGCCTGGTGCAGACTGGAGAACAACTCGGCTTTATTCACATTTTTGAACGAGCGACATTCGAGGGTAACACGTTTGGGGTAGGGCTGAGGCACATTTAAGGCTATCATCACGAATTTGTGTAGACTAACACCACACACCATTTTTTAATAATCTGTGACAAACTTTTTAATAAACTGTGGATCATTAGCGATGGCGACATTGAGCAGTGATACAGTGACGTGGGCTGGCGAAGTGACGTGTTGTAGCGATGAGTAGCTATGCCAAAAGTTATCAAGGGAAAATTTTGCTGGGAGAGTTTGACTCACCCTCGAGCATACCATAATTAACATCACCATTGATGGCACTCTTCACACTGGGGTACTTAACCACCACATGCTGGAGTTGCGTCTCCAGTGTCCCGAGGTCTGCCTCCAGCGCGGTCACAGTCAGCGCGGTGGCCGGTACACCACTGCCAGCAGGAACTACCGGTCGCCCCGACCCGGCCTGACCGGCACCCACAGCGATTCCAGCCGGATGTCAGGGGCGGCTACCTTACTGGTACCTAAGTTGTCTCTGGACAGCAGCGCAACTCCGCCGTCACCGCTCCTGTCTGGCTGTCCACTCGGATGATCCTGTATCCAGGAATGTACCGAAGGCGCGACAGAAAGCGCAACCGGTTCTACTCGATGGAGATGTGCACGACGGCGCCCAGTCAGCCGAACCTGGCGCTCTCCTCCATTGGTCACCACCATTGGTCACCCTGATGAAGGCATAAAGCCGAAACGTTGGTGTTCCTTTTTCGAATATATCATCTTGTGCCATTGTAATATGTATTTTACGTATCCCCCAGTATCAAGACAAGAAAGCATCCCTCCAGTCCCAAGACAACAAGAGGAGAAAGCTACCTACAATGGTCATACCGGTGAGACCATGCTGATTCAAGTTGACCTAGGTCTAACACAAGCACTTTGTGTAAATTGATTGAACACAATTTAAAAAGCAGTTCTCGAAACTCGTGGAGAAGCACGCAACTGAGGATAATTCTAGGCAAGGGTTGCATAAAACAAATTGCAAAAATGAATATGATCCACAATAACCTTGACGTCAACCCAAGTTCACAAACCACCCTAGTAGATCTGGTGTATAACTGTTTGGGCTAGCTGGCAGCATTTCGACCGCTTCCCTATCCATTCCCAGTCCAGAGATAACAGGGGGCAAGCTCCTACCCCGGTCCGTTCTGAGTTGGCGCGAAGCCCCGTCCGTGCGAGGGGTAGATATGTCGCGAGCAGCTATATACATCGCTATTAAACGCTTTGGTGGCACTGAATGTCGAAACTTGTATTCGTGTATGCACAACGTTGTCGACATCATGCACAACGTTGTCGACATCATGCACAACGTTGTCGAGATTTACCAAGATGCCAAAATGACATAAATACGAGACTCGTATAGTGACAAAATAGTAAATGATGAAGCATAAAGCGACTAAAGGAGGAATGCGGATGCATAAGACATGCAGATGTTGATAGGTAGCTGAAGATCGGACTGGAGCAAAGTCGCCTTGTCGACATGGCAATTCGTCCACGTAGAGTATTCCATTTCCTACGCTGAATGGCGAATCCCCCACATTCCTTCACTGAGGCTTGCAATACTACGCAAACTGCAAGTCAACAAACAGGACGGGCAGGTTAGTCATCAGCAGCATCCAGCTGTTCGGTGCTCCTGCAACATTGCTTCAGTATCGACAAATGGTGAAGGAGCGACGCCAACTTGGATATTTGAACTGTTAGCAAATTGCCATCTCGACGCAAAATTTAATAATGAAACCGTTATGAAATTTGGTGCCGAAACGACGCCTTTCTCCGTTTGCTGTTTAATAGCGTTGTAAACGCGGCCAGAGCCACTCCGACCTGCCTGTAATGTATCTCTAACGACTCGTTCAATTATTGGCCGCGTGAACGGCTGGTGAGAAGACACATGTACAGTGAGGTCACCGGTGACCTTTGACACCAGATGAAACGAGCAGCGCCGCGCCTCGGCTGGCGCCGCGGTTGTCGCTGATGCATGTGTCATCGCACGGTGGGGAACCTCCACTTGCGGAGACGCTTATCGGACGTTGACGGCCCGGGCGGTCTTGTGATCAGCGAAATGACTCTTCATGGTGGGTGACGATGATGCTCCACTCGGGCAGGTTCTGGTCGGAGGAAGCTTAGCCTGCACGTGCGGACGTGGGGGGGGGGTCTCTCGAACTTCGAACCTGACAGGCCATGAGGCAGGCCATGACAGGCCAGGAGCCAATGCACACTCCTCATAAGGCGTGCTCGTTGACTGAGTTGGTTGGTTCTATGATTCATTGATTCAATGGAGGCAGACGAAAAACATTCACTTCCATGCACTTCCCACGGAGCATGGGGATGGAACAAACAAGTTTTAAGGAAATATTGATAGAACGTGCCCCCTCCACTCCCTATATACCATACTGAGAACCACCGGCCAACCATGCCTTAAGAAAAATCGCCGCTAGCGTAACGCTTAACCTGCATCGCTGGCATCTCCCGTCACCGGACATCCTGAAAACGAAACTGCCCATAAAATAGCAACTGCCGACAGGCTCAGGGTATGACATTTAATAATTGAGGGCATGAGATAATATCGGCGACTGCATTAGTTATTTTAGTCATTAATTCTCTTCTGCACGCATGTGAATTCTGAATGTATTGAAGTACGCACAAAGATGACATCAGTAGAGTGGCACATGCCATCAAACCTGAGCATGCCAGTGGCGTAGCCAGAGGGGGTGGGGGTGGGGCGAAGGGGGCAGCCGCCCTCTTGGAGGGCCCAAGGGGGCCCTCTAGGTGACGGCCTTGACGGGTCCGCAAGGGCCCTGGACCGACGAAAGGGTCCCCGGGTGGACGGGAAGTGTCCCGGGCCGATGAAGAGGGCCCGGAGTCAATTGTGAGTGTCCTCGGGAAGATGTCGAGGTTACTGGGCTGGACCAACGTGAAAGGCTCCCAGGTCGACGGAGGGGGACCCGGATCGTTGAAAGGGCCCAGGCTGACGAAAAGGGCCGATAGAAAGGGCCCTTGGGCGACGGATGGGGCCAAAGCCGTACAAGGGCCCTGGCCTGATTGAGGGGCCTAAGCTGTTGAAAGAGGACATCCGACCCGACAAGGGGGCCCTGGATCGCTAAGAAGGGCCCCAGCGCTGACTACGAGAACTCTCGCCGCTGGAGGACCTTGGACCGTCGGAAGGACCCCAGAGCCGGCATGAAGGGCCCATGGCCATCAGAGGGACATGAGCCGCACAGAGGGCCATCAGAGGGACATGAGGACCCCAGAGCCGGCATCGGAAGGACCCCAGAGCCGGCATGAAGGGCCCAGGGCCATCGGAGGGACATAAGCCGCAAGAGGTGAAAGTCGGGTCATCGGGGCAGTCGGGTCATCGGGAAGTATTGTTCTTCAAGGTAATCGTTCAAGTGCTGTTAGAAGGCCAGTTTTAAAGGTGCTTAAGCTAGCTTGTAACAATGGATGCATGATTCATTAAAACACATAGTTCTAGTGACCCCAAATCAGGTCACTAGGTGAAACCAAGTAATATGTCAAGCAGTAATATGTCAGCTTTGTTTTATGTGTAGCATGTTGGACTAATGCAAAACTCTGGATGCACTAATGATATGTGATAGAGGCCGAGTCGAGATCTGGTTAGGTCACGGAGGCATGTCCAAATATGTATATATAGTGACCCTTCGTGTTCCCTCAGTGATGAACCGTCGCATGGACATTGAAGGCCAGATGAATTAAGGGCATTTCTAATCTTATTGCACATGAAATTCAATGCTTGTAGCATTTCAAAGTCATCCTACATCAATGACCTAGCTAGCCTGGCATGCCCGGGGTAGGCCTTCTTTGGTATGTCAAATTGATCTGTGTGGTAGCTTGTAGCGCTGAATTCGAGTTCGGCGGTCTTATTTACCAAAATAAATGCCAAATCATAGGAGGATGATATAGACTATCCTAGGTCAATGATTTAAGGGACCTGGTATAGCCTATTGTCGGCTGGTCTATGTTTGTCGTAGGTTGACTTCCAGGCTAATGAGTGGCGCTGAGTTTGAATTAAGCGCTCTTCTTTAGCCCAATAATGACCAAATTACAGGAAAACAACTCAGGTCATTCCAGACGAATGATATAGGTGACCTGGCGAGCCACATAATTCAGCACTTTGCAGGAAATTGACTCTCGGGCTAGTTTCGTGTGCTGAATTCGTGTTCGGCTACCTTTCTTGTCCCAATGATCTCAAAACTCCAGGAATATCACATGGAGCTCTCAAACGTGTACTACCATACCTGGCGAATTGTGACTACTTGACCTTGTGCCAAAGCTTTGGTCACCTGATTGGATATTTCATCGAATCACGCTGACTGATTATGTTCTATCGCTCTATCGTTCTTAGTTTGGGAGTGACAGTAAGATGACGCTCAACTGCATAACAAATATTTCCGTTATCACGCTACATAAGCCTGACCTTGACGTTCAATTTGGGTTCCAATTGAACCGACGTATTAACAAGAAGCTAAGCTATCTAACTATTCCACATTTGCCCAGAAAACTCTATGTTTTCGCCAAGAGACGATAGCCGGCAACATAGACAGGTCGACCGCGCCCAACGCGGACTTTGATTTCTTTGACCTGATCTGGAGAGCAATTCATAAGAGGTAGACCATACGAGATAGAAAACAGTTCTTTCTACACTTAAACAGCTGAAAGATGTGGGTACGTGGTGAAAACCGATTTTCTTCAGGTGGCTCAGAACAGAAGTTAGTGTAGGCAAAATTTTGTCTTCCACTGGCAGAACTAGTGATATGGACTGCTGGCGGAAGTTCTAGAGTTAATATCCAATGATATCAATCGAAACAAGAAACTTCACACGTTATGTATTTACCTAGCGAACACTACACCGTCCCCCGGTTTATTCGGGAGGTTCAACTCACTTACCACAGGTCAGTGACCTGAAAATCCTGACCCGACCAACTCGTTCCACCCTTTCGTTAGCTACGCACATGCTGACGGATTAATTCGCCAACGAAGTGTACAATAAACTTGCCGCGCCAGGTTAACAGGCTAGAACGGACGACTGCGGTGCTGGGCACCATCGGCGGGGTCGATATGACCTTTCGTGGATTCAATCACCGGGTCAGTGACGCTATGGTTCATGACCGGCCAAAATGCCATTGCGCTTCCAGCTGACGGCGCAATTCCTGGACCATGCTGCGATTGGATGCATGCTTCCTGCCGAACTCTTCAAGCAGTTTTCGTACTTTTCTGCACGCCACCTTGGTTCGGTATATTGGCGAACGCGAAGAAACGAGACGAAGATCGCTCATTTTGGAATTAATGCTGATATTTCCGGTCGGATTTCAACGCACTTTCGAAATTGGAAGGCGAACCAGGACCTCATTCTGGTTCCATCTGAACCCACTTGACACCCACTCAACTAATGATCTTCGCTGCCTCTTGCAAAGGCTTCGGCACTGAGGAAAGTTTATCGTTCCATCTGAATCCACATGACCCCCACTCAACCGATGATCTTGGCTGCCTCTTACAAAGGCTCGAGTATTAGCCTCGAGTATTAAGTCTTTTCGGTCAGATCCTCACACCCCGTCTCGGGAGGGACCTTTATGCCCCATCTAATTTCCAAACTAAGCGTTGCAAGACAACTGAAGTGGTGTCACCGGAAAGCGTTCAACGAATATGGTCCGAAACCACCCCAAAATTTTACCCTCCCCTAATTGACGTCATTAGGTGGGCCTAGGTGATCACGGCTGACATGATGTTTTTGGCTCTGGGGAGTTCATTTTGGGAATAATTCAAAAGCAAAAATTATTTGGAATCAGAAAAGGAAGGCGAAATCGACCGTTGCCATACAATTTTCCCTCACCCAAAAATCAACATGTTAATTGTTTGAATTATGCAACATTTTCAGTTCGCAATTTTCCTTAATTCTACTTTTTCTAATGGATGGAGCCGACAGCAAAACGTTGCTTTCAGTCAACTTGCCCCCATAAAAATGCTTACTTTAGCCAGAACCTTCGAGTTTAGACCTAATGGCCAAAATATACAAAACTAATAAGTCATCAAAAACGGGGAAAAATCAAACATTCCTCTGATGCGTATCGTTGCATCTCTAAAGATAAGCAAACGCTGAAAGTTTCATTCAAATATCTTTATTCGTTAAAGCGTGAGGACTGGTTGAACTTTTGTGGAGGTGACCTCACTTGACCTTGAATAACTCGTTGATCGTAGATGACCTGACCTCAAAGTTTTCACACAAAATGCCGACTTGACGTGGAAAAGGCGCACAAAATTTCGGCGCGCCTTCGCGCACAGTTTTTTTTCGCTGTCCACGGCAAACTTTAAGGAGAGGGGGGGGGGCGTAAAAAGATCCTGCCCGAGACGGGGCTGGTTAAGGAACGTTGAAGTTTGATATGTTAATTAGTGTCCAGAAGAACAACAAATAGTACGCTGTATCAATGCCAAGAAGGTTATATAAAATTACATTGAAAACAATGTATTTTTTAACTTGAGAATTAACTTTTCATGCTTAGTCCTTGCTTGCTTGGGAGTCACCGCATTCGCCTTCCAGGTAGAGTCCACCTCCAGTGGCGCAGGAACGATTGCTATGTCAGAGGAGTAAGACTATGGCTGCTTCTTATCCCAGGTGGGACCATGTCCCCAGTGATCCCAGCTGTGGCGAATCCCATGCTTGCTTAGAGTCGGCAAAAGGTCCATTGGCATTTCATTCAGAGTTCTAAGACGTTCTGGAGTGGACAATTTAGCATTGCAACGGCGCAGCCAACACAGCAACGGCGCAGCCAACGGCGCAACGGCCTCATGCAACGGCGCAGCCAACACAGAGACCACCTCAGTACATTATTGAAGTTAGTTAGCTCAGCCAGTTAGAAAACGATTTCAAGGCGTCCTCCGTCCGTCAATGAGGAAATGGCTGCGACTGACAGTTGAACAAAATTCAGTGTGCTCCACCGATGCTGATGCACCCTTTACTTTCAATGGCCTGGGCAACGCCTCATTGAGACCATAGGCCCAAGAGGTTATTGGGACTGCTAAGCGAACTTTGATTCTATGCTTTCCATTCATCACTATATATTTAACATACGAAATTATGAGCCTCAGGGCTTAGATCCACTCTCGGAGGGGGGGACACAGCGAGATGATTCCACCGCCGAAATATCGTAAGCTGTCAGGGCTTGATCTACGATGTGAAATGTCCGACGTAAATAAGATCATAAGCTGCCATTTAGCGTACGGCTCAGGATGTTGGCTATTGTTTATTAGAAGAAACTTCCACAGACCAATGTCCATTTGCGGATGCCCTTACCTACAGGACATACAGTCACAAAGCCATGTAAAACACAAAACTGCACGCGCGCACCTGCGTAAAAACAAAAACAAAAACGAAAGCAAAAACAAAAGCAGATTGCGATCATGTCCGGCAATAAGTAAAGCAGGCTAACCATGCCCAGCTTCAAGAGAGAAGCGTCACTTCACTCATCTTAAATGCATGCACCTCATGACAAATACACGCCTGGGACTTAAGGAAATCAACTTGCGGATAAGAGGCAAGACATCGGTTCGCAGTTGCTGGCGAACGTCCTAGTAAACAGTTTTGGACCGGAAGCACACGGACCTCGGCAGGTTGAACAAATCATATTGGCGTGTGCGGCGACAAGGGATGTGTAGACCCAAAAGGAACGCTCGGAGCCGTTATGGAATATAGTATGTAGGAAACGAATGTCAGTCTGTGAGACGAGCCCGGAAGAATTGTACTTTGAAGAGGTTTAGAAGAGTATTGTATTTCAGCAACAATATATGAGTCCGTCAGCGGGAGCCTAGCCACATCAGCAACTGGTGTCGCAAGCGCTCAAATGTAGACAAGTAACAGACTGCGACACCGCTCCAAATATCACTGCCGCATTCCATCAGTCGATGCAACGTAGTGTGTACTTCGGGGCGTGAACGAGATACATCGGCACTTGGTAAGATTTAATTTGGGAATCCAGGTTACAGACCAATGACACAACATATCTAGATCAGTCTGTAGAGCACCAATGTTATTGGATGATTGCATGGTGCGGACAATTTTCACATCGTCCGCTTGCAGCAAACAATTAGTGAGGTGTGAGGCGAGATGTCAGCGACAAACAATGTCAAGAGCAGCGGTCCGAGGATGCTACCCTCGGGTAGACCTAAGAAAGCAGGTGCCCATTCAGATTGCTTGGAATTAACCACGACCCTATGTGTGTGTCCAGATAGACATGCACTATCCATCTAGCCATTTGCATGCCGTGCCAGTGACGTAAAATTAATGTCAGTTTATGCAAGATAATTTGGCGATTAACACTTGCAAATGCCCAAGGGTAATCATAATAAATGACATCTGTATGCTCACGGCACGATATTTAGGACCAACAATGAGATGTGCAACATAAAAAGGTTCATCAACCGGGACCTTTGGGGAGGAAATAGGAGAGTCATTTTAGAACGATGAAAGATGCAGCCAAAGTTTTTAGTTTTCATGGCTTCGACCAGACGCAACCTGGTTTCACCCGTTGTGACCTTGAGTTCCACGTTTCCTGGCACGGCTACAACCATTCCTGATATGCCTGGCTTATATACAGTATACACACGGAAACGGTAGCACAAAAGCATCGTCTGGGCTCTGAATTTTGACTTCTTTGCGACTGTCTGATAGCTGTCTGGCGACTGCATTACGAATGTGGGGCTGCTGTCTCCCAGCTGTCTAGTGACCCATAGCAACTTTGTGATGGCTGTCTGACGTATGTCTGATGACTACCGGACGACTATGTGACGACTGTGTTGCGAATGTCTCTGGCAGCTATCTCGCAACTGTCTGGTGACTTCTGGCGACTGCTTGACAACTTTCTAGCGACTGTGTGACGACAGCCCGGCGACTTTACAACTGTCTGCCGGCTGTCTGGTGACTTTCTGGCGGTTGTCTGGCGGCTGTATAACGACTGTTTGGCTGGAGTATGGTGACTTTTAGCGGCTGTCTGGTCGCTGCATGACGACTGTCTGGCTGGAGTGTGGTGACTTTTAGCGGCTGTCTGGTCGCTGCATGACGACTGTCTGGCTGGAGTGTGGCGGCTGTCTGACGGCTGTCTGGCGGCTGTCTGGCTGCTGTCTGGCAGCCGTCTGGCGGCTGTCTGGCGGTTGTGTGGTTACTGTCTGGCGGCTGTTTGGCTGCTGTCTGCTGGCGATCGTCTAGTAGCATGCAGCCGTGTAGTGACTGTGCAGCCTGCAGTGAAAGTTGCATTCGACCCGTGCTACGAGGGTCGACTGTTTGCCAGACCGGCCAACGCCTGTAGTAAACTCGAACAACCAGCATGATTGACTGTGCTGCACATGGTTCAGCTGTGGCATCCGATAAGACGGCGGCCTGCCGTCACCGTCCATGTCCGCCATCTGTCAGAGCCCATCTCTCCGACGGACCATCACAGAAGCGGCCAGTGAGTTGTGGCGTCACGCTCCATACAGAAGCGCGCGGGTGTGGCAGTGGCAGCACCGCCTCGAGAGGACACAGAAGCGCGCGGGCGTAGCAGTGGCAGCACCGGCCTCGGGAGGACACAGAAGCGCGCGGGTGTGGCAGTGGCCGCACCGGCCTCGGGAGGACACAGAAGCGCGCGGGTGTGGCAGTGGCCGCACCGGCCTCGGGAGGACACAGAAGCGCGCGGGTGTGGCAGTGGCAGCACCGGCCTCGAGAGGACACAGAAGCGCGCGGGCGTAGCAGTGGCAGCACCGGCCTCGGGAGGACACAGAAGCGCGCGAGCGCAGCAGTGGCAGCACCGGCCTCGGGAGGACACAGAAGCGCGCGGGTGTGGCAGTGGCAGCACCGGCCTCGGGAGGACACAGAAGCGCGCGGGTGTGGCAGTGGCAGCACCGGCCTCGGGAGGACACAGAAGCGCGCGGGTGTGGCAGTGGCAGCACCGGCCTCGGGAGGACACAGAAGCGCGCGGGTGTGGCAGTGGCAGCACCGGCCTCGGGAGGACACAGAAGCGCGCGGGTGTGGCAGTGGCAGCACCGGCCTCGGAAAACACACTAAAAAGACAACCTTGAAGCGAAGTTCCGTGCAAGAGATGCCACCAGGAAATGTAGATATCAAACGCACTAGGAATGTAAATGTTCGCCTACAGCCCCAATTGCGACTGTACACAGGGCAAAATACAATACCATAGATGTGATATCGAATATCAAACGATAGCGAATATTAAACCTTCAATTTAATATCAGTTACGTGCCACTAACAGTAAGTTAGGAAGTGTGAGCTGGAGGACTTAGACGCTATAGATCACATCGTTATTTCATCTTCCGTGATGCCGGTGGCTTTCGAGGAAGTGAAATAATGCATCCCTTTAAAATTTGAGAGTATTGTGAACCCATGAGCTTCTGAGTCACGTGAGTGACATCAATAGCTTTCAGCTGACATCTCGCGGATAGTTATGCAAAGTTAACATCGCACTTGTCTTTGGATGAAATCATTTTTCCAAACATCAATGTCATACTACTGAACGACAAGTCGGCGATTACGCATCTGCAAGTTCTATTTCATTTATTTGTCGTTTTGGAAGTATAAAAATGAATAAATGCCGTGAAGCCATGAAATCATCATATGCAATTACGCAGGGCTATATAGTTATATAAAACAATCGCCAAATAAATGAAATCAGATTAAATGCGTTGCAAGAGTCAGAGGCGACAAATGCCCAAGCCGCCTACCATCCGAGGGAAGTTCACCAAACTGAACAATCCTTTCCATACTACCAAGAATGGGAGGATCTCTAATGCGACGGAACATGTCCGGGCAGTTGGTTCTCCATATAGAGCTCGAAAATGCTCACGCTACTCTCACACAAATGTAGTCTGGCTTCTCTGACTCGAAATATACCTCGAACGGTCGTGTGGGGTGTAGCAGGACTTCACACATCAGGACTTCACACATCAGGACTTCACACATCACGGGACACAAAAATTCCTCACTTATTGCTCTGAATGTTATGCATGATTGCATGTCCTTATATATCTGTTGTATACCTGCTGCATCTGCTCATATTGCTATGTTTGCCTAATCGTTGCTCTGATAGCGGAATATTAGTTGTGCCATTTTCATATGCAAATTTACATGCATGTTGATTCCTTTTATCTCCTGGCACTAATCAGAGGAACTATCTGCACCACACGCTCGTGATTAAATGGACTGCTTTTAACTTTGCATTGTTATCCTGCCAGGCCCACAGGACGGCTCCTGGAGGCTCCATGATGTGGTACGTAGCCAAAATATAATGGCAAACATCGCACCTTTTACATGCAGTCAATACAATACTAAATCCGATCACTTGCACGAACGCGACCAACTGGCCAACTTTATGCGTCTGGTGGTAGTTCCTCGCCGGCTTCCAGCCTGACGTTGGGCTGTTGTATTCATGCTGTCCTAGTTGTAGTGTGTGTGTCAGTTTCCGTCCCCTCCTGAAGTGCAGTGCCCGGCTTCGTAGCTTCGTCATTATGAGCCGGCGGACTGGTCCCAGCTCTCGGTCCCCCCCCCCCTAGAGGGATGGGGATCAGGTTATCACTGCCAGCCACTCCCGCCCCGTGACTCGGTGGTGTCCGCCGGTCACTTCCTCCCCGTGACCCGGTGATGACCGCCGGTCACTCCGGCCCGGTGACCCGGTGATGACCTCCGGCCGCTCCGGCCCCATGACTCGGTAGTGACCGCCGGACGCTCCAGCTCGTGACCCGGTGGTGACCGCCGGTCACTCTCGCCCCGTGACCCGGTGATGACCGCCGGTCACTCTCGCCCCGTGAACCGATGGTGACCGCCGACTGCTCCCGCCCCGTGACCCGATGCTCACTGTACCGGAAAAGGTGCCCATCGTCGGTCAGCCTGGCCGAGCTCGGACTGAAGCAGAAGCCCACATCAGACCACGCCTCAGACACGGCGCGGATCAGATGACACGCGGGCGGGAGGCGCAACACGACGGCTCATCCTGCCACGAGCAGATGACGTCACCAGGCTCAGCGATGCATCAACGTCGACGTCGTGTCTTCGTAGCTGGCGACGCAAAATCAACGTCGACATTGCGGAACCGGCGACACCGACTGTGCAACCGGCAGTCGAAATTGTGACGACGCGGCAGCTGACGACCGTCCAGCTGGGAGACTCGTGAGGGATTACCTGGACGGGCGGGGGCAAGCTGTGGATCGCTGTCCCCACACCCGCTGCCTTCCGCACCGTGGCCACTCATTCCGCAATGGAGCAATCGCCGACATCTTCATGACCGCCGGAGCAGACACTTCCCAGGTAAACAAAGCAAGTCGCCGGCGACCTCTGGTTGCCGCTGCGCAGGAGCGGCGGCTGCCCGCAGTCGACCTTGACCGCAGGCGGCCGAGATGCTACTCCGCCGCCTCTCGCCCTGCACCCCGGTGACCTTTGCCGCTATTCGGCTGGTCAGGTAATGTCGGTCGATGGGCACAAAGGACCGCCCCGACCGCGCCGCCGCCGCCCGCGCACGACCTGCCAATACATCGTCGTAACAGCCGGTTTTATGTATTTTCATGCATGCCGTCTTTCGCTTGTACTGCCGGCTGACACGTAGTGCCATCAACCCCGGCGTCGCGCTGCCCAGCGCCGCAAAATGCTGCTGAAACGATGAACCGGTGCAAAACGCACGCTCTACGCTCAAGTTACTTCATCGCAGAGAGGGAGCTGGACTGTAGGGTGGCACCACAGCGTAGAAACAATATATATATATATATATATATATATATATATATATATATATATATATATATATATATATATATATATATATATATATGTGTGTGTGTGTGTGTGTGTGTGTGTGTGTGTGTGTGTGTGTGTGTGTGTGTGTGTGTGTCTGTGTGCGTGTATCCTCATTCATGCCGTGAAAATGTTTCGGCTGAAAAAAACAAAGATGATTATAAAGACAAAAGACATATTATACTTTGGAAGTATATTAATGTCTGAATTGCAAACGACATTTTAGTTCAGTAATGCTGTGTGTTCAGCCAAGTGATCAGATCACGGATGTCGATCAAAACAAAGCAAAGCAAAACGGAACTCAGCATCAACCGTGAAATCTGTTAGACGATAGAAGAACAAATCCGGAATTGCATTGATTGACTGTTGCATTGATGGCATGAGAGCCGAGTTGAACATTAGCTCGGGTGCCCGGTGTCTTCGGATTAGGGCACTTAGAGATGACGCTTGATGAGTGCCTGATTGTGCCCCGCCATGACAGTGAGGGAGTTTTGCGAATCGACCCACTTTGGAGTGGTATGTAATGTGGGAAGCTTCAGCAGCCTTACGACGGCTGGGCCCAGCCCATGGACATTCGACGACCTACTAATTACGACAGGTTCGGCCGCCGACGCTGTCGCTCCAGTTCAGTTCAACCCAACTCAGGTCAGCAGTTCAATCCATTCCGGCCTAGGCCAGCAGTTCACTCCTGTTCATCCTAGGCTAGCAGTTCAGTCCAGTCCAGTCCAGGACAGCAGTTCGGTCCAGCCCAGCCCAGGCCAGCAGCTGAGTCCAGTCCAGCCTAGGCCAGCAGTTCAGCCCAGTCCGGCCCAGGCTCCCATAGAAACAACTGTGCTGGAACTTGAGTTGCTAAGCCAAATGGCTAAGTCGAACTAAACCTGGGTGTATCTCGGTTTTAGTTCCTCTGATCAATTCATTTCCCTCTAAGCTGGAGTTTCAGACTCGCTGTGTAGCGTGTATTTGGTGAACGAACCTTTTGGCCCAATCAGCAAAACATGGAGGTTCATCTAACTTGATCCTGACTTGATAGGAAATTCTGTGTATAAACCAGAGGTGATGCATTTCTTTCCGGCCAGGGACCCAGCCATGGTTTTCTTAAGGGTGGGCCAACCCCCCTCCCCCAATTGATTGTAAAGAGAGTTATTTCAGGCGCGAAGCCCGCTGAAAATGCATCGCATAGCGTGGTGCAGATCACATCATTTCCTGCTTGGTCTAGTGCAATTTGTTTTCTACTAAGGGGTTCCGGGTCCCGGGACTGCCGTTGGTTACGCCGCTGTTTCTGACCCATTTCTGGCTATTCCTGGTGTAGGAGTAAAAATTGCCGAAAATAGGGAGGGGAGGGCCTATTTTTGGCAATTCTTTTTGTCAACACCACAGGGTTAGTGCTCAAGATTGGAGAAATTTGGTGGCTGTGGCATCCGTCCCCTCTTCCTGCGCCCATGATACCTGACTTCAATGAGACCATCTGACTAGCTGAGGTTTGTTGTCTGGGTTACAAGTTTCATTTCATGCGAAGTTCAGGTTTCAAGGGCTGATGTAGGCATTCGAAGAATTTTCTAATTATGTTCCGTCGACCGAACTGTGATATTAAAGTTAACGCTGACATTCACACACTTTACTGCCAGCCAAACTGTGCTGAAGGCCAATTGATCCCGGCCTCCTCAATGCAGTTGGTTTTCATTTAAACCTGGAATTGGTTCCGGAGACAGCCAGAGACAAAAATACTATCCGACCAGCCTATCGTGAGTGGGCTAATATCCCTGCCGGTGTCGTGAGTGGGCGAGTATCCCTGACGGTGTCGTGAATGGGTGTCGTAATGTCCCTGTCGGTGTCATGAATGGGCTAACGTACGTGTCGTGAGTGGGCTAATCTCCCTGCCTTAGTCGTTAGTGGGTTAATATCCCTGCCGGTGTCGTGTGTGGGCTAATATTCCTGCCCGTATCGTGAGTGGGCTAATATTCCTGCCGATCCCTTCTGGTATCATGAGCAGGCCCTCTGCCTGATCCCTGCCCGTATCAGGTTGGACACATTTAAAGCACGGCTAGTTTTCCAGTCCTGTGACACTTAGAGTGTGATGCGTTGCACAGCATATTCATGAAGTTCTCTCATATCCAGACTACTATTTACGACATAGTATCATTTGATTAAAGGAGGATATGTGTTCCGTTCGAACAAAGAACTTTAATGCCAATATTTGATTGAAAATTAACATTTAATCATACAAGCTTTGTAATCCTAAAATTTGCCAAGAAAATTGCCTTCAAAACAGGATCTACAAATGCAAAAGAAACAGGAGCGAAACAGGAACGAAACATAGCAAACGAAACAGGAAGCGACCAGAACGAACTCCAAGATCGTTCTAGTCGCTCATACGACTATAACATCGCAAGCTCGTACGATCATATGCAAGCTGTAAATATTCCTGACCTTGCTGTTAGTTAGTATGGAGACGGGCAAGAGAATAAGAAACACAAGAAGAAAGAAAATAAGAATACAAAGAAGAACAGTACAGATATAAAATTGTGCGTTATACGACGCGTGTACCTGCACACACCTGCGTAGACCATGAAGCGCTGCGACTTACGACAAATGATCGTGGGGAATTATGCTGAGCAGCAAGCGAGACTTGAATCTCTAACCATGCGTCTCCAAGTCTCGCTAACCACCGGCTCATCGGCTCCCCTGTTAGTGTGCATGTTGTGCCTTTCAGCTGGAGAGCAGCTGGCGTTCCCTGTGCCTGGGAGCTCGGGCCGGGGTGTGGCGATGACAGGGGCTGGCCCGTGTCATGCAATTCCTAGCGACCACAAGCCATCCGCGCACGATTGCGGGCTATTGTTGCGGCCAAACCATTTGGCAGCACTGCTCTTGGCAGATCCACCCGCTCATCACTTCAGTAGTCTCCAACTTCACGATCCGGTGCAGTGTCGACTGAGTGTGCACTGGTGCAAGTGAAAAGACGCCAAAAGCCAGCCCTAAGCATATCTGCTCAAGCTTTTACAGTTCTCTGCTGAACATATTAAAAAGGAGTGAACATCGCACAAAGAAGCTGGCTTTAGATACGTGGAAACACATTCGCCGTGAATAGCCGTCTAAAAGGTCTGTTACAGAGTTAGATCGCAAGAATGCCTTAGATCTAAATCGACGCCCACAAACCAGTGCACTTCGATCTCCTCTTGCATTCTATTTCTTCAGGGACTAGCACGCACTGCGGTGACGGACATGCTGCCAACCAGCTTATCAGCTTGGTAATGGTGGCGTCAGCCTTAGAGTGCCGACGCTGTCCCATATCCTGCTTTACTGCCGGACAATTCGTCGCGCTGGCGCACACAGTGAGCCTGAAGCGAGACCATCAAGAGCCGCGGCTAGAACTACGGCTGCTCGTCAGATGGCGAGATGTCCTCGCTTTGTTCGGTTCGGTCCGTTCTACGCAGCCGCCACCGCGCCGGCGCGGCTCAGCTTCAGCGGCGCGAAGAGTTGAGAGCCACTGGTCCGACGAAGCGGCTGCCGCGTAAAAACATCGATGCCGCTTGGCCTCAGCGGCGCGAAGAGTTGAGAGCCACTGGTCCGACGAAGCAGCTGCCGCGTAAAAACATCGGCGCCGCTTGGCCTCAGCGGCGCGAAGAGTTGAGAGCCACTGGTCCAGCGAAGCGGCTGCCGCGTAAAAACATCTGTGCCGTTGAGTCCCAAGCCGCGGGGAGAGTTGAAAGCCACTGGTCCGGAGGAGCGGCTGCCACGTAAAAACATCGGTGCATTGCGGCCACTACCAAAGCGTAACTGGCACAATCGAGGAAAACAGGGCGACAGTTGCCCAGGTACCGGCCCCGGGTGCAGGTGTCACACTGCCGCGGCTTTGGCAAGGCGTGAGTGCAACAACGTACTGCTTAGTAGTAGTCTCTGCTTGGCCGGGAGGGCGAATGGCTTCGGTCATGCTGACCCGGAGGACGGATGGTGTCGCCTGTACCGACCGAGAGGACGAATGGTTCAGGCTGTACTTACCGGGAGGACGAATGGTTTCGGTTATACTGACCGGAAGGATGAATGGTTTCGGTTGTACTGACCGGGAGGTCGAATGGTGTCACCTACACCGACCGGAAGGACTAATGGTGTTGGGTGTACTGATCGGAGGGAAGGGTGGTGTCTGTTATGCCGACCGGGAGGATGAACAATGGTAGTTATACTGACCGGGAGGTCGAATGGTGTCAGTTGTGCTAACCGAGAGGACGGCTGGTGTCGCTTGCACCGACCGGGAGGACGAATGGTTCCGGTTGTGCTGACAAGGATGACGGATGGTCGTAGTTGTACTGACCGGAAGGACGAATTGTGTCCAGGAGCCCAGGCACAAGGCTCCTAGGGTCGTCAGATTCGGGCCGTCTCCGAATTCCTCTCCGTCTGCCAGGGGCTCTCCCCGTCGGCTCAGAGGCCCTCTCTGTTGGCTTATGGGCCCTCTCAGTTGGCTCAGGATCTCTCATTACTGGCCTGGGTCCTCTCCGTCGGCACGGAGGCGCTTCAACATCCAGGGCCACACCCTGGCCCAAATTTATGTGTGCTTCGTCACAACCCTCGTTGAAACACAAGCTGTTCAACAACCCTCCTTGGGCGTCTTCAAGGCCCAAGGGGGACCATGACCCTATGCCCCCATCTCTGAGTCTGCCATTGGTGATGTGTGACAGATTATCCAAATATCACAGATTGGATATTTGGACACAGACACGCAGCTTTTCCACTTCCGGAACTACACATTTTGATCGAACAATGCACGCCATGTTTGCGGTAATAATTTCACAAATCGTGTTTCCATAACAATCCACATAGGCGGCATCGTCGTCAAATAAAAACGCACCGTCGACGTACCTAGTCGTCTCGTTGATTATCCGGCACTCAGGTAGGTGGAACAGTAAAGTTCGTTACGGAGTTCTACATTGAGCGTGTCTACGGAGCGTGTCTCGATGACCGTCAACATGCCGCAGCCCCTTCAGCTGTGTGCCGGAGCGCGTCTCGATGACCGTGAACATGCCGCAGCCCCTTCAGCTGTGCGCCGGAGCGCGTCTCGATGACCGTCACATGCCGCAACCCCTTCAGCTGTGTGCCGGAGCGCGTCTCGATGACCATGAACATGCCGCAGCCCCTTCAGCTGTGTGCCGGAGCGCGTCTCGATGATCGTCAACATGCCGCAGCCCCTTCAGCTGTGTGCCGGAGCGCGTCTCGATGACCGTCAACATGCCGCAGCCCCTTCAGTTGTGTGCCGGAGCGTGTCTCGATGACCGTCAACATGCCGCAGCCCCTTCAGCTGTGCGCCGGAGCGCGTCTCCATGACCGTGAACATGCCGCAGCCCCTTCAGCTGTGCGCCGGAGCGCGTCTCGATGACCGTCAACATGCCGCAGCCCCTTCAGCTGTGTGCCGGAGCGCGTCTCGATGACCGTCAACATACCGCAGCCCCTTCAGCTGTGTGCCGGAGCGTGTCTCGATGACCGTCAACATGCCGCAGCCCCTTCAGCTGTGTGCCGGAGCGCGTCTCGATGACCGTCAACATGCCGCAGCCCCTTCAGCTGTGTGCCGGAGCGTGTCTCGATGACCGTCAACATGCCGCAGCCCCTTCAGCTGTGTGCCGGAGCGCGTCTCGATGACCGTCAACATGCCGCAGCCCCTTCAGTTGTGTGCCGGAGCGTGTCTCGATGACCGTGAACATACCGCAGCCCCTTCAGCTGTGTGCCGGAGCGCGTCTCGATGACCGTCAACATGCCGCAGCCCCTTCAGCTGTGTGCCGGAGCGTGTCTCGATGACCGTCAACATGCCGCAGCCCCTTCAGCTGTGTGCCGGAGCGCGTCTCGATGACCGTCAACATGCCGCAGCCCCTTCAGTTGTGTGCCGGAGCGTGTCTCGATGACCGTGAACATACCGCAGCCCCTTCAGCTGTGTGCCGGAGCGCGTCTCGATGACCGTCAACATGCCGCAGCCCCTTCAGTTGTGCGCCGGAGCGCGTCTCGATGACAGTGAAGGCAACCTGCATCCTGCACAATCTGCTGCGGCGTGGGCGCGGTCAGGCTCACGGTCAGTCGGCGAGCGTGGCGCCCCCTGTCCTCTACGTGGAGACCGCTGGAGGTTTGGGCGACGTCACACAGGCCGGCACCAACACGCTCTCAAGGGAGGCTGCTCGAGTGCGCCAGGTGCTGACAGGTCACGTGACTGATGTCGGCGACGTGCGATGTTGGAGTGCAGCTGGTGCACCGTAGTAGGTGAATTCACCCATTTCCTCACAGTGTGCATAAATGTGTTTTTGAATGTAGCGTCCCCGCGCTCCGTTGCATAGCGCTGTTCACAGCGCCGTTCACGGCGCCGTTCACTGCGCCGTCCGCAGCGTCGCTCACAGCGCAGTTCACAGCACCGTTCACAACGCCGTTCACAGCGCGGTTCACAGCGCGGTTCACAGTGCCGTTCACAGCGCCGTTCACAGCGTGGTTCACAGTGCCGTTCACAGCACCGTTCACAGCGCGGTTCACAGCGCCGTTCACAACGCCGTTCACAGCACCGTTCACAGCGCCGTTCACAGCGCGGTTCACAGCGCGGTTCACAGTGCCGTTCACATCGCCGTTCACAGTGCCGTTCACAGCGCTTGTGGCCGTGCCGGCGGACGCAGGCTGTCCGGCGGCGGTGCCGAGCTGTCGTGACTCTCGCCGAGAGGCCGCGCCGGCGGCGACAGGCGGCGCAAACCGCGTCGTCGATCGTGGGGAAATGCGACCGTGGTTTGGCCACGCCTGAAGAATACTGCGCGCGTCGGGAGAATTGCGCTCGTGATCTTCGTCTTGCGATTGCGGGTATTAGTCGCCGTTCCGCTTCTTCGTTGGCGATTGAATATATCTGCGTTTTTTTCATAGCGTCTGCAAAACGGTCCCCATGTGCCAAATTAGATGCGTGTTGGTGTGTGGGTGGCTAGTTAAGCGACCCGACACCGGACTATATTGACCAGACCCGATATTGACTAGACTATATTGACCGGACTATATTGACCAGACTACATTGACCCTATCCCGGACTACATTGACCCGACCCCGGGCTGCATTGACCCGATCCCGCACTACATTGATCCGATCCCGCACTACATTGACCCAACCCCGGGCTACATTGAACTAACGCCGAACTACATTGACCAGACCCCGGACTACATTGATCCGATCCCGCACTACATTGACCCGACCCCGGGCTACATTGAACTAACGCCGGTCTACATCGACCCGACCCCGGGCTACAATGACCTGACCCCGGTGTACATCCAAGTCTGAATGTGAGTTCGTTACAGGCGCTTTCCAAAACCCTCCTGAGTTGATTCGCATTATGGTGAGGATGGAGGGATTGTGGCTTTACGATGCATTCAGCAACTGAGACCATATGGCGTCGCCCGCCTCTCACCATGTCAGTAAGGGCGGACACCGCGGGGAATCGAACCCCGTATCTCTGGCGTGCCAGACGCTCAGCTTAACCACTGGGACACCGATGCCCTCATTATGATGAGGATTCCGACTAATATTGTTCTTGTTGTATATATGTCCAAAATGCGATTCCTCCTAAACATTTGACCAAGTGATTTGCAAGGTCTGTGGCAAAACACTGCAGATAATTTATGTGCATACTGAAGACAACCACGACATAACACTGTTGAAACGCAAGGATTTTTAGGGGAGCATCATCCATAATTTGGAGTGCTCTTCGAAGGAGGTTCATGTGCTCTATGTGATGGATCGCTTAATGGCGCACATAGGACGATAAATATTCATATATTTCGATACGATTTTGCATGGCTCTATCTTGAACAAATCAAGCGAATTTTGGATCACTACAATTCCACTAAGAAGGTGCAAAGGACAGACCCGATTCGACTACCAAAACCCGGTTACTGCAGATTTGTCCGTTGCAATCACGTCATACCACAAACAATAACATGTTTACGAACAGCATATCACGCACGTTACGAACGGCATATCACGCACGTTACAGATGGTATATCGCACATTCTACGGAAGGCATATAGCGCACATTATGGGCAATGTACGGTACACGGCGACATATCGCACACGTTACGGGCAGTATGTCACACACGTCATTGACAGTACGTCGTCAAGCTACACACGTTGTCGTTGGAGGTGCTCGGAAGGCTCCAAAGACGTGATGCATACAATTCGGAGCTGATTATCTGCTGATTACGAATATTTATTTATCAAAATGCATCGAGCGTTTGGTTCTCAGAAAAGTATTTTGGTTCGATTTTGAGATTGTCTTGATTAGTCGAGTCGACTGCTTAGGGTATGGCTATGCGGCTGTCTTATTTCGTATCTATTACCTCCTCAAACTATAGGCCACAATACCCAGTACGTTGCATTGTCTTGAACCTGTCACAGTGGGTGCAATGACAATTCTGATCCTCCATGCATTGCCATTACGTGTTATTTCCGACGCATATGCGCCTTGTGCATATGTGGGGAACTCGATGAACTCGCATATATTGCGCATGAAATCGGCTATAGAGACAGACCAGACCGACTGATAATTCACCTCCCGGAACCAGTGTAATGGAATCGAGTTGGCTAGAGTTGAGTGAATGAGTGACTTCTTTTGCAGTCAAGTTAAATGGAGTTGGAATTGGAGTCATTCCACGCACATCCCATCGGAGATGGAATAACTCCACTTTGTTGCTGAAGAATTGAAGCTAACTCCATATTTAACACAGATATGTATGTCGTAGCTTTCAATGACACGAGCAGTGCAGAATAATTAAATTCAAAGCAGGGATGGCATTTCACTGCTGAACTTTCGTCCGGTATCTCCGGAGCAGAGGTACCGATACGATGCATGTCTGATGCCTGAAGCCCACGCCAGTCACGCTCGATCGTCAGGAGCCGGGAGCATCCAATATACCTTTACTAGAAAGTAGATCGAACTTTTCCTTCATGCCCGCATGACGTCATCGGATTAAACAAAATATGGTATGAATTTGGCTGCAGAATACTTTTCTCAAATCATACGCAACGGTGACTTTTATTTTGCTTCCTCTACAGGCAAATATATTTGTCTTCCGCTGACCAGGTGAGTTATAATCTTGTCCTGTTCTTTCCAGTGAACATTTGTTCCGACACATTTTTTCTCATGCATAGGCAAGGTTAGATTTCTGCATTGTGATCCTGCATGTGAAGAGGAATATTTTGTGGTCATCCAGTATGGAGGATATTTTCCTTCAAGCCTTGCGCATCGTAACTCAATTTACACCACTTTCAGTGAATTTTGAACACTTTTACTTGATCACAGCAGCTCATTGGCAAACAGTTGATAACGTAGGAAATTCAACCTTCAGATGAGAAAACAAGAAATAATTTTCTGGAGAGGATAATGTTCTGGATTCCAAAAATCCTGGAGCAGCCTATTTTTGCAAACATGTAAGTACCTGCCTACCTACATTGACTTACAGCAGTTGTTGAAAACACAGCTTTTTCTAGACCAGCTAGACCCAGGGCATGATGCATTCTTCCTTGATTAATTTTGCATGGATTATTGATGATACATGCATAATTGAACGTTTATGTACAATACCATCGTCATGCTAGGAATGCCTTCCTGAAACTGTCCATGAGTTGCAGTCTGATTTTCTGTAGTATGAATTCAGCATCTAGATATAATGTTGGAATGTAACACATCTCTGTTTCGGGTGGGATGCTTTATTGTGCAGTACCAGAGCATAGAAGTGGAACTGGGCAGGCAACTGTAATACAGAAGAAATCTGGTTACACCATTTTCATCAGGATTCTGCCTCAGCAAAATATCTTGGCACACAACAAAACATGTGTCTAAGTTGTCGAATGTAGGGGAACCAAGAGTATGCTACAAGCATTTCAAAGAAATTGATAAGAGAAGAAACCTAAAGCAAGAATTGCTTAACCCTGCCTCTTTGCAGAGAATCAAATGTCTCCTACCATCAGCTATTCCCAGCATGCTATCCCCACCAGCCAAAACCCTGGGTAATCCTGAAACTGTTTGTATTATTGCTGTTTACATCATTTGCAAGATTACTTTGCTGTGTTTTGCCTGTTTTGTTTGCATGTTGGCAATGTTTTTCCTCCATCAAAGAAAAGATGGATAGGCCTGGTTAGGTTATGTCCTTTTATTTCAAGATTTTGATGCTTTTCTCCGAGAAAATAGATTAGGCTAGCTAATTTTACGTTAGGTTACCTTGCAATTTCTAAAGCTTTGAATAATTAGTTATTGTATATGACCCAATTGAATCCCTCTTTTTTGGTATTATTTTGCTTCTCAACCAATATTAAGCATATGCAATATAAATTAGTGGCTACACTATCTTAGTCATGTTAATAAGCATGCATTCAAACATCTCTATCAAAACCTTGTTTGTGATCTAAACTGGAGTCTACCAATTTGTGTGCTTGTTGGTAAAAAATATGTTCTAGTGCATATAAATAACAATCACGATAAGACCCTCATGTGAAGCATTTACCAACAAGTTACAGTTATACTAAGTTAGGGTCAAAAGTATGAGAAATAGATGATTTTGGTCAGATCTGCTGACTGAAGTGGTGCATTTATGAGCTACATTTTTAACAGAATGGGCAAAGAATGATATCAGGCTACAAATATATAAATTAGGTACCTTTACATTTAAATAAGTTTTTTTTTCTCCTGCATAGTGGGCTGGATATTAAATATTTTAATCAGTTTGTACATTTCTTCTGTTCTCTCTTAAAACTTAGTCTGGAATACAAGCATAACCCATTTTGTTTAAAAATAGCATCGTTCTTGTCATAGGAACACATGTTCAACTTTATTGGTGAAAAGTATGAAGTCTTTTGGAATGTGTGGCATTATATAGGTTTTGTTTAGGTGATTGGAGCACGATTGCTCGAAGTCCTGACCTGTATACTTTTAGTATATGTCTCAAACTTAGTATAAAGGAAAGGTTATCATGAAATAACAAGTGAGTGATGCCTATATTTAGGTTGATTCCTTCCATCAACAATTATAGGATTTGTGTAAAATGGCAAACATGCATAAGAAGTCCCTGGGCCATTTCTGATCACAATGTTGTTTTTCTGGTGTTTTCTGATGTGATTTCAACGAATTTGACACTCATTCCTTTGGAAAATGAAAACTTCCAAATATATAAGCACTTTAAGTCCAAGTACTTCTATCTAAGAAATCAGTCCAAGAACAGAATATCAAAAACATTGAAACAACTTTTTAAAAAAGAATAAAAATTTGACTACAGATACATGCTATCCCACCTGATATGGGAAGTGTGGGGAAAAGGTTTTGGGTGTGGTGGTATATAATGAAAAATAACATACAATTATCAATACAAATTAATGCAACCTAGCATAGCCTACTGATGTTGGACGGCCTAAAACCTATCGATGTTGAATCACTTAAGCGCACTGATATTGGATTACTTAAAACCTACGGATGTTGGATTACCTAAGTATGATTTTAAAATGTGATTTTCAAAACAAATCGTAGAGGACTGTCCATAATAGCCACGACACGTGGAGGGCATGTATCGTGAAATAAATAAATAAATAAATAGGAAGACGTCAGCCTTCCACAGTCGCCGGCTGCCAGCGACCACACAGTCGCCGGCTGCGCAGACAGCGGGTCAGGCGTGCACGGTCCAGTTCGCAGACCGGCGATAGGTCACTCACATAGTGGCCAGATTAGGTTGTGAGTGCTGCCGTTGCTGTATCCGTTCCCGAAGCCGTCCCCGTCGGCTCCTGCGACGTCATTTGCGCGAGGGGTATCTCAGCTGAGGCCACCATCAGTGGTAGCTGATGCTGAGGTCACCATCTCAGCTGAGGTCACCATCACCCGCTGGCGTGTGTGTTCCCTTGCCGCCCCGGTTCGGTACATAGGATCGAGTTCAAGCCGCGCTGTGACGGAGACGGTCACCACGTGTGCGCAGACCACTCGTACATTACGGCTGCGATGCGAGTGATGAATGAACGCAGGCGAAGCTACAGGTGGAAGATTCTAATATTGTGAGTTCATGTTTTTTTTTCTCGCCAACCACAGTTGGCGATCCACGCAGGTTTAATTGTGCTTGTTACTTGGTTATGTTATAAGTTCGCGACTCATTCGTACTTGAAATACGTATGCGCAAATACACGTGAAAATCGTACTAAGAGCATATTCGCACTCGATATATTCGTATTCGGGGAGTTATATGAACCACGCAAGAAGGACGCTACATCTGCAGTTGTGTCGAAGGTAGCCGTTTTTATGCAATTTTCCAATTTGTGACTTGTATCCTCAAGGACAGGTGAAGCCAGCTTCCTGCACACAGACATAGCGAACAGATGTCATCAGCGGGTATGGACAAACACCCTCTGCCACACCAATTATTTTCACAATTCTCCACCAATATATACAGACTGCATATGCACCCACAAACTAAACGCGTGCATCCATTCATGTGTAGGCTTACGGTTAAGCCTAGTCCATGTGGTTCCGTACTTGTGGACCGGGAAGGAGATAATTGACAAATAAATAAATAAGTTGAAAGGAGGAATGATTTGCAATGTCTTTTCCGTCCCACTGGTGCAGATTGCTTTTGAACCCTTAATGAACCAGATACACACACACACACACACACACACACACACACACACACACACACATACACACACACACGCACACATACACACATACACACACACACACTCACGCACACACACACACACATATATATATATATATGTATATATAATATATAATAATAAATAATATATATACAACATATATATATATATATACATATATATATATATATATATAAATACATATACATATATACATACATATATATATTACAAATACACAAATATATATTACGTGGTCTATCTGAGGGGCCTCCATCCGAAGGGGGCCTGCGGCGCTGAGGAGCCTCTTGTTCCGGGTATATGGGGCCTCCTGTCGGTGGCGGATCCAGGGAGGGAAGTTGGGGCATATGAAGGATAGCGTGCCTTCGACCAGGAAAATGCGTCCCTCCGCTAAGGCTCGATGCACCCCAACCCCCTCGAATTTTTCAGCCAGAGGCGCCCTTCGGCAGGAAAGACACCCCTCAAGGTACTTTCGCGGTAGCGCCACTCCAAACACGTGTCCCCTCCCCCAGATGACAATTCCTGGATCAGCCCCTGCCTCCTGTGGCAGCTATTGGTTTCCTGTGGCGGCTATGGGACCTCTTATTATGACAGTGGGCCTCCTGTTGCGGTCTAGGGGTCGGTCAGATCATTTCAGATGGTCTTCTGTGGTTACCTTTTAGAAACTCTCCTGCCACTGAGGGGAAGAAGCTATGGCACACTTAGCCCCCCCCCGACTGTCCTTTCTTCCGCTCTTGAACGAGGGTGACAACTTGACCAGCTAAAATGGACGGTAGAAGGAGCCTACCAATATCGGGAAAAGTCCCTTTATTTTGGAGGCGCTTGATGCCTGCCGATTGAGGCCTGCGCTTGATGCCTGCCGGAAACGGCACATTGCTAGACAGGAAGATTGTTGCTGGGTCATTTAGGATACACTTCGCTGAAGCTGAAGAATAGGTATTTCAATTGGTATACGTCAAGTAATTTATACTGCTATAAAACATGCAAGATAGCGTAGAGAAAACCGGTAAAATTGCATGTAAACAAATGGAGAAGGGAGACCTTCAAGCCCGCTACCAAACCAACTTCGTGGGGGCCCAGGAGCACCCGTCAGTGTGTGCAGTGCGCTCTGAGCATCGATGTGTCGCAGGATTTTTACAGGAGGAAAATCGGTCCTCAAGATTAGTTTTTTTTCGAGCTGTGCCATACGATGTAGGGGGTCCCGCAATACGCGCCAGTGATCCCACAACCAGTGGTAGTGGTTCCGCCAGTGAGGGTTCCGCCGTTACGAAGTCTTCATTCTTTGAGTAGTTTTTCACAAACGGGAAGAGGATAATGATATCGCGAGCTGCACATGCATGATGTGTAAGGCTGTCATTCAGTGACGTCGAACTTCATGCATTACGTGCGACGTAGGCATCCCACAGAACCGACAGATCACGAAAATCTGTGCAGTTGTGGCCTGCCCAGTCAAAGGTGAGCTAAGTGTGTCACAGATGCGTAGTTGGATGAATCGATAGTGACTCCCATCTACTTCGACAAGTTTCCGGTCACTGAGGGCACGTCATTGACCTTTAAAAACCTGCTCCAGGTAGGACATCCAGGAGATGTTTTCGTTCGTTAGCATGTTAAAAAAGGTCATCTTCCGGGTACACCCGGTGGAATGTCAGTTTGCTTAAAATAATTGTGAAAAGAAGTCTTTCAATGAACACACTATCGCTTCGCTCTTGTTTCACTGATTCATTAGCGAGTTCAATACAGAGCTTGTTAACTGATTTGGCTTAGGGATTCATTCCAGGTCTGGTAGGTACACCGGCAATATGCTGTACTAATTCGTGTTCGTTGAACGGTCCATCAGATAAGACAACGATCTCGTATGCATCGGGAGATCATCGATGCCGTAGGTAATACTGCTAGGTATATATAAACCAACTGTTGTTTGTTGGCAATATTTGTATTGCTCAGTTCGGTGCTAGCCTGCCGCCTGTTGGCTATTTCGGCCTTAGTGTTGGACGATTAAAACAAATATCTTCAATCTTTCAACGGTAGGATCATTTTGCAGACTATGTCATGATGCGTGATTCCTAAACGTGGAACTACTAAACCAGTACAAACATACTGATATCGATGTAATGCTGTGTCGTCAGATACCTGTGCTATTTTATGAAAAATATATCATTAGGAGATTGATGTTAACTCCTTTTTCGACATAAGGTGGAACTGGAGTCACTACCTCTCCTATGAAATGTATCCGGCAATGGAGTCACTCATTTTGGTAAGAATTTGATCTGGAATTAAGTCACTTGTTTCATGTTAACCTAAGTCCAATACACTGCCCGGGACATACTGTATGGAGACGGTATTTCATTTTGAGTTTGGTTAAATTAGGCACTTCTGCTTCCTCAAGCCATTTCGCGTGGTGAACGAAAAAGGAAAAGAATGCTATGTTGATTCTATGATTCAGTTTATGGATTTTGAAGCAGGTTGCGGATAAAAATGAAAAGTTGATGAAGAATGAGTGATTGGACTGTTTTCCTGATGTCGGTTGGTTTCAAAGATGATATCCATGGGTCGATTACAGATATGATGACTCGTAATTGTGCATGGTTTGTGTTCTGAGTCCTTTGTTGGTTCCAAAAATGCAAAATGCTCGGTTGTATTGTTGACTGTCTTCAAAATGTTGTGGAATTTCTGTGATTTCTGTGACATAGCTACCAAACAGCGCTGCCGCGAATGCGCGGCGCTGAGCGCTGCACTGTATGTATGTTTCGCTTTGCTTGCCCCTGTCAGATATTTGACATAGGCCCAGATAATGGCTATCTATACCACAAACTAGTATAAACAAACCGCACAATATACACTTACCAGCACTTCTCAACGGTTCCGAAGTTCTGAGAGCCTTCATGGAAAACTAGACGCACATACCTAATACAAGTCAACTCCCTGAATGCAATGCATAAGCTACTTGATGAAGTATCGTCTACGTAGACAAGGTGTGTGTGTGTGTGTGTGTGTGTGTGTGTGTGTGTGTGTGTGTGTGTGTGTGTGTGTGTGTGTGTGTGCGTGTGTGTGTGTGTGTGTGGTTGAATTTGACCAGTCTGCCACCGTGTGGTGATATCGGCTGTTTAGGTAGTTAGACATGAGTTGCTAGAAGTGGTCCGAACGGTGCCGTAGGGGGTGTAGAGTGGGGGGCGGGGTAGTCGGGTCATCGCCGATTGTGAACATTGCAAGAACATTGCTAACACATATACACTGCTTTGGGCCTTCTTTTTCTTTTCTTTTTTGTTAAATGTTTTTTTCTGGTTTTGGCCATACATCTTGTCTGGTTTTTTTAATCTCTTTTTTCTGTTGCTCTTTTTTGTTTGTTTCAGTTCTTTTTGTAGACAAGGTCCCCAGGACGAATTATCAGCCAACGTATCGCTACGGGCCATTTCATGCGCATGTGCGGCTGAATGTAGGACAGGGAGGATCCGGGTTTTGCTAATTATTGCACTCACTGTGAAAGTTTCAAGGCACTGGAAGTTGTTGCCGGTGCGGCCGGTGTGGCGTCCCCAGCACTGAGCGGCGCTGATCTATCGTCCCTCGCCGTTGTGTTAATGATGTTGATGGGTAGCTTCTCATGGTTGAGAATACACAGTTCAGAACAGGATTGGTGCAGGCTGATTGAGGTCCCGAGGAAGGTGTTGATAGGTGTATATCATGGGCCGGTCGATAATTTCTGCAGAGAAACTTTTCAGATGGGAAGGGAGAATCCTTCAGTACGATTTTCTCGCGGTAAGCAAATGATATATCGCAACGTGATCTACCTCGACAAAGAAAGAAAATAGGCTTGCGACATTGGTGTACTATTTCTGAGGGGGGGAGGGGATGACAAGTGGAGGTAAAAATTGAGTAGTAGTAGCAGTAGAATGCAACCAGCCTGCCACCTGCTCGGTGATATCGGCTGTTTAGGAGTGTAGAGATGAATTTCTTCAGTGCAGTGAGTAGATTTTGACGAGATGAGAAGTAGTGGTCCGGACTGTATCGAAGTGGTGTAAGGGGTGGGGTCGGATCATCGCCGTTTCAGTTATCATTGCAAGAACGTAGGCATACATACATACACTGCTATGGACCTTTTTATTTGCTTTGTGTTGGGTTGTTTTTTCTTTTCTACTTTTGTCGTTTTGTTTTTGTTTTTGTTTTGTTTTGTCTTGTTTTTTTTCTCTTTTAAAACAACCTTTTCACGTCATGGGTAGAGGAGGGAAAGAATAGGTGGAGGAGTTGTTGAGATGTTGTTCAGTGTTGGGAGGTTTTAGCACGTGTGTATGGATTGTTGTTGGTAGAGGTGGCGTTTGTTTTGGTGGTTGCTCGTATTGTAGGTGCATGGGTAGTGGAAGAGGTGTTGTCTGAACTGTTGTCGTCGTCGTCTGAATCTGTGAGTGTTTCGAATTGGAATCGTAGGTTTTTGCGTACTGCGTTTGGTGTTAGTGGTGGTTCTGATGGGCCTTGTTCGGGTGATGGTTTGCGTGTTCCGCGATGTGGTATTTGGGGTGGTGCCTGTGCTGAGTGGGTGGGTTAGTAGCGTCGAGGTTTGTTCTGTTTTGGTGCTTGTGCGGTGTTTTGTGTTGTGGGCTGTGGCCTGATTATGATTGTTGGGTCTGTCTGAGTTGCTTTGGCTGGTGGGGTAGCCGTATGATTGGTTTGTGTTTGTGTGGTTTGTGTGGACGGCTTTTGGTGATGTGTGGGCTGGTCGTTGACCCACGACCTTGCCCGCGGCAGGGCCCAGCCATCTAGGTGGACAAGACGGATAATTTATAATTTATTTCTCCCTTATCCACCGAGGGCCAGTGCTGTCCCGGGAGGCGTGGTCTCCGCCGCAAACGACGCAGCCTAGTGTGCTGGTCGTGCATGTGTTTATGTGGTGTGATGCGGCACAGTTTGCACAAGTGGGTGCTGTATCGTGGCACCCACCCCTTCGAGTGTCCGTAGCGCAGACATAATTGACAGCGTCGAGGGAGAGGTGCTCGTGGCGTGACTTTGTACCGAATGTAGCCGGCTTTAACGTGCGTGGGTGGGTGGCTGTCTTGTGTTGAAAGTCAGTATGAGAGCGTGTGTGTCTTGTTTGTGTGCTGGGGTGGGGGTGGGGGGGGGGCTGTAGACGGAGGAGATCCCCTGGCTTCCACACCTGAGAGCCAGTTCCTCCTCCGTCATCCAGGCCAACTCTCGTGCGTATATTGTGCTCTGTGATGTGTTGAGATGTGCGGCTGGGGTTATGGTGATTGGTATGTCAGGGATGTCTGTGATGCGTGTTAGCATGTCTGCGTCGTCGGAGTTATAGGTCTGAATCAAAAGCGCCTCTGATCGAATTTGGCGTGCCTGTAGGACTTTCGTGTCCAACGGGTGATTTCCTCCTCCACCGTCCAGGGGGCGAGGGAGCCCATGGGCTCCCCATCATCCCGACGGCAGAAGATGAAATCACCCGTCGGTGTGTTTGCCGTGGTGTCTGTATCCATGTTGAGTTAGTGTATTGGTGTGGGTCGTGGGTTTGACGTTGGGGTTGGAAAAGAAACGTTTATTACATTATACTTATACTTATTACAAATATCGGCGGCGGGGAGGGCATCCCGGGTCGGAGGGGCAGTGGCACCGCCGGACCAACCTGTAGTTGAAGCTAGTAGATAGTAGAACTGGAAGTCGGGAGCGTAGATGTAGATGCATATGTAGTGGTGGCAGGTTGGCTGGGCGGTCTTCGGTCGGTGCGGTGAAGTTGGCGTCCTTATGAGTGGCCAATATGTCATTGACCCGGCCTTTTGATCGTGCCTTTGGAGCTGCTGCGGCTCGTGTGCTACCGAGATCGGCAGGCTGGCTTGGCTTGTGCAGCCCCACTATGACGTCACTTCCTCTATGGTGGTTGAGGCGACCAAAAAAGTTGTTTGCGGTCAATCCGGCGGTGTTGCGGTTCTCGATTTGAGAGAAGCTTGTAGGTTCTCAGGTTGAGCTTTCTCGGTTCTTTTTTGGTAAAAATTGACGTTTAATTCCAATGTCTTAGTGTGTGTGTTTGTGTGTGTGTGTGTGTGTGTGTGTGTGTGTGTGTGTGTGTGTGTGTGTGTGTGTGTGTGTGTGTGTGTGTGTGTGTGTGTGTGGGCTGAATTTGACCAGCCTGCCACCGCTAGGTGATATCTGCTGTTTACGATTGAAGAGAAGTATAGTTGAGAGGTCGTGGTCCGGGCGGTGCCGGAGTAGAGTGTGGGTGTGGGGGGGGGGGGGGGCATCGCCGTTTTCTGAACATTTCAAGAACATATACATATCATACACATCATATACTGCTTTGGGCCTTTTTGTGTTGATAAATTTCTTATTTTTTCTCACGGATTTTGACCTCTTGTCATGTTTTCGTGTTTTCTTTAGTTTTGTTTGTTTTTGGCTCAGTTTTTTCTCTCTCATTTTGCACGTCATGGGTAGAGCAGGGAGAGACTAGGTGAAGGGAGTTGTTAGGATGTTGTTCAGTGTCTGGAGGTTTTGGCACGGGTGTGTGATTTGTTGTTGGTAGAGGTGGTGTTTGGTTTGTTGTTTGCTCGTGTTGTAGGTGCATGGGTAATGGAAGAGGTGTTATCTGAACTGTTGTCGTCCTCTGAATCTGTGAGGGTTTCGAAGCGTAGGTTTTTGCGTACTGCGTGTGGTGTTAGTGATGGTTCTGATGGGCCTGGTGTTGGTTTCGTAGTGGCCAAATTCGCGTCGATTGACGTGCGCATGCGCGGGCGGCCGATGACGTGCCTGTGGGCCATTCAGGCACCACCCCATGTCTACTCAGGCCGAAAGCCTTTGAGCTCTCAGACTTAAGGGAGGCACTCGTACGCTTAAAGAGGACATCTCCCAGGGTCGCTCTGGACTGACCTAGGCTGACCCAGAATGACCTTAGGTAACCTCGAGCTTCAAAATTATGTGAGTTAATTTTCAACTCTGGCTTCGAGTTGATCGTTAGATTATACCCATAACTAGGCCGATCATAAGAAAATGTCGCCGAAGGTTATCCGAGGTCACTGACCTAGGCTGACCTTCATGATAAAACAGGAAGCTAGGATGTATCTGTGAAAAAAGTAAAATTCAAGCACTTGTTTCTCGATTTCTGTTCAGCTAATAAAAATCAGTCCATGAACCTCGAAGTAGTAAGCAAATAATGAAACCTCCTAACCTCCACCTCGCTCACTTTTTTCCGTATATCCCACTGCAAAACAATTTTATCGCCACGAGTGATGTGATACTTAATTTGCTGTCAATGACGGCTGC
The DNA here is from genome assembly GCA_034440615.1 of Ashinkailepas kermadecensis. Lineage (NCBI taxonomy): Eukaryota > Metazoa > Arthropoda > Thecostraca > Neolepadidae > Ashinkailepas > Ashinkailepas kermadecensis. Next base: position 64,086 of record JAOTOM010004662.1, on the reverse strand, counting down.
AGTGAAAATGAGCTACTAAACGTGGAAGCGTTCCAGCGGGAAGCGCCACCTGGTTGCGAACATTGGTAGCGAAAAATATCGCTGCTATTAATGATCAAACCCACAACTACATGGCAAAATTTCATGTATTGCCTGTATTTGTTCTCAAAACACCGCCTGAATTTGATCGATCATTGCGTGAAATGGGTTTCATGTTGAAGTGGAGAGGATTTCACACATCTTTCCGTTCAGGTATATCTCCTTACTTGACTCAAAAACACCCCCTGAGTTCAAGACCTAGTGATGAGAATTAGCTTGCATCCGCACGAGCGATAATCAGTGTGTATTTTACGATCCGATCTCGTGATATTCACACAATGATTCATGCCGTAGTTGCAGTTTTATGCCCAAATCAATGCGTTTCCCCACGGAAGCGCTGATCTCCGCTGACAACAAGGTGACGCATGACGAAAAACTTCCCACTGCGTAAGGTAGAAAATTAGCATAAATGTACGCGTTTGCTAACATGATCAAATCAGGTATGCACAGACACAGACAGACCGAGACAGACACAGACACAGACAGACAAAACAAACACAACATGTGATATCAATTTAGCTACATTTCACGAGTATGTACAGTCCAGAAATTATGTCTGTGTCCAGACATAATTTCAGCTGATTGGCTCACAGCCAAGGAGCTGGGCTGGCTGCTGTGGCGCCGGAACCGCTAGCCACAAACATGCTTCTTGACTTGTTCTATGCGATGGTTTCGGAGATGGTTCCGCTCCCTTTTTGCCTGATGAACTGCAGCTAAATCAAACAAACGAAATTAAATCAGATATGGAATTAACTTATGGTTGCTGTTAATCCTCGTTTGGGTAGAAGGAGGCTGTTGCCCTCCCATCCTACTCTCCGCAGGATTTGTTGGCAGCCACATAAAAACGGCGCACATTAGCAAGCTGATGATAATATTTAGCCGACATCATGGTGCAAAAATGAAAGATGTCATTTATGGAAACTGACCTATGACGCCATCGGAGGAACCTGCCATGCTTTTTTGCGGACATTCCGAATTATCGGCAATTGTTCTTACTTATCTTATCTACAAATTTTACACAGGCAACGATTAATGTGAGCAAAATACCGATGTGCGGGAGAAAATGTCAGCAATGAGGCCAATAGACAGCACATAAATGGTACACAGAGTAGTAATGCTAATTTTTATGCATCGTGCTTTCGTTAATGCAATGGTGTTTAAAACTCTTGCATTAAGCAACAGTGCCTGGTTATATACGATTAGTTAGATTTGTAATGTCACATATGCTATACTTGCAAATATAATTATACAACCAAAGGATTGGTCAAGTAATATATCGGTGAAAGTTTCTACATAGATGCATCCATTCTCACCGCGATCTTCCTCCAGCAGACTTCCTTTCTGCTTTTTACTCTATTCGACGGCGATGCCGGGGTCCCAGATGCACCTCTCTGTGTCCACATACGCGATCAACACATCCATATCTGAAACAGAACAAGTGCATAAGTGCTCTGGTCAAGGTCGCTCACCAACGCTTCCTTTGAGATAGATAGTACCTGCATGCATCTCGGCATGAATATGTCCACTGGAATTGCGTCGTCCATTGGGATGGCATCGGATATCTGTCCAGCAATACCAACACCTGTCCGTTATTCCCCCTTTCTGCGATTACCAGAACGGCAATCGCTGAGGCCGTACATTGCATCGCAGCGCGCCCAAACGTCACAATGCGTTGGGCCACAGGGTGTGCCCTCATAAAATTGTCGGACTTTTGTCCTCCTGAAAATGGTTAGTACCGTAGCATCAATTTAAGAACGAATCTGTTATTATCAGAATCTCTCCTACCTACCATAACTAACTACCATCTATGCCTCTGGCACCAGAATGGGCTGGGCAATGCTTTCATACACCTAACATTACAAAAAAAAAATATTAGGTAGGCACTTGTTCCTTAATGGCATAGAGAACGTTTGGCCGGATCGCCGAAAAGTACGATATTTTCTACTTTTTCAGGCCGTTCGAGTCCTCCGCGTCGACCACAGGAACAATAGCAACCAATGCAAGCTGTTCTGTGACGTCATGCGAGCGGAGCCTTTCAGCGCCGCGCCGAAACACCACGTCTCGACGCTCCAGCGGAGCCCTGGGTGACACCGCGACGGAATCCCGAAACACCACGCCTCGACGCTCCAGCGGAGCCCTGGGTGACACCGCGACGGAATCCCGAAACACCACGCCTCGACGCTCCAGCGGAGCCCTGGGTGACACCGCGACGGAACCCCGAAACGCCGGCACACCGACGAGCGTCGAGACGTCGCGGAAAACCCACGGTACTTTTATAATAGAAAATGAGTCCGTGTGATTAAGGCACACGCGCTACGCCATTCGGAAAATGCATGCACGCCGCAGCCAATGTTTCCCGGGAACCAACCATAGGAGGAGCCTGGATTCGTCAGTGTGGCACAGTAAGAGGAGCCTGGATTCGTCAGTGTGGCACAGTAAGAGGAGCCTGGATTCGTCAGTGTGCCACAGCAAGAGGAGTTTGGATTCGTCAGTGTGGTACAGTAAAGGAGCCTGGATTCGTCAGTGTGGTACAGTAAGAGGAGCCTGGATTCGTCAGTGTGGTACACCAAGGACTCTCTTGGAAAGGACACCATTGGGGAGCTGATAAAAACAGGCTGTGTTGCTGCTGGTACTCTAGGCAACAAGACCAACCCTCGGTGCGAAAAACAAGAGTAAATAGGGTGCTGGGCATAGGCTGCCCCCGCACTGTACTGTGCGCAGCTCCCTGGACACAAGAGCATGGCAGCATACGAGAATATGCTGATACCTGCACTGATGTTTATTGTCCAGCACGCCATGGCGCCAGCGCTATCTGGTGCGCCATTCAAAGTTGCTAGACCAAGGTGACTAGACCAAGGTGCTAGACCAAGCTAGCCTGGTGACGATGTCGGGGCGGCCAGTATCAGCACCAGCAGCGTGATGACTTCAAGCAGTGTCCTGGTGACGGTATCGGGCGGTCAGTACCAGCACCAGCAGCGTGATGGCTTCAAGCAGTGTCCTGGTGACGGCATCGGGCGGCCAATATCAGCACCAGCAGCGTGATGGTTTCAAGCAGTGTCCTGGTGACGGCATCGGGCGGCCAGTATCAGCACCAGCAGCGTGATGACTTCAAGCAGTGTCCTGGTGACGGCATCGGGCGGCCAGTATCAGCACCAGCAGCGTGATGACTTCAAGCAGTGTCCTGGTGACGGCATCGGGCGGCCAGTATCAGCACCAGCAGCGTGATGACTTCAAGCAGTGTCCTGGTGACGGCATCGGGCGGCCAGTATCAGCACCAGCAGCGTGATGACTTCAAGCAGTGTCCTGGTGACGGTATCAGGCGGCCAGTATCAGCACCAGCAGCGTGATGGCTTCAAGCAGTGTCCTGGTGACGGCATCGGGTGGCCAGTATCAGCACCAGCAGCGTGATGACTTCAAGCAGTGTCCTGGTGACGGCATCGGGCGGCCAGTATCAGCACCAGCAGCGTGATGACTTCAAGCAGTGTCCTGGTGACGGCATCGGGCGGCCAGTATCAGCACCAGCAGCGTGATGGCTTCAAGCGGTGTCCTGGTGACGGCATCGGGCGGCCAGTATCAGCACCAGCAGCGTGATGGCTTCAAGCAGTGTCCTGGTGACGGTATCGGGCGGCCAGTATCAGCACCAGCAGCGTGATGACTTCAAGCAGTGTCCTGGTGACGGCATCGGGCGGCCAGTATCAGCACCAGCAGCGTGATGACTTCAAGCAGTGTCCTGGTGACGGCATCGGGCGGCCAGTATCAGCATCAGCAGCGTGATGGCTTCAAACAGTGTCCTGGTGACGGCATCGGGCGGCCAGTATCAGCACCAGCAGCGTGATGACTTCAAGCAGTGTCCTGGTGACGGCATCGGGTGGCCAGTATCAGCGCCAGCAGCGTGATAGCTTCAAGCGGTGTCCTGCAATTCCTTTTTTCCATAGGGTGGAGGGTAACAGGCGAAGACGTTAAAACCCCTGAAGTATGTATATTGACATATTTCTTCTTCTTTTTGATAGTTCACAATGATGCTACATGACCAGTTGAAATCCCAGTATAGACCCCTAAGCGCGGTGAAAACGTCTATCGGTGCTGGCCGAGCTTTCGGTTGTTACATATATTTTCCACCACTAGACTAAGAGCAAAGATTTGTCATGTTCGTTAAATATATTTGCCACCATTAGAGGTAGAGCAAAGATCTGTGATGGTCGTCCTTACATCTATTTTCCACAACTAGAGGCCGAGAAGAGATCTGTGATGGTCGTTGCATCTATTTACTACCACTAGAGGCCCAGCAGAGATATGTGGTGCCAAAATCGAAACTTTCCCATGCTCGATGGGGGCAAAGCAGCAAAGGTCAGCCAAGCGGCACTTTACCGCCAACCTGCTTGCTGCAAACTGGTAACCACGGCAGTCGTTTGAGAAGGTTCTGCGCAGTAAACAATGAAATAGCTCGATAAAACGAGCGCAATATTTCCGAAGGTATGTTGCATGCTTCGACTAGTAATGCTCATTTTCCATTGCAAATTGCTGATGAACTGTGCACTGCTGTAATGTACGGCTAGCCCACCCATGTGGTCATCTCCAATCCCACGATAGACCACGGCCGGCAAGCCGGCTCAGCCGACTGTTGGCGCCTGGCGCCTGGCGCCTGACGCCTGACGCCTGACGCCTGACGCCTGACGCCTGACGCCTGACGCCTGACGCCTGACGCCTGACGCCTGACGCCTTACGCCTTACGCCTGGCGCCTGACGCCTGACGCCTGACGCCTGACGCCTGACGCCTGACGCCTGACGCCTTACGCCTGGCGCCTGACGCCTGACGCCTTACGCCTGGCGCCTGACGCCTGACGCCTTGCGCCTGACGCCTGACGCCTGACGCCTTACGCCTGGCGCCTGGCGCCTGGCGCCTGACGCCTGACGCCTGACGCCTGACGCCTGACGCCTGGCGTCTGACGCCGCGCCGGTCCTGCGGAGCCTAGTCCAGGTCCGGCTCCACGCGGCGATTGACGGGCTGACGGCAGTCGCCAGTTCTGGGTGCCCAGTCGGAGTCGAGCTTCGGGTGAGATCGCCGATGGTTCGCCGATGGTTGTCGCCAGCTCTGGGTGCCCAGTCGGAGTCGAGCTTCGGGTGAGATCGCCGATGGTTCGCCGATGGTTGTCGGCAGTCGGCAGTTGGGACGATTCTGCCGCACCTGAGCAGAACACCAGCTGGCGCTGCCAACAGTGGCAAGCAACGTTGGTGCTCAACGCGTGCACATCACGCCACGATCACCGCCACCATCGGAAGAAGAAGAACCTGGGGATATTTTACTGGGCACTCGACTGCTGCGCCACATAGCGTTGCCAATCTCTGACGCCGACTCGCGACCATTGAAAGAAGAAAACTTTGGGTTACGGGGCACACGACTACTGGGCCACATAGCGTCGCCAACTTCTCACGCCTCATGGGCGTGGCAGTGCCTCCTCATGCCGTCTCTTCATGCCGCCAGTTCCTCCTCATGCCGCCTCATGGGCATGGAAGTGGCAGCAGAGTGCCCCATAACCCAAGGTTCTTAGCCGTCACCACTGGTTGAGGGACTTTCAGGGACCAGTTATTTATCATTTGTGCGCTACATCAATGGACGTTTCACGGAAACAATACAACTAAAACAGCATCGGTCTTCACCATTCTGACGTGGTAGGGTGTGCAGACTGCATGCGTCACGCTAAACATCGGTAAACATTGGGCGATCGGCACAATAACCCAACAGCTGAATCCAACAGCTGATCGACACAATTTGGCGGATGACAATTGAGGTTTGGTAAGTTGTTGGGCGGATGACAATTGAGGTTTGGTAAGTTGTTGGGCGGATAACAATTGAGGTTTGGTAAGTTGTTGGGCGGATGACAATTGAGGTTTGGTAAGTTGAATCTGCCCACGTTTGGAAGTGCGTTCTTGTCACATTCGAACGGTGTCGCCATATTCGCACCTCAGTGCAGTAACTGCAGTAATCCAGGTATTCGGGTGAAGTGGCCTGATACTTGACACAGTGCATACTTTAGACGGGCTCGACAGCGATGAGTCCTATCGTTCGCAGGACCATGGCAACTGGCAACTGGCTTGTCATTTATCATTGCGAAGGGCTCCAGGGGGTCATCGAAAGTGAGAAGATGACTTCTGGTTTGAAACCCGTCATTTATGGTGTCCCAGAACAATCTTTTTGGCTCCACTCATGCTTTGATTTGATATATTTTCGATAATTTCGATATTTATATGACTTACCGCAAGACATACAGCTCGACCCTCTACTCTAATCTAACAACGCCAAAATAGTTTGTAGAATTACACTCTTCACGCACGGATCATTGCTACATAATGATATTGACCGTCTAGTGGCCGTCTAGTGGCCATCTAGTGGCCGTCTAGTGACCGTCTAGTGGCCGTCTAGTGGCCGTCTAGTGGCCGTCTAGTGGCCGTCTAGTGGTCGTCTAGTGGCCGTCTAGTGACCGGGTGACGCCTACCCAATCAAGTGTGAGCGCATTCGCAATTACCCCCGTTCGTGCGGCTGTCGAACCATCGCACAAGATAAATGACGTTGACATGGAAGCAATAAATTGAATTCCCGATTTGGGCGTCACTTTGAACACAAAATTGACATTGTTGTCTCACATTGCTGACACGGTGAGTGAAGCCACAGGCTGGGTTTGCTCGTGAGACCATGTCAGGTTGCAAGTACAAATTCCAAAACTCACTGGTAGCTCATTGATGGCTGCATGCTTTGCCAATGTTCAACCTTTTACAAAGCTCGCCAGTACGACTTGGACGAGGCGTTCTCCCATGCCGTGCGGGTCGACCGAGTGCAGAAGAAGTTTTGAACTTGGCTTCGGTCCCAAACATATTCAAGCTGCGCTCTATACTTGTCATCAGATATACTTCTGAAACATTTCAACAATGGATATGGTTGGAGTACTCTGAGAAGGTCCATTTATCGAGTGAAGTAGTATATACTGTAGCGTTCGCTCACTGTCCGTAGCAACACGTGGTCTCCATGCCACTCCTGTTTTGGCACAATTGCTCCGTCTTCCAACGAAACAAAGCTTAGCTCCAACCTACCACGGCCAACGCCGATACATAGCTAACCAGCCAGACACTGGGTGCGATCATTGGGTGCGCCACAATGCAGCACCTCTTCAAGTTAGCTGGTCGGCACAATTGCCATGGTACCCTTCACGCTGCCGCCACCTACAAGTGACAGCGCCACATCTAGTGCCTGACTGTGCCTATAAGTGGCAGTGCACATACAATGAACTCGAAGCTCACGATGCTGCATGTTCCACCCTCACAACTTTACCACACCGCCAAAAAATGTTCATCCGCACTGATCAGTCCTTGATGTCTGCAGTGTTCCGGAACTGTTCATCCGCACTGATCAGTCCTTGATGTCTGCAGTGTTCCGGAACTTCATCCAACATCCATTAGTAAGCCTATAGTTTAACTATCATCCGCACTATCAGTCTTGATGTCTGCAGTGTTCCGGAACTGATCATCCGCACTGATCAGTCCTTGATGTCTGCAGTGTTCCGGAACTGTTCATTCGCACTGATCAGACCTTGATGTCTGCAGTGTTCCGGAACTGATCATCCGCACTGATCAGTCCTTGATGTCTGCAGTGTTCCGGAACTCTCGGCAGAGCAATTTGTTGTATTGTTGTTGGCACCTGGGTGGCTGGTGGTGTTGTGTGTGGTGTTTGGAATCTTCTCTCTACCACGCACCAACCGCGTTGGTTAGCTATTAACGTCGTGTGCTAGTGGAGCTTCTCTGCTGACGATAGTATGAATAAACAAGCAAACAACAAACCAATTTTATCCCATCATGTCTTGACAAAGGGGAATTGGCAGTAAAGAGCTTTCATATTGCTTCCTGTAATACAATGAGCCGCTGAACAGCATTGCTGGGTAGAATGGCCACAATTGGAAGGCATCACACCACATATAGTGATTTAGAGAAACATGGAATGCCATTCAGAATCACATAAATTGGCATGACATGATATGATTTAGTGGAGGCGATAAGGAAGAAAATCCTACTCCACCATCCATCATACACGATCGCGGAAGTGGTTTACGCTGAACGTGCGATATCGGTTGGGAACTTTTCCGGGCTGTAGCCCACCCTCGCTCGTGAACTATATGTCAAATACCGTCACCGACACAAAACAGGATGTGATATACATTAATCTGGCATTGACATGACCTTAGCAGAGCCCCATTGACTGGGAGAGAGGCGTTTAATTTCCATCATCTGGCCTACCAACCAATGGACGGATCAAGCTGACTCAAACGACGATCGATAGCTCTGTGCCATGCGCATGGAGTGGCATAGAACACCTCGACCTTGGAGATTATGCATGGCACCATGTGTCAAATCAAAGTGAACAAATGGGAATTGTCGTTCGTTGCACCTTCCTAATCAATTAATATCGGCATCCAATGGACATATCTGCCCAATACAGACGAAAGAAGGAGCCCTGGGCTTTGCGAGTCTCATGGGCACATCACTTTACAGTTTAAGTCATGGTTGACGTCACATGGATCTTTTTCGGTAGGTCCTGGCGAATACCACCATGACAGTCCCACGATGCGTATTCATCGTGTCAACGCCATTGCATTGGATCTCATCGTCAACGCCAACGCCATTGCATGTCAACGTCAACGCCATTGCATGTCAACAATTGCCCTTGAAATTGCAAGCATCATATGCAATGAACGGAGGACCCAATGGGTCAGAAACTTGCCATCATTCATGATGTCTAAAGGGCAATAATATATCATATTGAAGCTCGATAGTGCATGGAACTAAACTGCATGTTAAATTGCATCATGTGGCACCGAACACCAAGCTTTCAAGTGGTCTGGATCAGCATGTTTGATAAGTTCCTGTTCTGCATTCCTGTGATAGTCTTACGACACCATTGCATGTGCAGTACCCAACATCAACTTACCAATGGCATCAAAGCAATGCTGCTAAATGGAAAGGTTATTTGCAAGACAAAACGCCCAAGACCACGCCATTTATGTTCTTCTGAGATAGGATTACCGACGTTTTCGCAAGGAACACACACACACACACACACACACACACACACCCCCCACCCACACACGCACACGCACACACAAACACACACACACACACAAGTCCACACACACACACACACACACAAGTGCAGACACACACACACACACACATATATGAGATTATAATCGTACTTAGTTAGTAGATGGAATGACAAAGCTTGCCGAATACACTGAGCAATAGGAGTTTAGTACATAGCTTAAAAAATATCACGTCCCATCCCCACATGACATCATCATCCGTGGCCCATCGTTGTCGTCGAGCCGCGAAGCCCACGCCCACGTTGTCGAGCCGCGAAGCCCACGCCCACGTTGTCAAGCCGCGAAGCCTACGCCCATGTTGTCGAGCGCGAAGCCCACGCCCACGTTGCCGAGCCGCGAAGCCCACGCCCACGCAGCGCCCATGACCGGCACAGTTGGCGATGTCTGAAAACCTGCCGACAGACTTGGAGGTCAGCCGACGAGCTGGCGAGCCGCGAATGCCAGCTTCGGCGGACGGCGAGAGCCGTGAACAGCGAGTGGCATTGTCTACTGTGTGCTCGCCCCATCCGTGTGCTCGCCTCGCCCAGTTATCAGCACCGATGAACTGTATCTAGTTGACAGGGTGGGCACCCCTCAACTTGAAAAGTTAGCCTTCTCATAAGCTGAATTAAGAATGGGACGCTGAGCCATCCTTCAACGACATGAATACTTGAACTGGATGGAAAACTAGTCAAAGCTTATAAAGTCATGTTTTGCTGCATTAAAATAATCACTATTATAATATGCACCATGGTAGATAAACATTGATATTACCACATTATGCTGTCATATTATATGTTTACGCTTTAATGAAATGGTTGTCCTCAACTAGTAAGAATTATGAATTTCACACCGCAACAAAAGGACTATTATGTATATGACCACTATAATTATATGCACTTTAATACATTCGCATAAGATATTACCACATCATGCTATCATATTGTATGATGACTCTTTAATGAAATAGTTCCCCTCAACTCCTAAGAATATCACACTTTACAACAAAAGGACTATTAGGTGTATGATTATCATGGAAACGCCATTCATTATGTTACTTCACCGTAAATGTTATATAATTTTGATCCCATCTAACCAGCTGAAAATTGTGATCCAGTTCGCTTTAAGCTCATCTGACAAACCTCACATCCGGTCCTGACGATTACGGCCAGCACCGTAGCATCCCGGGTTACCTGCGACACCGCCGCATTCGCCGAAGGACGCCTTTCCATCTCAGCAGGCCCAGCTTCCCAATCCGGCGGTAATCGAGAGCTCAACGGAGGACGGCCGCAGCAAGAGCTCGACCGCTCCTTTTTGACACACCGTTCTCCGGTGAGGGCTTCAATTTCATTTGCCAGTTTAGCCTCATGGTCGATGCCCGGGTTCCAGTCGAATGCGACGCCACGACGGCCTCCGCGGAAGAGCCGTGCTCAGTGCCGAGCCAATCACAGCCGGCTTGTGCGACCAACCGTACCGACACGCGGGGCTTCGCGTGTCGTGGTGGGTAGGTTTGAGCCGACGCCGCGCCTTGTCGGCACCGCCGGCACGTGGAGACGTGCCTGAACACGTGCCGGGCCGGCGAACGTCCGTCGACACCGATGCGTTCTGAGGTCGGTCGGGCTCTCGACCGACGTGGTGCGGCACCGGCACTTCGTCTGGAACAGCCACCATGTCGGTGAGCTGTCGGAAGACACGATGACGGTGGAGTACGCCGGCTACGGAAGCTCCAGAGGGTCGTCAAATGCAAGAGATGCGCAATCTACAGATAGAACAGTCGTTTAACCCTTGCCGTGCCGGCCGGCAGACCCTCCTTCGTAGTGTCGGGGCTCTTGAAAGCCCACTCTAACTTCCGATGGGAACTGGCCCGATAAGGCCGGGGACAAGGCACCGGAGCGACCGTGTCGGTGGACTGACGGCACGTTAAGCTCTCGGCCAAAATTCTGCCGTTGAACTGGAATGTATGGATCGGGTGGTGGGACCGGGGCTCACGCAACAAGCTCTGCTTAACAATAGGACCCTGGTTCACAAAGCCACTCCGGGATGAATTAGGGCAACATTTATATCAACAAGAACAGAAAAAGTGAGTAAATTAATGATGTTGGTCTTGTGCTTTTCTTCATGTCGTTATAGACATCAAGATTAAAAACCCGTCGGTTGAAAGTTCAGGGGGTTGCACATTAGGCACATTACCACCGAAACAATGCTGGCGGGAATCATCCTGGTAAGGTGTGAGGAGAGTCTCGGAGGCGCATAGGGATCCAAATAAGCGAATTCCGATTTCGGACGTCACTCTCGCCCGATTGCAGGTCGGGTCATTTGATCATTCGGCCACGCACACCACAGTCACTGCGCTGCACAAACTGCAGCCACTCCACTACACACA
>JAOTOM010004662.1:15000-47500 GCA_034440615.1 Ashinkailepas kermadecensis | reverse complement strand
GTCACCGAGGTCAAGTCCGGTCAAGTTCATGACAGGTTAATCGACCCAAACTTGGTCAACTGGAATGTTGTCATAAATGCAAATGACTGTCATGCGATGGATGTCGCTTTGCATGTTACTCCCTACACATTCTGAAAACTATTGTTTGTCATTGTGTACCTAAGCGTTTCCATACTTTATTCATGTACTTCACTCCTTTCTTCGCAAAGCCGATTGCACCGAGCCGCCCGACGGAGCAGTCGGGCGGGCGGCCCGGTTCCAGTAACTGGAACAGGAAACTGACCTGATAAAGTGCCGCTATATAGGTGACCTGAGGTCAAATTCCGGGTCTAGCATCTGCATTGCATCATTAGTAATGTCCAAAACATCATTGATGCCCATTTTGGAACATTTAAACACAATCACAGCGATCCATATCAATGACAAGCCAAGCCACGCAATACAAGAAAATTGTGACATATGTGACCTCATTTGACTTTGAAGATATTGACCTAAGGTCATCCAATTTTCACACAATAGAGTTCACTACCGTACCCATCCACCCTCAAAGTTTTGTTACTCCAGCTTGAATAGGGGCCGAGATCTTAGGGGGGGGGGGGGGGTATCCGCCCCCCACCCTCCAGTACGCGTGATTTTCAGAGGCCCTCCAGGGCGCGTGTTGAGGCAGGTACGTGATCTAATTTGAGGTGGTTTCCCGCGGCGTTGGATTGCATTGATATCAAGCGAAGTTCTCATGATTTGTCATGGAGAGGGTGAATATTCTGACGGAATGTGCTAATGATTACCAGCTATCGCTGGGCAGTTTTCTTCTCTGTTGCAAGCATCCAGGTTTCCAGGCTATGTCGTCTATGCATTCCCATTGTCCGCGTAGTGACCAAAAGTATTAGCTTCCTCTGCCGCCAAACCGTTCCGTTTCATGATTCCACTTTATTTGACCATCCAAAGCTGTAGATATTGCGCTTCAATCCTAGCATAAGCTCCCCGTCGAGTTCTCAGATGAGATTCCTGCGTCCCGATTGCAGCGAGGCTGGCGAAGCCACTGGGACAGGCACATACCAAGGCGGTTCACTGGACAATATCTCCAACTTCGAGGCGGTCCAGCGGAAAATGTCATCAGAGACAGGCTTGTTGTGTGTTTCTGTGCAAGATTGTAGTATCGTAATTAAGGTTGGTACCCGGAGAGTCAGGCGTGGAAGCTACCATGGACTTGGATGCTGGCGAGAAACAGGCAATGGCGACACAATAAGACACATAAGCTGTTGTACTTATTCGATCTCATTCGATTCGATTACACTAATCAGTGTGTGCAGTTTCGCTCCGGAAAATATTTAGGTTTTCAAAGCGCGTGTGACAGGAATGCTATCATAAATAGCATGCATGGGCACGCACACTCGGCCAGGACAGACGATGTCCAGGCAAGCTGAACTGCCGCTCGGCGCCGCTGAGGACACGCGGAGAAGTTGGGCAGTGGCGGTGAAGTTGACGCGCCGCAGCCGCGCCGAGTGTCTGGCGTCGGCAGATAACTCTCCAGCGGCCTGGACGAACCTGGCGCGGGCCGCCGCAGGTGACCGCCGCTCCCGTCCAATCGGCGAGCGCGCCCACACGGCAACGATCGCCGGGATTGAACTGCAACAAGCTGGAGTCGGTGGGGTCAGATCCGGGAGGCGGCAGCGGCTTCGGCGGGTCAGAGGTGGCGCCGGGTCGGCCGAGCCGGCACGGGCGGCGCGGCTGGACGCCAGTCGCGCCGCCGCGCACCGGCGGCCCGCACGCGCCCGGACGCGCTCCGCGCCCGGCCGCCGAGCCGACCCGACGCGCCGACCCGGCCCTCGTCCGACTGCAGCCAGATACCGGCCAGACACTGGCCCGACATCAGCCCAACACCAGCCCAACGTCAGTCTGACGTCAGCCCGACATCAGTCCGACGTCAGGCACGTACCGGCCGACTTGGGATCGGTGAGTACCGATCTGTGCTCCGCGCAGCTGACACATGGCAACTGCCTACTGACTGCAAACACTGGCCCTTACAGCGATTGTGATAGCACTAGGGCTCGGACCTGTTAAATGCCCATTCCAGGTTCTACTTCCATGGCTTACCAACCAAACGGCCGAAACATTTCAGAGAGAAGTGCGAGGAGCAACAGGAAAAATGAAAATTCACTTTATCCATGAATTATTTTATTTGTTCATCAAATTTTACTCCTTCATATTGCACTTGTCATTGTTTTAAAACGTGTTGCGTTTAACTCGATTGGCGCGCCTACGTGCCTGCTGCACTGAACAGCGTATCTCACTAAGCTTTATTCGAAAAGAACAATTCAGATTAATTAGGCTTGGCATGCAAACTGCTGCATTTAATTACATTATACATGACAAGCACAGGCAATTGCACCAGCATGCTCGACCCAGTGTCAGGCTGCAATGCCAATTAGTGTGACATCGCACACTTTCTCATCGACACGGTCGTTTCAAATGGACCGAATAGGACAGAGCCGATAGAAAACATAAAGTTTAATTAGCTGGCAATTTGTACCTCTCAATGTATTCATGTGTAAACATATTGAACATTGTGATCTGGCCTGGTAGCAAAAGGTAGAACAATTTGGTGTCTGATTCCCTTTTGTTGTTCATCTCACTTTTTCTCTTTGACTCATCATTCTGAACCTAGATGTTACATGGCATGAACGTAACTGACAAAGAATCACTCCAAGATGGTAAGGAAGATCAGTGACTAACGTGATCGGATCATTGCTGACTCGTTGGCGTTGCTTGAGTATAATCATCATTGCACATCCAAACTTCGTCGAGACCCTTGCAACATGGTCGCGAATGATTCAAGACTGATCGAAGCGCCCTAAAGCCCAAATAACAAACAACAATGAGACATCAGTGTCGGTCCCGTTAGTAGTGCTAACACTTTGTACCTTTTCAGTGCTAAATGTGATATGATTTTGCAATCTATCTTGTTCGCATCACACCAAATCATGAGGCTGCAACGATATTATGAAGAGCTTATGGGACTACCAGGAAGCTATCCGGGTTTGAGAAGTCACATATCGAAAAGCAACACAGCGATAATAAATCATTTTTTTCTTAGCAGAATCTCTTGCATCCCTACTTTTGTATATGCACTATATTTACATTTTCAAACGTTGTATAATCTGTATGACATCTAACATCGGAGACGATTAAGCTATTGACACACAACGGTCATGTTAGGTCTCATTATTGACATTGGCCGCAAAGGCACCTGCAATCATACGCTTTCCAACACATATCTATTGCAGGAACTGAATGCATGCAAGTCGTGATTTGACTGTTGTTGGCCACTGAGTTGTGTTGTACTTTACCCGACACAGTTACTCGGATGTATTCATGTTATGTAATCAGTCCAAACTTACATAGGCTCTTTTTTACCTAAATCATGAATCATGTCATCTTAATTAATTAGCCTGTGTCGCATGGAGTACGCCACAGTGTGATGCTGGAACAGGCCAATTTCTATTTACCCAATACATTTTCTGTTACAATTAGTCACAAAAGCTTCCTATCAGGTATATTCCTTCCTAATGGAGGGCATAGACCTACGGTCAGAATATCCCCCTTCCCATGAAAAATGTCATCTGTGAAGTTCCTGTCGTAAGGCCTTAGGACTATCTACTTGCCTGATTCGCAGTAGCCCGAGATCATGTGTTCGCTGCCAATTGTGAAGCTCCGTAATTAGCATTGCGTGACTGTACCATACGGAATGATGGCCGAATATCTAGATATACGGATATGCGGCAGTTGATGAATTTCTCGACAATTCGTGGCATCTGTAATATTTTAGGTTACGCGACAGATGAAAACGAGATCGTCTTGATATATGAAGAAGGCAAGTTTAATACCGGTTGAAATGCTTCCGATCCGCCAGAGATGATATGATTGGGGTAGGATACCAACTTCCCATCCTTCCCAGGTGGTCGTGGGTGGCAATAAATATAAAGGGTTGCGTGCTCATGTAGCGCTTTATGACGACATTGCACGGCGGGTTTTGCACGCCGTTGTAAATTGTATGCCTGCATGATGCAGACTTACAAAGGGACTGATTCATGCCCTGCGGCTAACTGTGAAGCCTGACACCTTTTAAGCTGCATGCGGGTAATATATGTACTCATACTGTCCAACTACGCAGAAATTCTCGTACATACATATTTAATACTGCAATGCTGCGAGTTGTAAGATGCACTGAATGTGAAATCTCGCTACGCTAAAATTTGCCAGGTGGTTAACCAAGTCGTTCCTCCAGAACTGGTCGCGCCGTACAGTCGTATATTTTTTGTTATATAGTTGTGTCGTTCGAGCCGAATTCAAATGTGACACCTTTCCGTGGTGAAGCTGGTGCAAGGAATGTTCCAAACAGCAACATGGAAGCGTTGTTGAAGTTGGCGGGACAAATTCTGGTGATGCTTTGGATAAAAATAGAAGCGTTTGATGTCTGGGGAAACTTGCATCGTATGATTAGCTTGCATACTATACTCTTGCAATTTTCTTTTAGCGTTTGCATTGTAAAAAGTTACTTTAGTGTGCCAGAATGCACTTTTATTAACTTTATCGGCGCCACCCAAATAGATTATACGACGTTGTGCAACTCGACTTCAATCGGATTTAGCATTGCACAATATTGCAAACACTATGCTGTGTTATTACCGATATTAATGGGCGCTTGTAATACATCGTTGCGTTATTTCAAATATCGTTCAGGTGTTGTGCAACACGGCACAACCGAGTTAAACCGAGTTAAACCGAGACGCCGACAAATGGTGCTAGAAGCATACTCCTATATAGCCGAGTTGCGAGACGTCGACAAATAATGCCAGAAGTGTACTCCAACGTAGTCGAATATTTTTTTAACAGGTACGGTAGTGACTTATAACTTCATGTTCAAAGGGTATTTCAGGTTTCCAGACTTTTTCCGTGCAAACTGCAGCTTGAAATATACAGTTCTTGGAAACTGTGCTACGGACATTGTTTAGAAAGAGCACAAGGTTTACGCGGAAATCGCCAAAATAGGGATGAATCCTTCCACTGAGATGCCGCATGGCTTTTAAATGGTTAAATGGTGCAACAAATTACAGGTAGATATCTACACAGAACACCACACAACGCCATGGGGTGCCATGAAAAAAATGGACCTGAAACCCTGAAACCTCCTGAACTTTTTCCTGGTGGCTGAGTTCATGGCTGAGAGGACTAGGAAACAAAGGTTTATGAAAATGCAGAGCCAAGAAAATCTTACCATAATGTAAGCAAGGCTACCCATAGGTGAAGAATAACAAAGATCAATCTGGATCACTGTACCAAGCTTACCAGTGTTATATTTTTTGCCATGCCTCACCTAGCTTGACCTTAAGCGATCGACACAAAGCATAATGATACTATCCCTACCATTATGCATGCGACTAAATATTATTATCCTATGGCAATTCAGAAAGATTATTATGTTGGAATTTCGGATTAGTAACGCGTCATACTTAGCAACGATACCTTAATAGCTTCGATGATGGCTACACTGGAACCACCAACCCTGACCACGAAGGCCCAATATGAGAAACACTGACCGAACAATCTCAACACCTCTGATAGTAAACGCCAAGCTAACTTGTGGATAACTCCAAGGGAAGATACGCGGGAAGCTGAGGTGAATCCTGTTCCACCCCTGCCTCCCCCACCACAGAGCCCGTTCTATCTGACCGACCCAAGTTATCACTCTAATTTTATCTACTCCACTAATTCTCAAAACGTTCAGTTCAAAATACATTGACTGTTCTGATATGTAGCATCCCCTGTTCAAATATGTAATTATTGGTGAGATTCCACCGGTCATTGCACTGGTTCCAGCCCCCCAAAACGTTGGGAAACTCCACCACGAACTCAGGCGAGATCACCGGAAAAACAGGTTGGAGATAATGTAACCTCAATCATCTTCGATGAAAGACGTCAAATGAAATAAGACGCGTGATGAATAAGGCTCCAAATATGCATTTAATCAACTTGCAAAAGCTGTGGGGTCGTCTCCTCCAATCAAAGGTATGGGCGCCACCACAGGCCCTGACTAGGAGGGAGATGATTTTTTAATCTATTTTTTATGCAATACCACAGTCGCAACGTTACATTTCACCAAGTTTGTTAAGACAAGCTCCTATCATGGCGATGCCTATGGATGGTGAGGATTTGCCAAGTTTGTCCCTGATTTGCCTTGTTCCCAGGTCTGGAATGATCTGATGAGCATCCCTAGCGCCCTGTTAGCTCTACTGACAGTGTCTGTCACGTGGAAAGAAACAGTTATCTTGCTATCAAATTTGACACCGAAGTCTCTAATTTCGTGCACTGTCTCTAGCTCTTCGTCTCTTCGTCTCTTGTCTCTTCGTCTCTTCGTCTCTTCGTCTCTTCGTCTCTAGCTCTAGCTCTAGCTCTTCGTGACTTGTGTGACATTTTGTTCGGACGGGTGCACGCTTGAAAGTCATCGTGAACTATTTGCATGCTGTGGGGTTTAACTTCAGGCCCTATCTGACGGACCACGCGTGCAAGCAATTGAAGTCTCCCTGCAAGAGAAGTCCGTCAGCTGGGGATATAATTTTGCGCAAGAATTGAACATCATCCGCGTATAAGAGGCATGCGAACTGAATTCCCAAGGGAGGTCACTCATAAAGAAATTAAACATAATGGGAGCCAGCAAAGATCTCTCAGGTACTCCAGATAGAGCCGATGTCTATTCAGATGATTTGCCGTTCACAAGGACCCTCCGATGCCTATTGGACAGATAGGAAACGAACCATTTTCGGGCAAAATCGCATACATTATATGAATTTTGCAGTTTGTGGATTAGCTTATGATTAACGCATTGGAAGGGAACCGAATAATCAGTATATATTGCGTTCGTCTGGTAGCCGTCCGACATGACCTTCCACGATGAGCTTAAATATACCGCCAAATTACTGAATCCTTGTCAAATATTGTTCATTAAAAAAACAAACTGTTTTGCGCTTATCTACAATTCTAAACACTCATCTCCACATACCATACCAGATATGGTAAGTGGAGATGGGGGGGGCAGCCTCCGGTATGTGGAGATGGGGGAGGGGGCAGCCTCCGGTATGTGGAGGTGGGGGGGGGGGGGGGACAGCCTCCGGCCTCACAGTTGGAGTGGGGGTGACAGCGTCCTCGTGTACCCCCGTTCCCCTGGTTCCAAACGTGCGAGCTGAGCCAGGGTGCAATTACGTTCGCTACGTTAATTTTCTTCCATAATTGAGTTCTGGATTCCAGTCGGAAATCGAATTATCACCAGTCGGAAGTCTGAAGTGATCACCAGTCGGAAGTCTTCAATTATCAGCTTCCACCGCCGACATATTTCCTGTAGCCATATCGGCCTACAGGCTAGGTTGTCTCCTCCCAATCGCTAAGAAAATAATACTCAAAGCTAGTAAAACCCTGTCTTAAATTGGACACCTTTTGGGACAGTCTTCGTGCCGCCATCAGTAGATATAGTCGTCACGGTAGATAATCACCACCGTAGATGAGCACCAGGCGCCGTGTGTCACGACGTGCGGCCGGACGCCGTGACGTTGATCACGCGCATACAACGCGCCGGTCCCGACAGTCGGACGTCGTCGCGTTGATCACGCGCATATAACGTGTCGACCCCGACAGCCGGACCCGTCGCGTTGATCACGCGCATATAACGCGTCCCCGCCCAGTTGATCACGCGCATATAAGGCGCCCGTCGCGTCACGACGTGCGGCCGGACGCCGTCGCGTTGATCACGCGCATATAACGCGTCGGTCCCGACGGCCGGACGCCATCGTGTTGATCACGCGCATATAACGCGTCGGTCCCGACGGCCGGACGCCATCGTGTTGATCACGCGCATATAACGCGTCGGTCCCGACGGCCGGACGCCATCGCGTTGATCACGCGCATATAACGCGTCGGTCCCGCCGGCCGGACGCCGTCGCGTTGATCACGCGCATACAACGCGTCGGGCCGGACGGCCCGACGCTCCCGCCACGTCTTGCGGTAATCAGGTCGGTGGTGGCCCACATCGGTGAAAACGGGACGATCCAATCAGTGTTAGGGACACATTCATTTACCAATACGAGTACTGTTCATGGTGGCGAAAAATGGATGGGCCGGGGGAGGGCTGGGGTGTTCGTGTCTGCATGTATTGCCCGCACTACAAGCACTCGTGGCTCCACAGCGTAGCATGCTTGATGAGCGCACATTGCAGTAAAATAAGGAGGCCAAGTCAATTAACGTCACGCCACGAAGCTCACGGAGGTAGAGGGTGCCAAATTATCGTCACTACCTGGTCACAATGCAGGCTTTTACCGAACATTGGAACAGTTACCGGGAATAACCGCAGATGATGTAAGCGAAAGTTGATGAGTACAGCGAAAAATGACCAAAAGAAATAGTAAACTACGATGATCAAATGAACTCAAATTACTCCATGCAATTATACTATCTCCCACCGCGAATACGCTTGTGATAATCCGGCTGGCACCAGCGCAGTTGCGGTGTAACAAGTATTAACTGGATAAATGGGGTAAACGATCCACTATGTTTTAGTGGCCTCGTCGGAGCCATTTGAAAGGTAACATCATGGCAGGCATACATGTCGCATTTTGTGTTCCTTTTCAGAGATAAATGAACCACAACGATTATCACATCACGCAGAGGACGGCATATCTACTTTTCGCCACACGATAAAAGAAACAAAATCTTAAGTTCCTTTTTCTGCGTGGAATGATTAATATCCTTGATGTCCTTGCCTACCTCACTAAATGTGTCAGATGGACAACTATAATTACTGGAAAACAGGGTCTTTGGATGACATAACTAATGGTCTAGGATGCCTCAGAACATGGTTCGAACACAAGGTACAAGACTGATGATCGGAGGAACGCTGCAATTTAGAAGTGCTGCAACGTTTGGCCCTCGAGCTATCTGGGTGGAGGCGCTGATGGCGCTAAACGCCCCGCAGTCGGTGTCGTGCTACAACATTGTGTTCGCTTTAAGACAGGAATAATCCGTAATAGAGAGGGATGCGTGAAAGCTTATGACACTATAAAATGATCAAATTAGCCAAATGCATGTGATTGCTTTCCGGGGTGCAATGATGTGAATTACTACTTAAATTAACGGAGTTGAACTCCGGCAAAATTGAAACGGGACAACAACACAGCCACAAATGTACAAACAACAGGGAAGGATCCAGGAATGAACGGTTAATTGACGTTCATCAGGCGGGTACAGGTACGGAGAGGAATGTTCCGGTGTAAGTATGGTTAGGGTATTTTTCATATTAACTACATTATTATATTTGATGCATGCACGTTGATTGCTGGAGGTGTATGGTTTGCTTGGAGTACCATTATGAATAAACACAGCCGAACGAACAATAGCGAGGAGCAGACGAAGTGGATAGCGACTACAGACAGCAGCCCTTGGTGGAGGCGCCACACAGGGCGGCCATCTAGGTGGTTGCCACACAGGGCGGTCATCTACGTGGGTCTCTCAGGCCCCAGCCACCGCTGAACAACAGAGGTGGCAACACAGCGGCGACCGCCGACGGAGAGGGCGTTCAGTGCGCAGTGTGCATTTTCCCCGTAACACAATCGGTTGGCTGCAAACAATACCCTAAGATTCGCACAAAGGGAAAATAACATCACTCACTGCTATTTTCAAACCTTGCCTGTTTGGTTTTACTTCTGTGGATTTGTGAGGCTTACAATACATAGCATCGGAAAAACATTATCCGATACATTTGCCAGCTGGCGTGCGGGACCTTGTAAAAAAGGTATGCTATTGCCAATTAGAGTAAAAACCGGATCGATAAAAACCAAACGCGTCTTAAGCCAAGTTCATGTAGACTTGAGTATAAATCCACCGTCATTATTTCAAGCACATTGAGGTAACTAATGTGGGTGGAAAATACGAGTTGATATCCTGCAATATGTTGACCGTATTTATTGAATTTCAAGACCCGTTCATATCCCTAAACAATGCTGGTTTGATATGGCGTTACCGCAGTACATTACACAGACACTTGACATTTCAAGGGGCCAAGATCGTAATTATTGTGCATAGGTAAATTAGCGCTGCTCTATTCGCTTTCATTGGCAATTTAAAATGCGTAAGAGGAAATTGCCCTGGTCGGAAGTTTTGAAAATGCAAATGAATAGCTTCATGGAATGGAGATTTGGCTGGCCCTTAATCTTGTTATAGTCATTCACGCTGCGATTATGACTTTCGATCGAACACGCCTCGGATCGTCTGATGATGGAACGATTGCGACTAATCAGTCCCCCTCGATCATCCTCGAGGTCGAGTTATTCTGGAGGGAAAGTTGATTAAGTTGTTATCCTGCCTGTACAGTGTTGGCCGATGCTTCACACATCCTCGGCTTCCTCGATGTTGATATTACGATCCTACTTTACGACACTTTACGCTCCTTGCCATGGATATCTTCTGCAGCAGCGTGTAGTTTACTTGGTTACAATAGGACCATGGCTATGCTTAAGTTTCCTAAGCATATGCACCTAAAATGACGATGACATGAAACAAATGACATGAAACACTCAACCGAGTATTTCACCGACAAATAAACTTCCGCCACACACGATGCATTTGTATATTCATCTCCCATGAGGCGTCGTTAGATATTCGCCGATTTCTTACCAGTCCTCCCTCCTTTCCATCATGTTCATGGGCGTCACTCGCCATCCATCCGTCAGTTTCCGACACCATTCCGCCTTAGCGTGCCACTCAGTCCAGAAGATGCCCGCTCCTCCGGCACGTCAGCGCCCAACCACGGCTCGGAGCCGGCTCGCCGCGAGATGCATCGCCCAACCACGGCTCGGAGCCGCCTCACCGCTAGATGCATCGCCCAACCACGGCGCGGAGCCGCCTCGCCGCGAGATGCATCGCCCAACCACGGCGCGGAGCCGCCTCGCCGCGAGATGCATCGCCCAACCACGGCGCGGAGCCGCCTCACCGCGAGACGCATCGCCCAACCACGGCGCGGAGCCGCCTCGCCGCTAGATGCATCGCCCAACCACGGCGCGGAGCCGCCTCGCCGCGAGATGCATTTCCTGAGCGTTGGCGTCGAGGCGAGACGCCACCGGTGCGCAGTGTAACTGTTCGCTGTGGTCATGTCATCAGGTGCGCGGTGTTCGCTGTGGTCATGTCATGAGGTGCGCGAGGTAACTGTTCGCCGTGGTCATGTCATGAGGTGCGCGGTGTAACTGTTCGCCGTGGTCATGTCATGAGGTGCGCGGTGTAACTGTTCGCTGTGGTCATGTCGTGAGGTGCGCGGTGTAACTGTTCGCCGTGGTCATGTCATCAAGCGCTGGTCGCCTTCGCCGACGGCCGCCCGCCCGGACTCGATGGCGCAGACTCTTGGTTCTGCCTGGCGGCGCGCGGCGGCTCGTCGCGGCCGGGCCGAGCGACAAAAGCGACGGACGGCTGTCGTGTTGGCGCACACAGCGGCGCGAGGTGGTGCGGGACGGCTGCATCCGCCGGCTCTGCAGCGGCGGCGGAGCTCGGCTCGGGCGGCTGCCGAGGTGTCGCTGGCGATCGGTGCCGGTGGCGGCCGGCGCTCCTCCACGTCTCAGCCGTGACGTGTGGAGTTCCCGCGGAGTTCCCGGGAAGAACGGGCGGACGGGTACGCCGGTGACCGCCACTCTCAGACGTTGCCAGGCTCGGTCGTCGTCGGTCAGCCCGGCCGCGAGTGTTTCGAATCGGGATTCTGGCCGAGCGGCCGTGCCATGCGACATTCCGCTCGCTGCCAAAAGGTCGCGCCGAATCGCGCCTCAATCTGACCAGTCATGAGCCTATCTCGGCCGGTGTCAGTTCGGACAGCGGCTGTCACCTGTGCGGGGCCGCCGTGGGGCCCGCCGTCAGCAGCCGCCACTGACCGCCCAGTGTCACCAGGCCGCAGGCAACCATCTCCATACCCAGGTACTGACAGCTGATTGGCATGCACTGCAGGCATTTGACGCAGCGCACGGCAAGCCTTGCGCCGCTTTACATGAAGCGTACGGGACTACGTCACACTCCTGATATTAGCTATGCTTCGAGCGGGAAGGTAGTCCTGATCCTTGCAGCGTCTCTATCCATGCTGCTGGTGTTACCGGGTGTGCAGATTTAATGATGAAAGAACAAAGACCGCGGCAACGATGGTCCGCTGTTCATCACCTTCACTGTAAAAGCGGCGCTTGTTCGCTTCATCGACACGAAACATATCCATGGCTAAATGGATCCGGACATTCATGACACAAATCAATTTTTACTACCTGACCAATCGGAAGCATTAACCTGACTGGTCGGCCGGTGATATGAGTATCGACTGCGGGTGGGGGTCTCATTGATTCTCGGCGGTGCCGCCGACAGGTATTCAATCATTTAATCAAGACGGCGTTAGTATCGTGTACGCCGTTCCTCAGACCACGCCATCGATGCGCGGCTCGCGACCTTTCTGCGAATTTCATCCGTCCCCGCGGCCGTGCGCCGGCTTAGATTTGACGCGCTATAACGAGGCGTTAAAATGTGTGATGGCGGGACGCGGAGGGAAAACCGTTCGGATTTCGTCCTGTTTATCAGTGGCGGGTCGTATCATGCGTTCCCGTCGGTGCAGTGGTGTCCCATGATCAGATTAACCCGTGCGCTCGCGATGTCGAAGCGTTGCTGGCAGTTGCCGTTCTGGTAAGTGCTCTGTGTTGTTCACTCTGCGTATTCTACGACTATGAAGAGATTATGAATGCATTCTGAGATTTCAATTCAAAAGTGGTGTGACGGAGCAAAAATGGTGCGACTTGCGTCTTTAGCTCGACGAGTAGATTCGAAAGCACATAGAACATTTGGCATTAGACAAATTATTCAGACCAAAGGGCGGGGCATGGCACATGACCGTAAGTATATCTGAAACAAAGATGGCACATGGCTGCAATGCATCAGAAATATGGATGGCACATGGTCGAAATATATATGTACAGTTGTTTTAGTAGAACCCTTGGTCTTATATTTATTATAACTGACAGATATAATTTAGGCCAACATTAAGTCGTATATTTCAACAGCATGCCATTGCCAATATGAACAGTTTCTGGGCGAGAGAAAATAATTACAAAATGACATTGAACCTGTCGCAGAATGCACTCTATAAATTAGCGATCCCACAGTCAGTGGAATCAGCTTGAGATGGCATGACATGAATACATTTTAAGGTAGGCATGGATATTCTATGAATTAGCGAGATAATCACCTCATATTATACCAGCTTCACTGCGCGAAAATATAGCCATCGTCCACAACGGACGCGATCTTAGTGTGTAGCTATGTGTTGTGCTGTGATCAGTAGTTTGTGCTCCTGGTGTGTGAACATCGGTGTTTGGTGCTGGGGGTGTAGTACGACACGGGACCGGTGGCAACAGGGCCCATGCGGATTACTGGGTGTTGAGTGTGGTCTCCGATAAATAATCTCCAGTGATTCGACCATTTTTTAGCTCGGCGACGTATTTATATGTGCTTAAAATGTATATATGAAAAAAGCTGAGCGTATGACTGGTGTCTGCGTATGACTGGTGTGTATGTGTGTGTGTGCGATCTAGTGGTGTGTTCTGTGTTCTGTTTATGACGTCTCTAAAGTGTTCGTGGAACCGCTCTCCATCACGCTGCGCTTTATCTTCCCAATGCATGTCACAGTGATATTAACCGGTTGACATAGTAGGCACGTGATGACATACACGCTCCTTTTTAGATGCTATTTTGTAGATTACATTTGGGGGACAGAGGGCGCTGCGAAACATTTCATACAGGCTTAGCAGGAATATTTCATCTAAAAATTAATTGTATGTCATCACGTGCCTTATACTATGTCAAAAGGCCACTGTGACATACACTGTGGAGATGAAACGCAGCGTCAGGGAGCGATTTCACGAACACTTGAACACTTGAACTTTCAAGAACACGAACACGAACAGCGTCCGATGCCATCGGAAAGCGCTCCATGAGTAGGGTCAGAAACCACCATCAAAATGTTCTCCCCTCAAAAAGTGACGTCACTAGGGGTGTTTATGAGGTCACGATTGCCGTCATGTTTTTGGCTCTGGGCAGTCATATGTTTGGTTCGGGAAGATTTTAAAACAAAACATTTTTGTCATCAGAAAAGGAAGGTGAAATGGACCATGTTGCCAAAATGTTGCCCACCAAACTAAAAACCAACCAAACAAAATGTGTTTTATTTTTAAAAAAAATTTTTTCTTCTCTCGAATGTATTTTTCCAAAGAGTAGAACGCACTGAGAAACGTTGTTTTAAGTAGACATAGCCTCATATAAAGTGCTTACCTTAGTCAGGATCTTCGATGTTACCCTTAATAGGCAAATATGCAATCAAATAAGTCGTGAAGAAAATATTTACAAATATTAAAAATTCCTCTCGTGCGTTCTTTGCGTCTCTAAATATACGTAAGCGATGAAATTTGCATTGAAATATCTTTCCCGTGAAAGCGTGAGAACTGGTTGTATTTTTTTTTGGGTTGGTGATCTCACTTGACCTTGACTAACTCGGTGACCGTGGATAATCTGACCTCAAAAGATTGACACAACATGTAAACTTGATGTGGGAACAGGTATGCCAAATTTCAGCGCGCTGCCGAGCCCCAGTTTTGTCCCTATCTGCGGAACATGCTACGGGGGGCGGGGGGGGGGGTAGAAATACCCTACCCCCGAGACGGCGCGGGTTAAGAGACGCCATAAACAGGGCACCAAGCGCACCATGAAGCCACACGCACCGCATGGACCCATCAGTTCAATTTATTTGAAGGCCGAATTTTAAGCACCTGCAAAGATGTCCCCGAGCTATAAATAGCCGAATCACTGGTGATTAGACATCGCAGACCAACAACCAACACCCAGACATCCTCATGGACCATGTTGCCACCGGTCCCATACCGCACTACACCCCAGCACCAAACACCGATGTACAAACATCAGAAGCACAGACTACTGATCACAGCACAACACATAGCTCCACACTAAGATCGCGTCCGACGTAGCCGATGGCTATGGTTATCTAGTTAATTCATAGAGTACCCATGACTATCCTAAAAGCTGTATTCATGTCATGTCGCCTCAGTCTGATTTCACTGGCTGTGAGATCGCTAATTTGTAGAGTGCATGCTGTGACACGTTCCATGCCGTCTTGTAATTGTTTTCTTTGGCCCCGAAAGTGTCACTGTTGACAAAGACACACCGTCGAAACGTACATATTAATTTTGACCTAATTTGTCGCTTTCAATTCTAGTGAGCATAAGGCTAAGATTTCTACAAGCAATCTTATGACCAATGCTCAGTGTAGTGCTGTATTATCTTCAATTGTATATTTTTGTTTGGCTTTACGCTAACTTTTGAGCGTGAGGCTACCCGATCCTGCCATTCATGTCATGCTGGTCATCAACTTAGCGCTGCCAACACTCGGTATGACTGGAGTTATATCACGCCTTCAAAGCTTCAATGGCGGTGAACACTGTGAAGGCGAACTTCACCTAGTGCTGTTGAACGCATGGTATGGCCATGCGTGCCGTGCATTCGACAGACACTTCGCCATTGGGCGGAGACACACACTTAAGGATGCCACGGCCATTGGGCGAAGACACTCACACTCAAAGATACCACGGCCATTGGGCCGGATACCAACACTCAAAGATACCACGGCCACTAAACCGGAAACTCACATTCAAAGATACCACGGCCATTGGACGGAAACGCTAAAACTCAATTGAGGAAATCAAATAGCCATTTGAGCCGGCCCAACTGAGGTAATCAAATAAGAACACCATAATGTAGGCTAGCTAATTCAAGTCATGGACACTGGTGGTCGTGGAATATTGTGAATTATCATTATCAGATAAGGGGCGCAACAGTCGCACTGAGTGCCGAGCTTTGCTTAATCCGTGTACTTAAATTAGGCGTCGCACGGCGTCATATCGCATGAAATCGACCAATGTTTTGCTTTTAGAGATCTGCCTTCATAAGTGGTTGCTCATGTTCGAAGCCGACCAGCGTCGGAGTTTGCATGGTGCCGTTGTCGAGGCTATGTTGAAATGAACACGAAATTCGCATCGAATTATCTTCATGACGTCAGGAACATAATTATATTTGTTAAATTATTTCTGATTATGCTAGGATGGTTTGGGTGGAAGTTCTTCGACTTGGTCGTTCTTGTTATGCTTAATCCGATTGACCCAGTATAGACCCTGGACCTAGACCCTGCAGACCACACCTCATGGAACCTATGCTGTCTATCTATGGTAAAAGTTCCTTGCTGCGGACTACTCATAGACTCTGGAATTTAACCCTGGAGTCGAAGTGATCTACTAATGACTCGACAGGCCCTCGGGCTTCAATGCGCTGAGATGGTAACCGGGGGTACAGGGTATTGGAACAGCAACAGGGTCGGTCAGGAACTTGGGATTGACATAAGCCGGAGGCGGTCAAGATAACGTAACAACCAGGGATACTGAGACGACCTGGGACTGGCAGGTGAGGGATGGTGAGGCTGACCTCCTCAGAGCAAACTGATTGCCCGAGTACGCTCCTGCCTGTGCTAAGTTGCATAATGGCCTATTGTGTAATAAATAATTTCAAGGAAGGTGTTGAAAATAACTGAATGAATTCCATATTTTTAATAGGCCCAGTGGGTAGCAGAAAATAGCCAATTGGATTGGAAGCAAAATTGAGGCGCCAGAGGCGCCGAGATCCTGAAAGAAGAAACCGTAATCCTAACACTTCATGTGAAAAGGCATCTCCCAACTGATCGAGCCAGATGTTCACGGTATATTATAAAGCATATCCCAACTGTTAGAGCCAGATGTTCACTATATTTGCTAAATCATCTCCCAGCGGTTAGAAGCCAGAGGTTCGCGAAATATTCTGAGACATATGCTAACTGTTGGAGCCAGAGGTTCACTATCTGTTCTCAACACTTCACTACTTAAGGGAACAGGAATACAGAGCTTGAAACTCGCAGCAAGCAGCCCAACTGCGTAATCATCATGCGCCATTTATATATGCAAAGCAAATATTTGCTATGCGGCTTATAAATGATTACTCCTGGCAAATCTGCATGGCACCGAAATTTATAATTTGCTTACGTCGTTGTACAATTAATTAATATTGTGACTAAGTGTGAAAATTTGCCAAGCACCCTGCACAAATTGTGCTAATACATATCTTGGATAAATCCCGCATGTTTCAATTGATGGCTCGATTACGCCACTGGAAGAACGTTTCGGCATTGCAAAACTTTCCACATTAATTTCCCCGTCAACTCCAGTCCAGTAAATTTCAGTAACTTTAATTTCTAGTGTACCTTAGCGCCTTCGTCGACTACGAGGATGAAATATTATTATATAAACTGCCTTCAGTCATGGCTTCCTCTAGCTACAACATGGAACTTCTGCGATTTCATTGGATCCATTCTAAAAGTTGTGATAATGCCTTACCTTCACGCACTTTGAAGTTCAGCAAGATGGATAAACTGAAATATTAGGTGCTAAGCTAAGAAAAGCCGATTATTTGTAATACGGGTTTCTTGATCTGCACTGATGCTGATGTCGCTTCAATTGATGGGCAGCGTTCAGTATTCCTTGTAGCTACCTTATCTGTAACTGCGTTTGCAATTCCTGAAGAAAATATTAATTTCCGTTGAGCGAGCCGCCTATCGAAAAGCGTCACCTGCTTGCTAATGCAGCATTTGTGCTGACCGCTTGGTATGCACAGCGGACAACAGCCGAACTTTGAGTGTGGGTATATCCGCCCAATGGCTGTGGCATCTTTGAGTGTGGGTATATCTGCCCAATGGCTGTGGCATCTTTGAGTGTGGGTATATCCGCCCAATGGCCGTGGCATCTTTGAGTGTGGGTATATCTGCCCAATGGCTGTGGCATCTTTGAGTGTGGGTATATCCGCCCAATGGCCGTGGCATCTTTGAGTGTGGGTATATCCGCCCAATGGCTGTGGCATCTTTGAGTGTGGGTATATCCGCCAGATGGCCGTGGTATCTTTGAGTGTGAGTGTCTTCTCCGAATGGCCGTAGAATCTTTGAGTGTGAGTGTCTCCGCTTAATGGCCGTGTATCTTTGAGTGTGAGTGCCTCCGCCCAATGGCCGTGTATCTTTGAGTGTGAGTGTCTACGCCGAATGACATTGATATCTTTGAGTGTGAGTGTCTCCGCCCAATGGCAGTGGTCAGTGGTCCAATGGCATCTTTTGAGACCACATTGAACTGTGAACCATGTCAATGATGACGTTTCAGAACCGTTGTTTTTACGCGGTGTCGTGAAGCGATTGCTTTGATTTGTAACTATGAGAGCGATGGCCCTGTTCTGGTGGTCAGCGGTGCGGACGGAGCTCATTACTGATCGGTGATCCGCCTAGCGGCCGTAATCGCCGTTCGTATGAGTGATGTTGACGTCATCGATTCACAATGAACAAGTAATGCAGTCCATCAGTCAATCAGTGATCAGGTCACACATTGAAGAACCAACACTCGGCAATCAAATATAAATTTGTGCTTTGAGTATGCACTCGACTACAGTTGTCGAAAATATAACACAATGACATGATATCATTTCGATGTAATAGGACAATACAATGAACAATAATAACAATAATATACATCGAGACAAAATAATAATATTAAATTCCTCTCAAATCCTGTTGACAAATATCTGATACCGTCATTGTACGGAATGACTCGCATGATACCCGCATTTCTCAATTTAATTTTGCACTTTAGCTGACTGCAGCATTACACTTAGTATGCTAATATTTGGGCCAGGAACATCAGCTAAGGTTACCCTACTAATCCTCTGAAGGTAATAATCGGCCCCGGGCAGACAATATTCAAGTTGATTAGTGGGCTTGTTATCTAAGTCCACTAAGCTGGCGTGATATCATACACCTAAAAAATGTTTCGGAAATGTATGAATACAAACTCGGCGACTCCGATAGCGCAACGGCTATTAGACAGATGAGGCCATTGACCTTCCAGAAATATGCGTACGCAAGGTCGTAGGGTCCTGGCTAGTTGAGGGTCGGTGACCATCCGAACTTGAAAATGTGTTCTCTCCCAAATTTTTGGTGTACCCCTTCAACATTGAACATTGAATCTTTTGACAAGTTGAGCTGGCTCATTTTGATGGTACTCTATCATGTTGTTAAATGTAAATGTGCATAACATATCATGTCAGCTCACAAAAATGATCAATAGAACATCTTGCAACGAAGGTTCTGAAGGACACCAGTAATCTTCGTTAAGAAGGAGACTTCCAATAAAAAGGAACACATTTAGTTGCATGCAATGGAAAATATGGTTGCGCCGTTCCCCTACGTCCCCATCAACTTGAAATTATAATCCACTTCGCCCCATTTTGCGAACCATGTCCTTGATTGCATCACGCCCTATCTGGTTTAATTGAGCATCATAATGCCATTTCGTGGTAATTTCACGACATATATCGGTCATGCAATTTTACAAGTACATTGGAATAGATATTATCCAGGTGAATGCTTTCAATGCATGAGTGCACGCATTGCGGAAAATAGTGGTCAGAAGACACGGCTCGATTAGGTTGGGGAGACCAGGCCCACCAGTCCACATCGCTTAGGTGAGCTGTCCCAGCTGGGATCGAGCCGTGTCAGAAGACACGGCTCGATTAAGTTGGGGAGACCAGGCCCACCAGTCCACATCGCTTAGGTGAGCTGTCCCAGCTGGGATCGAGCCGTGTCAGAAGACACGGCTCGATTAAGTTAGGGAGACCAGGCCCACCAGTCCACATCGCTTAGGTGAGCTGTCCCAGCTGGGATCGGATTTCCACATGATTGAATATGATGGTCTGGCTGAGACCTTTGAACTCATCTCTGAAATGCCAATGGGGAGCTCTGCTACGCATTTCAGGTGTGGCATGATGTCGGACAATGGCACACAGCCGCAAAGCTGGGGTCCCGTGGTGCCTGCAAATTGTGCATGTCAACTTTCTCGAGGTGATATATTTACACTTAGCATTAGTGCTGCCTTGGGCGGTTCTCTATGTTTCATGCTATCCAGGTGACCCTGAGATCCGGGGTCAGGACGAGTTCCTGCTGTCCAGGCGACCCTGAGATCCGGGGTCAGGACGAGTTCCTGCTGTCCAGGTGATCCTGAGATCCGGGGTCAGGACGAGTTTCTGCTGTCCAGGTGACCCTGAGATCGGGGGTCAGGACCAGTTCCTGCTGTCCAGGTGACCCTGAGATCCGGGGTCAGGACGAGTTCCTGCTGTCCAGGTGACCCTGAGATCCGGGATCAGGACGAGTTTCTGCTGTCCAGGTGACCCTGAGATCGGGGATTAGGACGAATTCCTGCTGTCCGGGTGACCCTGAGATCCGGGGTCAGGACGAGTTCCGAGTGTGCTAATGAGCGGGCTAATTAGAAGGCTGCTAGCATTTTTATGCTGTGTAGCCTCCGAGCTTTCATTTTCGCCCTTGTGTTATTGAATTTTTGTCGTTTTCCGCTTCCATGTCCAATTCTAAAATATAAGTAGCAATACTTTTGATCGGGTGAAAGGGCGCGAACTCTTGGCAGGTCACCATCGGCGTCAACCTCATACGATGCTCGTGAACCGTGTGTAGCATGACGGTACATTAGAGACGTCAGAATCACAGGCAAAGGCAACAAAACATTCCTTGTTATCATGTTATCATTATATAGAACCTACCTGGCAATAGGATGGAAAACGGGGGGGGGGGGCAGAGAGGGCGGTGGCACCCCGAACTTTGGACGAGCTTAGCATTGACCCAATAGGTATTGCATATACAAAAATCGACTTGAAAATGGCTCTTGCTCCCCAAACTTTGAGACAGTTCCTGTGCCACTGGAACCTCTTGCGTGGGAAATTATCTAAGGGATAAAGCGAGGCAGTGAAATGCAATAGGTACATATGTAGTAGAATGCAACTCGGACAACCATCGCCGACAATTGTTCCGACGGGAGGCCGTGACAGCAGCCAATTCCTATACAGAATTTGCAGTATATGCACGGAGAGCTGCATCGGATTGTTTCCACATTACACTAGACAGTACATTGGGATGGTGGCCAGCATGACGGCCTTCGTCTGCCTCCCCGGTCGCGTCGAACTGCACCGTTTAAGATGGTTGATATGGCGGACTCCGCTCGCTGACTACCCGTGACCGGGAGGCGAAGCGGAGTTCCGGGCGTCCATTGTCAGCCGTAGGTGCCCTGGCTCAACCATGGTCGTACAGGTGAAAGCTGAAGTTAACAGCTTCGGAAAAATCGAAAGACGAAAAACCAAGTTGCTTGGAATACCTGAAGGTAAAACAATCAAGCACAATCTGAAGGGAACGTTTGATTCCGTTCCGTTTT
This sequence comes from Ashinkailepas kermadecensis, assembly GCA_034440615.1. Classification (NCBI taxonomy): domain Eukaryota; kingdom Metazoa; phylum Arthropoda; class Thecostraca; family Neolepadidae; genus Ashinkailepas; species Ashinkailepas kermadecensis. The sequence goes on along the minus strand of JAOTOM010004662.1, from coordinate 26,045 downwards.
GCGAACTTGGATCGGTCGCCTATTCCAAGATAACCAATATGTTTGTGTCATGCGAGAGCATAGAGGAAATTGGCAGTACATTGGCCATTGGGATGTGTCTGCCATTGGGAAATTGGCAGACTTCAAATGTAATGTTCCAGTTTCGTTCCATGGAGGAAGTAGAAAAGGAAGTTGAGAAGTTCCGGGTGGGTACTCGTCCCCGAGCGGTGTCCGTAACGACATTGGTATTCGATTGTGGGATAAATAATTGGAAATGGAGCGACGTTGCAAATTGGGCACGTAAGTAAAACGTGCTCCATTGGAGGAATGCAGACGACATACGTGACAAAGTCGAGGGTGGCGTATTCGGTGGAAAATATAATTGTGTGTCAGCTTGGTGTGGTCTAGCCGTAAGTGGTCGAGGACCACCTCCTATCGCATGTTTTTGTGTCAGTTTGGTGTGGCCTAGCCGTGAGCGGGCGACGACCGCTTTCTAACGCATGCTTTTGTGTGATGAGGGCCACTTAGAAAGGACCGGATTACTATAGTGAGTGTGAAGCGTTGCAGTTTCCGTATGCTGGTAGATATTGACAAACAGAGCGTTGGCCATGGACAGGAGGTCGCCGGGGGACACGGCCGGATGGTGGGCGGGTTGAAGGTCGCTGGCCTGACGGGCGAGGCGGTCGGCCCTCTCGTATCACGGAATTCCCATGTGGCCGGGGATCCAGAGCAATATGAGTTGAAGGTGTGTGCTATGGGCATTGTAGAAGTGTCGGATGCTTGGAGCGTGGGGTGGGTGGTGTTGTGTGTGGCTGCGAGAACGTCAATGGAGGGACGTGAGTCCGTGCATGTGATGGTGGGTGTGGTTCAATCTGGGAATGTCAATTCGAGTGTAAAAACCTGGTTCAAATGAAGAGCAATGCTATTTTTTGTTGTTGTAGGAGAGCCGAACGGGTGTGTTAGTTAGGGCAGGATTGGCGTGGTGACTGTTGTTGTGTAGTGGGCCTAAGTTGATATAATATAGCGAGTTGTAGTGTTCCGCGGTGTTGGGAGCTAGGCATCCTCAGCCCGGAGACTGGCGACGGAGTGCTGTGCGGTGTGCTCCGGTGATGCGGTGTAGTGCATGATTCTGTATGTGGTCAAGTGATATGGTGCGTGAGGAGGTTATGTGATTGAAGATACACGCATTGCATTCGATAATTAAGCGAATCAGAACAATGTAGAGCTTGCGTTGAGTAGCCCGAGCTGTACCGGAGTCTCGACCAGAGATATAGTGCAGGTTATTTGGCGCTTACCGCAGCGCTGCTTAATGTAGGCAATATGGCGCCAAATACAGTTCTTTGCTTGGAACGATTCCAATGCATGTGGAGAGTGGTCCGCAGGATGGGGGATAATTTGTGAAGCCGCAATAAAATAATTGTTACGGATTGAGGTGGGGAAACGTGCAACCCTCCGAGGGAGCATCAATCATAAGTGTGATTGATGGCGAGTTGTACGAAATGATTGGTTCTATTTGCCGATTGGTGAGTACACCAAATGGCCCAATCGTCTGCGCAAATATAATATTTTAGGCAAGAGGAAGTCAGGAGAAATTGATCAAGTGCGTCTTTAATCATGATAAAAAGCAGAGCTGGCGATAAAGCACTGCCTTGTGGGACTCATTGATCGAGATTGTGGGGCTCGGAGTAGACGTTGACGCATCGGACAGTGAATGAGCTGTTGGCGAGAAAGTGTTAGACGAAGGTAGCCATTCTGCCCTTGATACCAATTCGACGTAATGTATTGCGACGGGCATAACTGTGGACTTCATTCAACACGGAATATAACTAGAGAAAGAGTGTTACGGTTTCATGTTTTTTTTTCTCAGGAAATCACGTTGTGTGGAATCTACGTTTTGATAAAGTCATCAGCAGCGCTGTGTGTGGGCCGAAAGCTACTTTGAAAAGGAGACATGTCTCTCCGAGTTCCTAGTTTGGGTGTTTGTTCGATGAATTCTCCAAAATATTATTCCCATTCTGTTCTTTCTCTTATGTAGAACGCATCATGTTTATAGTCCTCGTTGGCTTTCACCATGAGCTGGTTTATGATCCGTTTTCCTACATGGATCGGCTGTGCGACCGGCCCACACTACCCCACGACCGGCCCACACCACTCCATGGCCGGCCCACACTACCCCACGACCGGCCCACACCACTCCACGGCCGGCCCACACTACTCCACGCCGGCCCGCGGCCCCCCCCGCGGCAAACTCCGGCCGGCCCAAACCCGGCCGGCCCACCCCCCCCCCCCCCCACGGCCGGCCCACACCACTCCACGGCCGGCCCACACTACCCCACGGCCGGCGCACACCACTCCACGGCCGGCCCACACTACCCCACGGCCGGCCCACACCACTCCAGGGCCGGCCCACACCACTCCACGGCCGGCCCACACTACTCCCACGGCCGGCGCACACCACTCCATGGCCGGCCCACACTACCCCACGACCGGCCCACACCACTCCATGACGCGCGCTCTGAGGTGATGGGCGTGCCGTCGGCTGATTTATGAACCCGATATTGCGTATGTGGTGGCAATAGACGCCGGTAGAGGCGGTGAAATAAATTAAGTGCCATCCATCAAAAGAAACCCCACAATGCTCGGCACGTGGTCGTGGTAAGAATGGGCGAAAACTTCCCGAAGTCGCTTCGCAGGCATGCGTGGCAATTCGAGTCAAGTATCCAATTTCCAATGAAATTGATCGGGTTGGTGCTTCAACGGCACACTCCATCGATTCGAAGCAGGACACTAGGCCGGCGTTGTGCGCCCACAATAAGTGTTTGACGCCCTTCACTTCATAGGACACTGCACGTCTTGAAACTCTCAGCTGGACGATTGACTAGGTGCTGTGGAAGCTATGCGTTCCTTTTGTTTGAAAGATATCGCACCGATTGTGTGGCGGCCAGAATAGTGTTTACCGAAATACAGCAGAAACCTACCGGCTCCAGAAGTGCTGTGTTTGCAGAAAGTGTTAGAAGCAGAAGCAAAAGCCAAAGTTATTAGTTTTGGCCGCCCCGGGCCAGGACGCTCATAAATAACAGGTTGGTGACGAAAGACTGACTCCGTGGAGGCATCACTGACTAGCAATAGCTTAGCTATGGATCCCAGTGTGGATAGTATGTACTACATACACGCATACAGCCGTGGATGGAGGCGGCCTGGGGATTCAAGCCACTGCTCGAAGCAAATTCAACATTTTTGCTCCGGTGCACACTTGACATCCCTGTCCAAAAAGCATTGCGGACGTCCCAAGTTTAAAGAGCTGTTTTCACTGGTCCACATAGCTGTTCATTATCACCCGTGGAAAATATTCGAGCATGGCGCAGCCGCAATTTCCAAACAGTAACATCGTGTATCAAACTGTTTCGTGCCAGCCCGGCGATTGGCCTGGACGTGACTTCGAGACTTCGAGGTAATGATACACAGCATGCAGTTTGCACAGGCAACACAGTTTGCAAGCTGGCTATACTTTAGCACAGACATGGATCCTACTTGGAATTCAGTCTGGAACAGCACGTGCTATTTAGCTCTGTAACCGGACTGGTCTTTTCATTCAGAGCAATGACATACCCTGAAGTCTTGCAGATTCACAGTCACAGTGTGGAAGCGTCAGTCACAGCCAAACCCAGGGGATCTGCACCCTTTTCCTGCGCTCAGAGGTGCATACCGAGTTTGAGCTTACTAATAGTTGAAGTATAACCACTGTTACGGTCTTGTTCTGAAAAATAATTTAAACTGCACTACGAATCCGTAGCAAATCACTTTATCCATACGAACTGTGTAAACATGTAGGCAATGACAGCCTGCAGCACAACGATGCCGTAAATCCACTACCGCCTGATGGAAGAGCCGTGGCTGAATGGATTGCCGTTCGGGTGTGGCAAACAGCAGGACTGACCGCCGTGTTTGCGACCGAAACCATCACCGTTAGTGTGGACGATCGAGTCGACCACCTCCAGTGTGGCCGATCGAGTTGACCACCGTTAGCGTGGCCGGTCGAGTCGATCACCGTTAGTGTGGCCGGTCGAGTCGATCACCGTTAGTGTGGCCGATCGAGTCGATCACCGTTAGTGTGGCCGATCGAGTCGATCACCGTTAGTGTGGCCGGTCGAGTCGATCGCCGTTAGTGTGGCCGATCGAGTCGATCACCGTTAGTGTGGCCGATCGAGTCGATCACCGTTAGTGTGGCCGATCGAGTCGATCACCGCTAGTGTGGCCGGTCGAGCCGATCACCGTTAGTGTGGTCGATCGAATAGATCACCGTTAGCGTGGCCGATCGAGTCCATCACCGTTAGTGTGGCCGATCGAGTCGACCACCGTTAGTGTGGCCGATCGAGTCGACCACCGTTAGTGTGGCCGATCGAATAGATCACCGTTAGCGTGGCCGATCGAATAGATCACCGTTAGCGTGGCCGATCGAGTCGATCACCGTTAGTGTGGCCGATCGGGTCGATCACCGTTAGTGTGGCCGATCGAGTCGATCACCGTTAGTGTGGCCGATCGAGTCGATCACCGTTAGTGTGGCCGATCGGGTCGATCACCGTTAGTGTGGCCGATTTGACCGGCTCGAGCCGGCATCTGTTGGCATTGACGTTGCCACCTCCTCAACCTTTAGCGGCACACAAAAGAGCCACGAAGCAGACCGACAAGGACACGGTTCACAAGAGCGCAGGGGCATGGACAAGGACCTTGTCTTCTTTTACAAAGCATTGGATCCCTATGCTGCAGAGAGCCGCCAATTCTGGAACAAACATCGTAATTTGGTTTTCTTCTATTCCCTGAAAGGAATATTTCCTGATCATGCGGAACATTTCTCGAATAGAACATTGAATTAAATACATGGTTTGGTATGCAAAATCAAAGCAGCCCATGAAATCATATTGAAATCCTAAAGTGATGCATTGAAGGCACCAGATCTGAACTGAAATGATCAGAATTGTCCTGATTTTCCTTATACACCTGCACTCAGCCACAACGATGTGAAGTGATCATATCTGGTTATATGTTGCACTATCTTGCAATTGTACATTTTCTGTGAACGCATTTTTATCAGCAGCAATTGTTTTTGGAGCTTTTCCTCATGTGTTCATTTGTCTTTGCTGTGGTGCTTGAATGCAATCACCATTGGCATCGCCACGGATTTTGGTAGGCAGGCCGAGAGAGGCTTTAGGTAAGTTGGTGGTGTATCATATTGGTAGTTTTCATTTTATGAAACTTGAGGGGCGCGTCCCCACCCTTACGGTGGTTCTGCCCAAGACAATTATGCTGGATGATGTGAAATAACCGGATTAAGGAATACCGGAAAAGAAAATACACACTACTACAAATCTCTTGACAGGACCATTGCAAGAAGTGGTTCGAGCGGTGATGCCATAAGCCTTCCTGGTGGGCACGAGTTTTCCAGCCCATTCCCTAATGGAGATGCCTTGTACATATGCATCACGAGCAAGTTTGTACCGTGCTTTCGGCGTGCCACTGTACCCCCCACCCCTCTAACTTGCTCGGGGTTGTGACTTGGACTGCAATTGCGTTTCACTTTTCTAAACATTTTTTTTTGTAACGTTATAGACACCACATCACTACGACTAGTTATATAGATACTACTACGAATAGATAACACAAGCGCCTTCGGCACTTGCTCCGCTGCGTTAAGAAAACCGTTTTCCTGGCTATTCATTTAATGTTGCTTTCTTGTCGATAGGTCCACTCATTCATTTTCATTCTCCAAATATTTGCATGTATAAAATCCTTCCCATAGCAGTCTCGCTGGCGGCGGAGCACGCGTCATTAACATTTTCAACCACTGAAGCCATGTGGTTGACGAACCGCCCACGGTGGTGTTGGTTTGATGTCGATCCATTGGCTCGTTTTTTCCCCTAAATCTTTAGCCCGCTATGGCGGTTTAAATGATGGTGGCACCACCACCACTGGCCAAATGATGTTACCACCACCACCAACTGGCAAGGCACGTGTTTCGAGAGGGCTGGCATTTGGCAAACGTCGGATGTCGCGGCCAATAAATGCCAGCCTCGGTATATTTTATATCCTCCGTGGTTGTTGTTCCGGACGATAATGAAGACTTTGTACAGGGTCCAGTTGGTGGTGATAGCGTCGAGGTTCCGTTCGTGGTGATAGTGCTTGTTGTGGCGCCGAATTATTGTGGATGCGGATGTCCACATGGAATTTGGACTACGTTGTAAACTAATTGAAAGATGAAGACAGTTAAGTGTGGATTGTAGGACAGCCGCTGCACCAGCAGTGTGTGGCGTTGAATCGGTCACATCCAGAGTAACTGACTCTGCTCAGTCACAATTGTTGACGCTTGTGCGCTAATGCACTAGCGTTCAAGATACGGCGTGGTAAGCGGCCCAACCCGTATATCAGCACTAAACAATTGTCGTGGCAACACTGAGGTGTCGGTTTCATGTCGATCCGTCCATTGGTTGTCGAGCTATAACGATCGGAATCGGGTCGAAGCACTAAACTTGGTCATTTTCCGACGGAAAATTTCAATTTTTACGACGGTGGATTTTGGCGACACCAGCTTCCGGTGTCACGGGGCGCAAACGCGGCAGACGCGGCACAGACGCGACGGACGCGGCGCAGATGCGAAAGACGCGGCACAGGCGCGATGGACGCGGCGCAGACGTGACAGAGGCGGCGCAAACGCGACATCCGGGGCGCAGACAGGACATCCGGGGCGCAAACACGCCAGACGCGACGGGCGCGGCGCAGATGCGACATACGCGGCGCAAAAACAAAGCCATGACGGACGCGGCGCAGATACGACAGATAAAGCACAGACGCGTCGCACGCGCGCATCTATTTATACAATACAAATATATTGAATAACATTAGGGTATTATTTGAAATCGGATTCAGTTAAGTTAGGTGAAGTTAGACCTGCTATGTTGTGCTACTATCTATGTCATGTTCTACAGCCCACTTGACATATATGTCAAAGAACCGTTGCATACAGAGAAGATGTTAACCCTACCTTTCTCGTGGGGGTGTATTTACGCTCCACTGAGGTTTTTGAGCGACAGTAGAAAAACGGCGGCGCGCAGTTACCACAGTATTTCATTACCTTTTTCTTGATTATTTCTGCGTCTGGCACGAAAGTTTTGCCCTTCAGCAATTTCATTTCATTACAGGTCTCGTAAGGCCATTGACCTAGCTCAGGCCAAAGAAGACCACCTCCATTTAAACAATTGGTATGCATGCAGAAACATCGGGAGACGTTCCTTATCCAATTTGGCTGATCTCCGTCTCGTGGCCTGAGGTAAGGTCACGATAAAGAACGCAAAAGTGGGCTAAGCCTATCTAGACACTGCTGTTTTTATGATTTACATCTGGTTTTCCAGGCCTAACTAATGTCAAAGTTGCATTGCACGACGGAAAGTTCCCTGATTTGCAGATATCAAAAGTGTTTGAAAATTCTATTTCATCCTTCAAAAACCACAAGTTGATTTTCAAAAGTATCTAAAAAAAAAAGTAATACCATTTTCGGACCATATTCATCGTGGCCTTCCGATGGTATCGCGTTCGTTTCCGTGCAACGCTTAGTTTGAAAGTTAGACTGTTGACTTAGGTCTTTAAGGACACCCCCCCCCGAAAAGGGGTATGAGGAAGACCAGGGTTTTAGCCGATGGCGCCCCCCCCCCCAGAGTAGAAAAGGCATCCCGCCGGAAACAAATGGCGCCCCTTCAGAACAAGTGCCCCGCGATCAACATTCCTAGATCCGTCCCTGATCAATATACAAGCCCAGTCCAGTATATCCGCATCCCAGTAGGTGGACAGTGAGTGAGTCATTCGAAATGTTCCCGCCCAGAGCTCACTACCTCGGTGGGGATGACTTGTATTGGAAACGACACTGTGCGAAAGTGCCACATAACTATAAGTTTAAACAGTGCACCGATTATTTTTTAGTTTGTTGTTGTTAAAATTTGACTTCAACATTATTGCTTGTAGATGCTTGAAACAAACAGAAAATGGAAACGCACAATGAACACCTAAATATATTGTTGTTTCCTTTCAAAAATACGCGACCAAAGTCTATTGAAACATGTGAGAGCTATAACAAAAGGGGATTTCTCTTCAAAGGTGCGCCATTATTAATCTTCCCGTCACTGTACTCGATCGTCAGCCGACTGTTCCAAAAGCGTAGTTTACTTTTGCTGCTTCTTGCTGATCCTTTGCGCTGCCTATCGAGGAGCGGAAACATACTCGCCGTCCGTGGCCATACTTGAAATAACCGGACCTTCTCGTGAGCATGATTCAGTTAGGCGGGTGCCATTACAATGTGCGCCGTATGAAATACTTGAAGTATAATTTCGCCAGCGTTGCCGACATGCGGTAAATGGGCGCCATTTAGACAGCCTTGTCGCCTTATAAGTCTGCTTCGAGCTTTGTACGTCATGGGTCCTCGGCCGTTTCCATGGAGATGTTGGCGGCCCCGGAATGATCACTCCCGTGCGAATTGACCCAGACACGAATGACATTCTCGAGGTGAATGCAACCTTTACCTGCTCCGCAGGAGTAGGCACCAACCACAGAGCACCAAGGCGACATTCTTTGTGTAAATGATTGGCTGGTATTCGGAATCCAATGAGTGGCATACGCGAGCCACCCGCCAGGCAGACAAGTATTCATCAAGATTACGTGTTCATTTTAATGATAGTACACATTTTAACATTCATTGTTCATAGGAAGCACCATGCTACATGGAGCAGCTGAAAATGAACTGTCAATCAGCATAAAAACCATCTCCCATGGTGTTTCCGAAATCAAATTAGTAAACCATTTATTTTATGACATGATAACCAAGCACTTGACCAGTGCAATGCTGATATCACGCTTGAAATCGGATGGTTTCTGTGCATATCATCACACCTTCAAGCCACCTGTGGTAAATGGAATTTTCCATCTATAGTGTAGCAAGCAATCAAGGTTCGTTTTTAAAGTTCGGTACCTATGGCTAGGTGACCAGCGATGTCCCTCTTCTTACCGAACGACTGAAAAAAACCTTACGTTAGCTTATAAAATAAATACGAAAGTTGTGGCAGTCAAAGCTAGGAGATGGGAACCAATCAATATATGCAGAAAAAGCACCTAATATTAGAGCAAATACAACTAACAATATTTATAATGCTTGACGGTAGTTATGCTAAAAGAAAATATGGGATTGGCCTTATATCCATCACCTATAAAGAAACGTAAAACTAATATGATACATGCTAGTAACTGATGATGACAACATCACATTGGACATTCCAGCGGTATATTTTCGCCTCTCCGGCAAGTGGACCAAGCTATGCGTGAGTTTGTTGCGAAATGGATTGTGGGAAGAACCATAGTTGAGTAGTTATTCAATGCTGATACACAGTTCCGATGTACCTGCACACCTGGCTCCGATGGCCTGCACACCTGGCTCCGATGGCTGCACACCTGGCTCCGATCGCTGCACACCTGGCTCCGATCCACCTGCACACCTGGCTCCGATGGCTGCACACCTGCCTCCGATGGCTGCACACCTGGCTCCGAAGGCTGCACACCTGGCTCCGATCGCTGCACACCTGGCTCCGATCCACCTGCACATCTGGCTCCGATGGCTGCACACATGCAGACGCCTGTCGAGCTATAATACTGGCCCATGGCTTAGGTCCCAAGGATTCGATAGTAAAGACACGAAAATATATATGTCAACCCTTTGTTGAAAATGGTTACGCAACCATGTAGAATGCGAGGTGTTGATAAATTCGGTAATGAGAAGTACGATAGAATGCGGCAGCCTGTTATAATGATTTTTTACATCATAATCAACATCTGAAGTTTTGCTATGTCTTGTACTTCGAAAATTGTGTACTTCTGAAAGATTTGGTTTGCACTCTGAGGAGTGGAATACACCCTCGAAAGCATGCATATGTTTTAATAAATATAATTTGTACATTTGATTGGCATAGCTAGCACCCTGGAAAAACAGCAATAATGTATACATAGTAGACTTAACGCGTACTATAATTTTAATAGGGATGTTTTACCCATGCTATATTTTATTATGAATATCGTTCCTGTATTACGTTTTACTATGTTTGAAACACTGCTATTAATGCTTAATGCTTCTGAAGGTCAGCTTCTTTCAATATATGCATTTTAAGCAGATATAAAGATGTCGCTGAGCTAGTAAATATTCCAATCACTCGAGATAGAACTCGTAGACCAACACTTAACACATATCATGGACCCTGTTACCACCGGCCCCGTACCGCACCACACCCCCAGCACCAAACGCTGATGTACAGACACCAAGAGCACAGGCTACTGATCACAGCACAGCACATAGCTACTCACTTCCATGGCGTCCGTCCTAGCCGATGGCTATGATTACGCGCAGTAGAGTAGATATAATATGATGTGCCAAGTATGTTCTGTTTCTTGTTAATTCACAGAGTACCTGGGCCTATCCTGCAAAATATATTCATGTCATGGCATGCCATGCTAATCTAATTACACTGGCTGTGAGATGAATAATTTATAGAGTGTTTTCTGCGACACGTTCCATGTCATTTTGTGCTTGTTTTCTCTCGGCATGAGCCTTTCCATGTTGACAAAGATACGCCGCGAAATATACAGTTTAATTTTTGCCTATTTTTATCTTTCAGTTATAATGAGCATGAGGTCAATAGTTCAACTAACCATATTAGTAAGAATACTCAGTGTAGTGCTGCATAAACTTTATGCTTTCGAAGCATTTAATGAGAAGAAGCTGCAATGTTGTGTTCTTTCTGAAAGACATTTATGTTGCATAATTTTGATTGCATTTTTTACACCATGTTTGCCCTTTTTCGATGCCTTTTTCATCAACAGCATTACTTCCTCAAATCAAGGTAAATTCCAATATTTGTTGTTCAACTTGCTGGTTGTATCACAATTACTACAAATGTGAGGGGATGTATAAGTTCTAAAACATTTGTCTTGCCTTAAGGTATCTGTTGCCTGTTGTCTGTGCTGTTAATTTTGGTGCAATT
>JAOTOM010004662.1:0-10000 GCA_034440615.1 Ashinkailepas kermadecensis | reverse complement strand
AAGTTGCGAATATGAGTTAAGTTCCTTAATCTGGCGGCAAAGAATATGTAACTCTGAATGTGAGACATTCTGCTATCAGTGTACACGGATATGAAAGCGGCATCTGTCGTGAACAAAAATATTAATTGAATGATTTGTGACAATTCAGGTCATTCAGTTAACCCAGTAGTAATGTTATGACAAGTACTGTGTTCTAATACACAGCCGTACCCATCTAAACTAGGACACTTTTAATAGATTCTTGATTATCGTATAATACCAACATAATTGCATGGAGAAGTAATCATGCATTTCTTATGAATGACTTACCTTCCTATTACATGCATACATCCATATACATATAGTTGCCGTTGCTAGAGACCGCGAAGGCCCATACGAGGAGGCAAGACATTTCATACAACTAACTACTCGTGCGTGCGCAGCCACGCTCACGCATCCGCGCGTACTCACACACTCTCACGCGCACTCACACGCTCGTGTGCACTCACACACGCGCACTCACACACTTGCGCGCACGCACCAGCGCGCACACACTCGCGCGCATGCACCCGCGCGTATGCGCGCATTCACCTACGCCCACGCCCTAGCGCTCACGCACTGGCGCGCACGCACCCGCGCGCTCACGCGAGTGCGTGTGCGTGAGTGCATATTCATAAAGTTGCCAGTCTGTCTTGCATTCCTAGCGTGGCATCAGCTGTCGTGATAGCATCCCTGCGTCTAGAGAGCCATCACGCTGGCCATGGCCGCATACCTGCCTGCTGGCCTTCGTAACCAGCCTCACTGCTCGTTCCACAGATTGCGTGTGACATGGAAACTCAGTTGGTCTCAGCTTGGTGCGTTGAAACTACTCTAGTTCACTAACTGTCAAATTGGCTGTGTGCACAGGAGCATCGGTCTGAATTTCCTGAGGCAGAAGTCGAGGAACCTTCTACAGACTAGTCATGCTTATTCCGTATAATGCAAGCAGTTCGTCAGGGCAAGGTACCCTCCGACCTTGCGAACATGAAGCCCGGTCCTTTATGTCATTACCGATGGCTTACCCTAGCATCTCGTATCTTGCAGATGTACGTCAGCCAGTACGGTCTTACCGGACAAAATGCGATTAATATAAAGGCTATTGCGACGTAGATAATTAGCAACTACTGTCAGATGTGGTTTCCAATTAAGTTGAGGCCAACGACAGGCCACGACACCTATACGCAATTCAGGTACTCCATTATCTACCCGAGCATGTGAGGGCGATAGCTCTGAAGTATGTAAAGCGAACCGCCTAATGGTGTGATAGTGAGCATATGCTCCGTATGAGAATGTGAGAATGTGAGAATATGCTAGTGCGCGCACTCGCGTGTGCGCGAGGGTGAGTGCACGCGGGTGAGCGCGCTAGTGCTTGGGCGCGGGTGAGTGGGCGCGGGTGCATGAGCGCGGCTGCGTGCGTACGAGTGTGCGTAAGTAGTTGTAAATATATCTTGCTTTGTATGGGCCCTCGCGGTCACTGGCAATGACAAGTATATGTACATATGTGCTTGTATGTGTGTATGTATGTAGAAGGAAGGCAAGTTATGCACAAAAATACATGATTACTTCTCCATACAAATTATTTTAGTCTAATTCGAGAAGCATGAGTCTTTGAAATGTGCCCTAGTCTAAATGGGTACTGCTGTGTATTAAAACATATTAGTTGCCATAGCATTACTTCTGGATGAACCTAATGACATGAATCGTCACAAAACATTGAAATAATCATTTTTTTTCACGACATTAGTAAGACATATATAGTTTTCGTATTTGTGTGCACTCACAACAGAAGATCTCAAGTTCAGTGTAACATCTTTTTTGCTGCATATTAAGACACATAGCTCATATTCGCAACTTAATTTTGAGCATTGCGCATTATGGCCTAAAAGGCTCAAAATACGTAGTCTTAGTTTGCTTTTAACTTTCGAAACATCCATTCCACGACTCTAATTATGTTTTTATGGACTTAATTAGCCGATACAGTTCAAACAATGTGCATGTTCATGGGTCACCACTAGTTTGTTTGTCACCATTAGCTCAAGAGTTACAGAATACTACCAAAACTCAATAACATGGGGACAAAATCGGAAAATGGGGAAAAGAAGATGACGTCACATAAATGTTTCAACGTCATTTTGGAAATCAGCGTACTTGAATGCACCAGGATCCAAATAACAAATCACGTACCATAAATTTTACGATTTCCGATACGCCTTACTACCCAACGTGTGCTTGAAACGGCGGGTCACCTCGCTGGCCGGAAGGTCGTGCTCCCTGTTTCTGAGGTGAGTTACTGAGGCGTTTCGCATGCGTCGTTTCACCGCTGCTCACGGCGAATTTCCTCGCGACATGGCGAGTTCGCTCGTCTCTTAAAGGAGCGAGTCATTTCGCTGCTGCTACGGTGGTGTTCGAACGACGTGTGGTGGTTGATGAATGGATGAAGAGTCTATTTCTGGCCTACTCCATATGTGGGGAAAAGGAACTTCTTCCACGATTTGGAGAAAGATGGCACCTTCTGGACGGCGGCAACAAGTTCAATCATTGATCGACAGATAAGCATAAATTGATTATTTATGAGTATTATGGACGCGTAGATTCATATCGTTGTTGGCGTTTGCAATTCTAGACACTGAAGTGCATCACCCATCATCCGTCACACACTCCAGTCTGCGATGAGGAGGACATCACGGTGCTCCTGCTGAAGTGCATCACCCATCATCCGTCACACACTCCAGTCTGCGATGAGGAGGACATCACGGTGCTCCTGCTGATTTAGTCAATGCCGGCCTTCCTTGTTCCGAAGTTACCGATGGAAGTACTCCCTCGTCTATCCCATCTTTACGTTCGGTGATCCTAGTAACGCTTCCAACTTCGATTCGATGTGCACCGTTGCCGGGTGCCGTCGGATGGCCGCGCTGTCTGAGTGGATATCGGACATTTCTGACTAAAGCAGCATAGCTTTACAATTTTCTAACTTTAGACTTCCCTGGACAGTGAGCATCAATATAACTTTTTATCTGCCTATAACGACATTCTGAATCTACATTTAGCTCCCTAGCATTGCCAAAACAGCTGCAGATTTGCATGCATAGTTCTGACATGAGAGCTAGCGGCGATCAGACGGTAGCACACTCCCGTCAAAAGTTTGTGTTTGCATTCAGTCGGGTCGTTTTTCAGCCCCATAACGAGGCAGAGCCAGCACAATGCATATCCGTTCACATTGGCGCTGTGACTAGCGTCCTTTTTCCAGCGGAGGTCTCGATGACTTTTGCCTGGCTCAGTGTCGTGCCATAAACGTGTGGGATATATACATATATACATACATATATATATATATATATATATATATATATATATATATATATATATATATATATATATATATATATATATATATATATATATCTATGTATATATATATATATATATATATATATATATATATATATATATATATATATATATATATATATATATATATATATATATATATATGTATATATATGTATATATATATATATATATATATATATATATATATATATATATATATATATATATATATATATATATATATATATATATATATATATATATATATATATATGCAAATATACCCGACTGCGACTGCGGCCGGCGTTATAGTTCTCAGCCACGTGCAAGCCATTTCATGTAACCCACGGCCGGGGGCAAGCTTACCTTGAAGTTCTCTTGGGATCACTCTTCCGAGGTCATCCTCACCTGCGTCGTGGAAGTGCGAGACCAGGATGGATAAGCAGAACCGGTCTCCAGCTGCTCTTTTACATCGACGCTCTGAACAGTGCCCTGTTCGAGTGAATAATGGGGACACAGTGTGAAATGAGACGTGTGCAGTACATCTCAGTATGACGTCATACCTCGACATGACCGGCACAATGTCGCACAACAGAAGTTGGCTGTGCCGAAAACAGCGGCGCTTTTTGCACATATGTTTTAATCTTTAATTTCCTTGCACGACTGTCCTTTTGTATCGTCCTATAGACTTGCTGGAAGCTATGTATGCTCAATGTGCCACCAAGGGTGTCCAAAGCTTTTATGTTATGCTTGCCAATTCCTTATTTGTTACGGACTGAATAGGCACCGATTTCACATATTCCACAAATATCTCAAGAACCCTGGTGACAGGCATTCATTATTCTACATATTTAACCTGCAAGATACGCTCTAAATTTAACTGGAAACCACAATTATGTCTGTAACCGGCTGCACTTTAGTGTTGTATCAGCTAGTTGGTTGATCATGTCGCTTGGCATACCAAACCGCAGTTTCTGTCTCAGAATCATCCGTCAGAATGCATTGAAGTCACGATACAGACGACATGTTCATCATACCGACTTCGAACAGGGCACATGACTCGAGTCTGGCAGGTATAGGTCATCTCACCATCTTCTGTAGCCTTACCACAGACTCCTTCAGTTGATCTGTCGCCAAGACGAGCCACCAAGCTGCTCACAAAGACCTTTGTTTTCCTCCCCGAAGGACGAGTGAATACGTGCTTCAGGTTAGCCGAAGCGGCTGACGCGCCCTAAAATCTCAACTACACACACACACACACACACACACACACACACACACACACACACACACACACACACACACACACACACACACACACACACACACACACATATATATATATATATATATATACACACACATACACACACGCGCGCGCGCGCTCCCAGGTGTCGTCTTCGGCAGACTGGGGGCCATGGGACATGGTGGGGGACGGTCGATGTGACTGGGTTGGCTGGCTGCCATGGGCGTAGTGGAGCACGATCGATGTGACTGGCGCTGGCTGGGGGCCATGGACGTAGTGGAGCACGATCGATGTGACTGGCGCTGGCTGGGGGCCATGGGCGTAGTGGAGCACGATCGATGTGACTGGCGCTGGCTGGGGGCCATGGGCGTAGTGGAGCACGATCGATGTGACTGGCGCTGGCTGGAGGCCATGGACGTAGTGGAGCACGGTCGACGTGACTGGCGCTGGCTGGGGGCCATGGGACATAGTGGAGCACGATCGATGTGACTGGCGCTGGCTGGGGGCCATGGGACATAGTGGAGCACGATCGATGTGACTGGCGCTGGCTGGGGGCCATGGGCGTAGTGGAGCACGATCGATGTGACTGGCGCTGGCTGGGGGCCATGGGCGTAGTGGAGCACAGTCGATGTGACGGACGCTGCTGATGCCATTATTCAAGCCATCCAGCATAAATCTGCATGCTGTCACACCGGCTAGATTTGCATCCCCGCCACCGAGCCTCGGCTCCGGTCTGCACGACGTTCAGACAGCGGCTACTTCTTCCGCCAGGTCCATCTCGTCTCCGATCATGCGCATTTTGCGGTCGTCAATGGCGACGTGAGCTTTTTGATCGCTGACTCCAGGTTGATGAATCGATCCAGTATTATGTGCAGACTATACCAGCATCCTTTGCAATCCAACAGTCGACAGTTATTTTTCATGGTCTTCTTTCGCGTACTTTTATGTCTTATCGTTCCTCACTGAAAATTGTTCCGAATCGGCGCACCAGTGTTCTCAATGGCATTCACACTACGTCGCCTGCTATTCCCATGACGTCATGGTATTCATCAAACCATGAAACATAAGATGCTAATCACCACCATCTTCGTTGTCTTCATTAACGTCATCATCGTCACCACTGGTGGCACTCGATCCGGTGGTGCTTTCATCAGACGCCTGGTGTTTGGTGTAAAGCAGGTCAATCAGGTCAGGTCATAGCCAGACAGCCAGACAGACGCCAAGAGCCAGGCGGGATTAGTGTAAACATAGCAAGCTCCGAGCCAACTTCTGCACGATGGAAACTCCCATCAGTAGTGACGCAAACGATATCCGATCTGTTCTGACGCAAACGATCTGTTCTGATGCCCACGTCTGGATCGAACGTGTTCAGCTTCTCCTTCAGCAGCTCCTTGCATTACAATGCAGCAATTGCCTTTTCCTTTTCCTTTTCCAGCTCCTTTTCACCTTGCTCCCACCTTGCTTGCTTCCTCCACCTTGTTCTCTCACTTGAGCTTCATTCGTGCACAATGTCGTCTCACTCGGTTCCCGATCGAATGGCGTATGGCGAATGGCGTAAATAAATAACATTGAAAGCGGCCTGAGCAGCAAGGTTTTGAAAATTGTGGATGACTTAACACGCGCCCTGGAGGGCCTCTGAAAATTACGCGCACTGGAGGGGGTGGGGCGGGATTCCGCCCCCACCTAAGATCTCGGCTCCTAGTGAAGCTAGAGGAACGAAATTCGCAGGGTGGATGGATACGGTAGTGACCTCTATTGTGTACAAATTTCATGACCTTAAGTCAATATCTTCAAGGTCAAATGAGGTCAAATTCGCAACATTTTCTGGTATTGCGTGGCTTGACTTGTCATCATTATGGATCGCTGCGATCGTGTTTAAATGCTCCAAATCGGGCATCAATGATGTTTTGGACATTACTAATGATGCAATGCAGATGCTAGACCCAACATTTGACCTCAGGTCACCTATATAACACCACTTTATCAGGTCAGTTACCTGTTCCAGTTACCGGAACCGGGCCGCCCGCCCGACTGCTCCGTCGGGCAGCTCGGAGCAATCGGCTTTGTGAATAAAGGAGTGAAGTACATGAATAAAGTATGGAAACGCAATGACAAACAGTACAAATGACAAACAGTAGTGTATTTATGACAACATTCCAGTTGATCAAGTTTGGTTCCATTAGCATGTCATAAACTTGACCTGACTTGACCTCGGTGACCTAACATGACCCTGAAACTATATACCATATCAATATACATCAAACAAGTCGCTAGTGTTGCCAAGAACACTTCCCTTTTGCGAATATACGGGAAGCGCATCAGCGCCGATTTTTGTGGTCTGGCGGTATATTTTTTTTTGAATTTAACGGCCCCTAACATGAAATTTTTTCGGCCGATTTCCATTTTTCTTGCTTTAAGCGACGCGTCGGTCATTTCTAAGCAGGTACGCAGAAAATCGCGTATATCGACAGGTAAAATCTGCAGTTATTTACGAAAAATCGGAGGGGTGGGTGGATTTCGCCCCCCCTCCAGTGCGCGTGTTAACTTCAGAAAACATGGCCTTATCTCGTACCAAATGGGGAACTCAGTGACAGATTTAGTAGTACATCCGATCGTACAATGCATTGAATAATAATGCAAGTTATTATAACGTGAATAAATCACGAGTTATTCATGTTTAATGCATTACCTAATTTTCATCTTATTTCTCGCTGTGGACTTATAAACACTTTCCAAGTTTAGTGTTAAGCTTGCATGGTTGAAAAACACCTTCTAACTGACTGATGCTTTTAAAACACTGTGTGTTCATCATCACTCCAAACGGCGTGGAAAAGAAAGACCTAAATTTCTCTTCCGAACAAACATCCAGTTGAAAAGCAGAACTTATGGCAGACAGACTTATCTCTCCTCCAATGAATGTGGAAACGTGCACAATAGATCTTGCTCATTGGCTCAATGCATTATTAGGGCGTATTGCAGAACTTTAACATTACATTGTTACGCATTAATTATTATATGGTTTGTTAGCACTAACAGCTCACGTCTCGCATGGACACAGTGTAAAGCACCTAATCCGACAGAGGGCTTTCGATGATGTCTTCAGCGTCACCACCATATCATCAATTGGAACCAGCGCGGCTCAACTGAGGACACCATCATTCATTGCTACTCTCCCGAGCGAAAACGAAGCCCGAGCGAATCTAATGCAGTGTATGTGGTGCACTGTTCATCTACGCCTCCTGGCCCGGCCCGGCACAACCCAACCGCCACCCTTTTGAATTCGCAGCAACGTTTTTGTTGCGGAGTGTCGGGCTCCAATTTCTTCACTCACAGTCAGATGTGCCCTTTGGCAATGATTTTCACCGACCTGAGAATTTTCTTCATGAGCTGCTAATAATCTGTGTCCAAAGAAAGAGCTTCGCAGCGGAATTTCTCCTCGCTTGCGGCTTTCAGCGACGTTTCACGTTGCAACATAGCATTTCATGTTCAAATCGTCTCACTCAGAGTCAAATCTACTCTTTTCATTTCGTGATGGACCATTTCATCATATTGCTTCTGATGAATAATTCACAATTTGTGTTGTAAGGAAGAGGTTTACGGCGGCATTCTGACGCTCGGACAGCTAACCGTGCACCTCGGTCACTGCCATCCACCCAGCAACACAGGTCACGTAGTTGGTTCGTGTTCCAGGTTATCGAGTTAAGTCGCATGTTTGCCCTTTTCATTTCCGCCCCAAGTTTGTAATGGAATTTGATGACTGTATCTCTCTCTCTCTCTCTCTTTCTCTCTCTCTCTCTCTCTCTCTCTCTCTCTCTCTCTCTCTCTCTCTCTCTCTTTATATATATATATATATATATATATATATATATATATATATATATATATATATATATATATATATATATATATATATATATATATATATATATATATATATATATATATATATATATATATATATATATATATATATATATATATATATATATATATATATATATATATATATATATATATATATATATATATATATATATATATATATATATATAATATATATATATATATATATATACTCTCTCTCTCCTCTCTCTCTCTCTCTCTCTCTCTCTCCTCTCTCTCTCTCTCTCTCTCTCTCCCTCTCTCTCTCTCTCTCTCTCTCTTGCTTGCATGACCCAGCTTGCATGACCCAACCTATGCCCAATTTATGCAAAATTGACAGAAATGTCTGCGTGAACATTTCAGAGGCTACAATGACACCGAGCGCAATTGTTGTGTTGAGCAAACACTGCCGTCCTCGTATGTGTGTGACCTTCGGTTGGCAGGAGGACGCCCAAACCCACCATGACATCGCACCAATATTGACTTCTCTCATTCATACAAATGCAACACTGCACTATTCACAATAAGTTATATTTCTACGGTCATGCTTTTGGTTGTGCATTATAATATGCGAACATGCTTCTGCAAGCATATGTGCATTTATTAATTTGTTTATTTTCATTTTGGCGCCTTGTATAGCCGAAAAGCCGATTTTCATTGAAACGATATTCATAATATGTACATTGTAATGTGACACGAAGCTGATACGTAATGTTGATCATGCCAGTTTTCCAGCATTCATGTATCTTCTACATCAGTCTTGCTCTCCTGCATAGGTTTTCTTTTCTTAACCTTTTTGTGAGTTTGGTTGTACAAGCGAAAAGTCCAAGGATAAACCAGCTTTCCGTAAGTACTTTTATGAACTTCGTGTTTTAAGATTATGGATCGATTTCTTTATTTCATTTTTGTCTTTGCTACACAAATACTTTGAAATCATGTCTAGCAATATATTTATATGATGTATATTGCATTAATCACGCTTACCTAATATCCATCGCAGTTGTCATTTGTATGCTAATGTTTTAATTTATATGATATATAAGAGGCTCATATGCTTGCGCAAACCTTTATTTGCTTGTTTGTGCACCTTTATTTGTTGTTCATATTCAGCTCCTTGTAGTAATTACAATATGAATGGCCTTACACGTGTGCTGTCGTTCACGTTAACTCTGGAGCGAAGTACTTCCCAGCTCTCATTTATGATAGCCGTTGCAGCGTAGTATTTCGAGTCGGCCGTACATGCGACTATCATATGTCTTCGGTATGACAGACGAGCTGGACCGTCGCGGGACCGCCGTCGGAGTTGATCGGCCAGATAAACTGATGTCGGAATCTCGAGTCCCATACATCACACTGTATCATTAATGTTCCACATTTACCAGCACAATGGAGTCCGCCGCGAACGTCCAGCCCAGCCGCTGACTGCCAGTGTACATCTGCCATGGGAGCTGTTTGTTTATCGGATCACGAAATTATTGCATACGTGTTGATTAGAAAGTCAGAAGTCAACTCTGATTGCCGTTG
>JAOTOM010004661.1:147500-385763 GCA_034440615.1 Ashinkailepas kermadecensis | reverse complement strand
TTAAAGATATCTTGTTACATATCAATCGAAAGTGCTCGAAATTCCAAACAAAACGTCACCAATTTTTATTTCGCGTACCCCTTAGGAAATATTGTATGGGCATGACAAAATTTCGAGTCTATGGGCAGGCCCCTGCGATTTTCACAAAAATCATTGTCTAGGTCCGGGTCGGGTAGTCGATCAATATGGCTGAAGAAACCTATATGGGAATTGAATATTAAAAGTTTCTAGGGGAAAAAACAATTAGAATATTCGCCAAAATTCGAGAAACATATTAAAGATATCTTGTTGCATATCAGTCGAAAGTGCTCGATATCCCAAACAAAACGACCTTACTTGTTATGTCGTCTACTCCTTAGGAAAAATTATATGGGCATCTCAAAATTTCGAGTCTATGGGCAGGCCCCTACGATTTTGAAAAAATCACTGCCTAGGCCCGGGTCTGGTAGCCAATGAATATGGCTGAAGAAACCTATATGAGCATTGAACACTAAAAGTTTCTATGGGGAAATAAATACTAGAATATTCGCGAAAATTCGAGAAACATGTGAAATATATATTGTTGCATATCAGGCGAAAGTGCTCGAAATCAAACGACCTTAATTGTTATGTCGTCTGCCCCTTAGGAAAAATTGTACGGGCATCTACAAATTTCGAGTCTATGGGCAGGCCCCTACGATTTTGACAAAAATGGTTGTCTTGGGCCGTGTCGGGTAGTCAAACAATATGGCTGAAGAAACCCATACGGGAATTGAACACTAAACGTTTCTATGGGGAAGGAAGAATTAGAATATTCGCGAAAATTCGAGAAACATGTTAAATCTATGCTTTTGCATATGAATCGAAAGTGTTCGAAATCCCAAACAAAACGTCACTACTTTCTGTGTCGTCTACCCCTTAGTAAAATATGACGACCGGTGGCTCGCCAGATGATGATGTGTTGTGACGGCCGGTGGCTCGTCTGATGGTGGTATTCTGTGACGACCGGTGACTCGTCTGATGATGGTGTGCTGTGATGACCGGTGGCTCGTCTGATGCTGGTGTGTTATGACGACCGGTGGCTCGTCTGATGCTGGTGTATTGTGACGACCGGTGGCTCGTCTGATGCTGGTGTGCTGTGACGACCGATGGCTCGTATGATGCTTGTGTGTTGTGACGACCGGTGGCTCGCCTGATGCTGGTGTGTTGTGACGACTGCTGGCCCGCCTGATGCTGGTGTGTTGTGACGACTGCTGGCTCGCCTGATGCTAGTCTGGTGTGGCGACCGATGGCTCGTCTGATACTGGTGCGTTGTGACGACTGCTGGCTCGCCTGATGCTAGTCTGGTGTGACGACTGGTGGCTCGTCTGATGCTGGTGTGTTGTGACGACTGGTGGCTCGTCTGATGCTGGTGTGTTGTGACGACCGTTGGCTCGTCTGATGCGGTGTGTTGTGACGACCGGTGGCTCGCCTGATGCTGGTGTGTTGTGACGACTGCTGGCTCGCCTGATGCTGGTATGTTGTGACGACTGCTGGCTCGCCTGATGCTGGTGTGTTGTGACGACTGGTGGCTCTGGTGTGGCGACCGGTGGCTCGCCTGGTTCGATCACGTATCCTATGCTGTGTGGCATTCGGGATGCAAAATTAACCCGCGAGGTAGCTGAACTCCCTGGAACACGAGGGTTCCACCGAATTCCAGTGTGAATATTTCCTCGTGGCATATTCGGTCTTTCTCTCCCCAACGCTCGAAAAAAGAATACACTTTCCCACAATAGGACACGTATATATAGGACACACGGTGCACCACCAACCTGCACTTAGCACGAGCAATGCGAGCAATGCGAGAAATACGAACAATATGAGCAATACGAACAATACGATCAGTTGTGTTACAGCGGTGACACCAACGTCGTCGACGTGGTCGACTCCATGCGCACCGCGTGCGCGTTCCCGCGTGAGCGCCGCGCCGCCGCCATCTATGCTCGCTCGGCTTGGGATGCATGACGCGCCGCCTCCCGCCATCTGCGCCACCGATGGCTGCCACGTTATCCTGCCTCCAAATCTATCGGCGAGCCGGTCGGGCGAGCACTTATTCCAACAAAATTAACTCGTGCGCTGGCAAAGTTGCGCTACAAGATTGCTCTGACGGCTCAGTTCGTGAGTACCTAACAGTGATGGTCATGCATAACGGTTAGGTATACCTCGGACCTCAGTCCAACCTCTGTTATGGTTGGCAGAGGTGGCCGTTCTGGTTTTTGTACTTGTGTAGCATGTCCTCCATGGCAGTTCATTGGGGGAAGTAGGGCGTGGCGTCTTTTCGACACAACCTGGAGAAATAAGGGTAACATTACACAAATGTATGGTGTCATCACACACTACATGCAATCCTAGGGGCACCCTACACACAAGGGCAGCGTTACCGCGGGAGGGGCATAGAAAGCAGCGCTCCCTTCCATCTTGTGATGAGTGTATCATTGTCACTATGGGTATTGTATGGGAGGAATCCAATGCGAAATGACTTGACTCTTCCCCAAGCCGGCTCTCCTCTCCCAAACTTCGGCCCATTTTCGCGTCACTGGCTAATTATTGCATGCAGTAAGTATGTAATTGTTATTGTACCACATGCTACCAGCTGAGGACTAATTTTAGAATGGAAGAATATTAAAGTACTGTGGCTAAGTCGCTAGCACATTACATACTGCCGTTGAAGGGTGCATATCATAACAATCAAACAAATATTACGTAGCCTTACTAAAACGTGTCAAATGTCAAACCATCAATACCAAATATAGAACAAATGGTTATATTTGGGTGATATTCATAAGGAAAGTCTGATCACAATTAGAAGGAAATATGCTACGGCAATTCCTACTCATTGATTTCATACAATTGTCAACGACTCATTTTCAATTGTACTCAGGGTGCGAGGAATCATACCTTGCAGATGCGATGGCGAATCAGTGCACGCATCTCGGCAGAGTCGAATGGCCGTGTGCGTCCGGTAGCCACGGCCTCGGCGTGCCAGCACACGTACACCCCACAGGACGACGAGTCCGTCTACTTCGGTGTGGACGATGGCACGACAAGTCGCCAACCTTGCCAGTCCATATCCGGAGCCGCAGCCTCCATCAGCTCCTGCGCCACCCTCACATCGACAGGTGCTGGCCGACTCAGCAGCGAGTCCAGGTGGACGAGCCTTTTCGCTCGCCACAGTGCCACAAAGAGCGCCCAGTGGCAGCCGCCAACGTTATATGGCAGCAGCCACACTGCCTTGCCTGGTTTAATTCGCTCAACGTGGCGGCGTACACACGGCCGGCAGGCTGACCTCATTGCCGTACGCCAGAACACGGAGAACGGTGCCACCGTCGATGGCGACACGGCCGCACAGAAGCGGTCAATATCCAGGTCGGTGAGCCACGCTGACACTTGCAGGAGCTGGCTGTGGACCGCTGCATGGCGTTGCCGACTCTGCTGAGGCGCGGTCATTGTGGCGGCTATTCTGCCAACGGCCAACACTGCTCCCTCAGCTGGCATGACGTCGCGAGTTTTTCTGGGCTAGCGTGGCCACATGCGTACCTTCAGCAGACACCGCCATGGGTACTTCTCCAGCCGGCGTGGCTACGGGTGCGCCCTCAGCGCGCGGGACGACAGTGGTACCGTCCTCGACCGGTGCAGCCACGGGGGCTCCCTCAGCGGGCTGGGCGACAGTGGCACCGTCCTCGACCGGTACAGCCACGGGGGCTCCCTCAGCGGGCGGGGCGACGGCGGCACCGTCCTCGACCGGTGCGGTCACGGAGGTGTCATCGCCAGGCGGGACGATGGCGACGTCTTCCGTTGGTGCAGCAGCGGCTGCCAGACCGCCGACAGGTGTTGCCTTGCAGGGCGGCACAGCAGCCGTCCGGTACGAAAACCCCCCGTTTTGCTCGCCGCTTGCGCCAGCTCTCTTCAGCGTCGCGATAATCTGTTCCTGGTCGCTTACGACCGCGCGGCCCTTCTTGATCGCAGGTGGTATGAGCGCTGACTTGCGCCGCGCAGCCATGTCCGCCATGACCAGCTCCAGGAAAGGGCCTGGCGACAGCTTAGTCCGGTTCAGCAATATATGCTTTTTCAGCGTCCTAAACCAGCTCTCTACGCAGGCGTTGCTGGCACACTGGTCTCCGATCAGGCACGACCACAGCGGCGAGACCGGCATGATGCAGGCGCTGCATCATGCCGGTCCGCCAGCGCCGGGCAGTAGCATGTATTGCTGACGGGCTGATCGTTGCCGTTTGCTTGCAGCTCGACCTCGATGTGACGCCGAACCGCGTCGAAGTGGCGGCCAGGCGCCGTGCTGAGGCGGTACGAACACCACTTGTCCACTTCCTCTTTGTCGGCGGCCTCGCCTTCCATCTCCTCACCATCGTCCTCCGTCTGCAGCTGGAGAACCGGCGTGGTCCGGGACAACAGTACGCGGCATATGTCTGCGAATCCGCGGTCGAGGGCAGACACAGATGTGGCCCGCTGTATCCGGCCGAATAGCCACATAATCATCTTGCGCTCCGTGGCTTTTGGCCAGCCCAGTCGCGTGACAGAGGCACGAGCCACATCGTGCGCTATATGGCAGGCGCAGAGGGAGACGACGACGGCAGGCGCCACTCCAACTGTGGCCGCCCTCCATGCTTCATCGATGTACGCAGGCAGAGTCATGCCAGCGAACGCTACGCTGACTGCGTGTAGCAGCGCCCACGAATAGTGCCCACAGACTCGAAATTTTGCCATGCCCATATATGTTTTCCTAAGGGGTAGGCGAAATACAAATTCGTGGCATTTTGTCTGGAATTTCGCGCACTTGCGATTCATATGCAACACGATAGATCTAGCATGCTTCTATAATTTTCACGCACTTTATATTTCTTCTTTCCCCATATGAACTTGTAGTTTTAAATTCCCATATAGGTTTCTTCAGCCATATTGTTTCACTACCCGACTCGGGCCTAGACAGTGATTTTTTTTTTAATCGTAGGGGCCTGCCCATAGACTCGAAATTTTGTGATGTCCATATATTTCTTCCTATGGGGTAGGCGTTATACAAATTATTTCCATTTTGTTTGGCATTTCGAGCACTTTTGATTAATATGCAACACGACATATATTTTGCATTGTTCTATAATTTTCACGCAAGTTATATTTCTTCTTTCCCCATAGGAACTTTTAGTATTCAATTCCCATATATGTTTCTTCAGCCATATTGATTGACTACCCAACCCGGGCCTAGACAGTGATTTTTGTGAAAATCGCAGGGGCCTGCCCATAGACTCGAAATTTTGTCATTCCATTAAATTTTTACTAAGGGGTACGCGAAATAAACATTGGTGACGTTTTGTTTGGAATTTCGAGCACTTTTGATTGATATGCAACACGATATATTTTGCATTCTTCTATAATTTTCACGCAAATTATATTCCTTCTTTCCCCATAGGAACTTTTAGTATTCAATTCCCATATAGGTTTCTTCAGCCATATTGATTGCCTACCCGACCCGGACCTAGACCGTGATTTTTGTGAAAATCGTAGTGTCCTGCCCATGGACTCGAAATTCTGTAATGTCCATATATTTTTTCCTTAGGGGTAGGCGAAATAAACATTGGTGACGTTTTGTTTGGAATTTCGAGCACTTTTGATTGATATGCAACACGATATATTTTGCATTCTTCTATAATTTTCACGCAAATTATATTCCTTCTTTCCCCATAGGAACTTTTAGTATTCAATTCCAATATAGGTTTCTTCAGCCATATTGATTGACTACCCGACCCGGACCTAGACAGTGATTTTTGTGAAAATCGTAGGGGCCTGCCCATACACACGAAATTCTGTAATGCCCATATATTTTTTCCTAAGGGGTAGGCGAAATACAAATTCGTGGCATTTTGTCTGGAATTTCGCGCACTTGCGATTGATATGCAACACGATAGATCTAGCATGCTTCTATAATTTTCACGCACTTTATATTTCTTCTTTCCCCATAGGAACTTGTAGTTTTAAATTCCCATATAGGTTTCTTCAGCCATATTGATTGTCTACCCGACCCGGACCTAGACCGTGATTTTTGTGAAAATCGTAGGGGCCTGCCTATAGACTCGAAATTCTGTAATGCCCATATATTTTTTCCTAAGGGGTAGGCGAAATACAAATTCGTGGCATTTTGTCTGGAATTTCGCGCACTTGCGATTAACATGCAACACGATAGATCTAGCATGCTTCTAGAATTTTCACGCACATTATATTTCTTCTTTCCCCATAGGAACTTGTAGTTTTAAATTCCCATATAGGTTTCTTCAGCCATATTGTTTCACTACCCGACTCGGGCCTAGACAGTGATTTTTGTGAAAATCGTAGGGGCCTGCCTATAGACTCGAAATTTTGTGATGTCCATATATTTCTTCCTATGGGGTAGGCGTTATACAAATTATTTACATTTTGTGTGGCATTTCGAGCACTTTTGATTGATATCCAACACGATATATTTTGCATTGTTCTATAATTTTCACGCAAATTATATTTCTTCTCTCCTCATAGGAACTTTTAGTATTCAATTCCCATATATGTTTCTTCAGCCATATTGATTAACTACCCGACCTGGGTCTAGACAGTGATTTTTGTCAAAATCGTAGGGGCCTGCCCATAGACTCCAAATTTTGAGATGCCCATATAATATTTCCTAAGGGGCAGACGACATAACAAGTAGGATCGTTTTGTTTGGGATATCAAGCACTTTCGACTGATATGCAACAAGATATCTTTAATATGTTTCTCGAATTTTGGCGAATATTCCAATTGTTTTTTCCCCATAGAAACTTTTAATATTCAATTCCCATATATGTTTCTTCAGCCATATTGATTGACTATCCGACGCGGACCTAGACAGTTATTTTTGTGAAAATCGCAGGGGCCTGCCCATAGACTCGAAATTTTGTCATTCCCATTCAATTTTTACTAAGGGGTACGCGAAATAAACATTGGTGACGTTTTGTTTGGAATTTCGAGCACTTTTGATTGATATGCAACACGATATATTTTGCATTCTTCTATAATTTTCACGCAAGCTATATTCCTTCTTTCCCCATAGGAACTTTTAGTATTCAATTCCCATATAGGTTTCTTCAGCCATATTCATTGACTACCCGACCCGGACCTAGACAGTGATTTTTGTGAAAATCGTAGGGGCCTGCCCATAGACTCGAAATTCTGTAATGCCCATATATTTTTTCCTAAGGGGTAGGCGAAATACAAATTCGTGGCATTTTGTCTGGAATTTCGCGCACTTGCGATTTATATCAAACACGATAGATCTAGCATGCTTCTATAATTTTTACGCAAATTATATTTCTTCTTTCCCCATAGGAACTTTTAGTTTTCAATTCCCATATAGGTTTCTTTAGCCATCTTGTTTCACTACCCGACTCGGGCCTAGACAGTGACTTTTGTGAAAATCGTAGGGGCCTGCCCATAGACTCGAAATTGTGTGATGTCCATATATTTTTTTCCTATGGGGTTTGCGAAATAAAAATTAGTTACATTTTGTTTGGCATTTCGAGCACTTTCGATTGATATGCAAGACGATAGATCTAGCATGCTTCTCAACTTTGCACGACAACTATATTTCTTCTTTCCCCATAGCAACCCTTGATATTCGATTACCACACTAACATATTTTCCAGTCTTATTGCTTGGTGGTTCGATGGAGCACTGGGTGGTTTTTGTTATCAAAGTCGTCGATATCCACCAATATGCTACGTAGATATGCAATGTAATATAAGCTCAAATTAGTTGGAGTATAAAGTATTATTTCAAATTCATATCCCCATATAATCTGACAGAGGCCAAGGTAAAAATTGTGGCATTATAGCTCGAAATAATTGGTATTAATGTTGGAAGTTATAAGCTTTGACGTTGCAATTATAGGCGTTATGATCAGTGGAAATTATGAATACTTGTTGAATCCCTGCTGAATCCCTGCTTACTTCCGCTACATTACTTTCGCGGCCCCTGCGACCGCTGGTACAACAGCCGCGAGAACCGCAGTGATCGAATGAATTATGACGTCACCTTACTGGGCGCTGACTGTCCTGCTGCGAACACGAGCGAGACAGAATCTACGTGATATGGACTGCGAGAACACCTAAAGCCAGTCTGTTTCAGGACCGCCGTGATTGACATCGTCTTTTGAACACACAAGACTAGCGCTCCCAAGGTGAAAATCATTGCCATATGGGCAACACGGAAAAATCTTCAGATGTAGGAAAACATCAAAATTGGCAGCACTTATCGCACTACACAAAAAGTGCATGAACTAACGTGTTGGTCTGTAGCCTTTGCATGGCCGTAAATAAAGCAATGCATCAATAAATCATGCCTTGAGTCATCATTTATTCGAAAACCTCTTTGCTAATCAATGAACTATAAAATTGCACACACACACACACACACAATAGTTTTGGTCCTTGAAAACAATCATGGTGCAAATAAATAGCATGCTGCCACCTAGCGAGGATACGGCATACTTCAAGTTCATTTCTTTTCACAATGGTTTTCCGTAAGCTGAGACATGTTCTGATTTAGTACGGGCCAAAATCGCACGCCACACTTCTCCATCGTCAGCTGATATTATGGGTTATGACACATTAGAGGTTATGATACATTTGAGGTTATGACACATTAGAGGTTATGATACATTTGAGGTTACGATACATTTGAGGTTATGATACATTTGAGGTTATGATACATTTGAGGTTATGATACATTTGAGGTTATGATACATTTGAGGTTATGATACATTTGAGGTTATGATACATTTGAGGTTAGGGTACATTTGAGGTTATGATACATTTGAGGTTATGATACATTTGAGGTTATGATACATTTGAGGTTAATGTACATTTGAGGTTATGATACATTTGGGGTTACGATACAGACCCGTATTCAGGACATACCCTATACAAACCACTACACGCAATAGCGTGGCGACGGTGACATTGCGAATGCTGGAGCAAGGTGGGAGTCCACCCAGGACGCACGATTATAGTAAATTGCACACAATGCCGCAGTTAGTAGGAGGAATCCCCCTCCCCCACATATATTCAGGTCTAAAAGAGACATGCCGTAAACGGTTTAATAAAGCGCAGAAGATGCCATGGATTGGTTAGAAGCGTTCACCAGACAAGCTAAACTTATTACATAGCGACCTGAAATGAAAATATTATGGGTAATAATTATAGAAAGTACCGCAATGTTACTGCCAGTCGTTCTTCGGATGAAATCGGAACTCTCATCTCATGATGGTGGTTGTTTTCTCGATATCACTTCTGACGAGCTCAAGGAGCTGGTCAAAGTTGACAGGCGACATCCGGTAGTACCGTTTGTGGTCTGCTTCGTTATGTCTGAGCTCCGCGACCAGCCTTGTGAATAATTCGCCTTTCTCCACTTCCTGGAAAGGAGTGACCGGACCCATATGCGCTGCTGGAGGTTCTGCATGACCCTACGAAGCAGTCGTCGGCGGGCTTCAGTCAGCAGGAGAAGGCGTATCTGCTCGTTGGCGTGCCCCCTCTGAGGTACAAGCAGTTTCACACCGCGATATCCCCCCCTGACTCCGGCAGCAGGAGCGGGCCCGGCCGCAGTGGCAGTGACAGCAGGAACAGCCGCAGCGGGAGCACGGACAGCGGCAGCAGGAAAGGCGGTAGCGGTAGTGGGAGCGGTCCCAGCTGCAGCGGCAGCAGTAGGACCGGTCGTAGCGGGGGTGGTATCGGTTGTAACAGGAACGGCAACGTTCGCGCATCGGACGTCCATATCAGCCAAAATTATGGCCTTAATTTCTAAACGATGCCATTTTATTCCTATGAAGCTTATTAGGGAGGATAATGTCCACATACATGGGTTTCAATATGCGTGCTTTATTATTTGCAAGTTAGCTGAGGGAGGAAGCGTGACCCCCGAGTCATGCCCATATTCCCTTCCCCCGCCCCAGTCAGTCTGACCGTTCCACATTTATTTGGATCACCCCAGCGAAAACTGATCCGAGGGGCCCCGCCACATTGGGTTTTCCGCCTCCTTTGTCCGCTTCTAAACACGTCGCTGCACCTCGACGGTGGCACGGGAATGGTCTCAAAGTTGAGGCGGGGGGGGGGGGGGAGGGAGAGAGAAAGACCTCGCTCGGTTATCGGGCCCTTCTTAATCCTGGTAGGGATGAGGAACAGTTTTCTACACTCCAGTTTCTTTTAAGCTTTTTTCAGCTCTGTAACATAAATAGTTTTCCCTGCATCCGTATTATTATGGTAGCCTCACTACCGCGTCCTCAAGAAAAGAAGCCCTTATTGTAATGATGTAGTGTCGAATACCTAGGCATTAATGCTCTCGAGGTGGGTACTGCTTGACCTAATTAGTAGTGCAATGGATCACTTATGGCACAGTAAACAAGCAACTGAGGCGCTTCATAGCGCATTGGATGGATGACGTCATCCTGCTAGTATGACGTTAGCAGAATGAAGCGTGACGTCAGAGTCTGCCGCCGCCTGCTAATTTCGCCTGCTCGCCCTCCCTGCCAATTTCTGCCGCCTACGTCGCGGACGTCGGGTCTGCCGACGCACGATTCTGCCGGAATTCTGTCGCGTGTAAACAGGCCTTTTGGGTGAGCACAGGGGGGTGTCATCCCAATAGCGGCCATAGAGAGCCATTTCAGCTTCCATATCTGATATATGACGTGTATAATGCGTCACCCAATAACAGGTAGGTACTATTTGAATGCGATTGCGTACAGGTGCCCATATGGGCATGTTTTTCGCAACATCATCATAAAGAACACACTCCATTACTATCTATTAATATATTAAGCCTAAGTTGCATTAAAATCACTTGTAGAAAATGGCAGCGATTTAACGGGCAAAAACCAGCCATGCAGCGTTTTAGACCGGGATTCCTGCCATATTTGAAGTTGTGCAATTATGGCTTGTGGGCGACATGCATTGCGCACTGCGTTTTGGTGCAAGGTTTTCTTGTGTATGTTAAGTGGTTCTACAGTTGAGGCCTTGGTTAATAGATTAATTCAATTCGTGATGTATATCTTATGCTACCTTTGTCAATGTAAATACCTTTTCAGATACCTTATCTCTGCTGCAAATGTGAATATTTTCAAGAAATGATTTCGCCAACACTTGATTGTTCCACAATAGCACATGAACATTGACATTGATACGATAATGGCAAGATTTCATGATACAATTGATATATCCAGTGGCGTCGCCACGAAATTTTTCCAGGGGTGGGGGGGGCAATATTGATAGGGGGCCTCCTGCTCCCGAAAGGGGGCCTCCACTGTGTTAGGGCCTCCTATTGCTTTTTTAGGCTCTTAGTATGGTTCCAGAATGGGGAACATGGCTTCATATTGATGTCTTGTTTGTTCTTGGCATGGTGCATCATTTACGCAAAGCGCAATTGCAAGAATCTTTTTTTCCGCTGAGAACTGAGCCATACCAGGGTATAAATAAGCAAACGCACTGGCGGATCTAACCCACCAGTTTGGGGGGGGCCAACTTCCGGTTTTCGGCGTCAGCCCCCCTCCCTCTCCTCCCCCCCCCCCAGTGGCGTACTTAGAAATTGCATCAGAGGAGGGGTCGAAGGGATTTGGAGTGTGCCCATTCTCCCACTATTTTTGGTTAAAAGCATCGGATTTCTACCACTATTTGTCAAATGGACCCATTTTGTACAATAATAATTAATGACAACATAATTTCCTGTGTAAGGGCCCCAGCCTACCTCCACCGCTTCTAAGTCACGGGATTTGTGGTCTTGTTTACCAAAACGTTCATGTTCACGTTCAACGTCTTGTACCACGTCAACGTTCGTGCACATGTACACACTGGCAGATCCGATTTTGTCAACTCTTGCTGTAAGCAGAACTTGAGCAGCATAGTACCCTCGATGCGTGTCAGAATGTACTATGCTACCATATTGGCTTCCAAACAATTATAAAAATACCTTTAAAATTGGAGATACTTTCATCCAGACGATACTTTTTAACCTCGGCAAAGGTTACTGCATTTTCATTCAGTTTACTTCTGTTGGTTTCGGGGGGCCAAAAGACCCTTTTAAGCGCTTCGGGGGAGCCATGGCCGGAATGGCCCCTCCCTGGATCCGCTAGTGAATGTAGCCTGTCTCTTCATCTTAGCAACCCCAACACCAACACACGAAACATGCTGCTCAACTGGGCTCAACTGGTCACTCGCACAAAACATCCTGTTCAAATTCCGCTTTCGAAATCTGGCTCACTGGGTCCGCTTGCCCGTTACTGGCTAAACAAACTTCATGAACCTATCTGACGAAGGAATAATGAAACTGCTGATTTCGTCATCTCTTGCTGTAAGCAGAACTTCAACAGCATAGAACCCTCGATGCGTCAGAATGTACTATGCTACCATATTGGCTTCCAAACAATTATAAAAATACCTTTAAAATTGGAGATAATTTCATCCAAACAGGTATTTTTTAACCTCAGCAAAGGTTACTGCATTTTCAATTCAGTTTACTTTTGTTGGTTTCGGGGGCCCTTTTTTTGGTTTTGGGGGGGGGGGGGGGGGTGGCCCCCCCCTGTTTCCCTTTTTGGTTTTTGTTTTTTTTTTTTTTTTTTTCCCCCCCCCCCCCCCCCACAAAAAATTTTTTTTTTTTGTGGTTCAATTTTTTCTCCCCCCAAAAATATTTTTTTTTATTCTTCTTTTGAAATTTGGCTCTCTGGGTCCCCTTGCCCGTTACTGGCTAAACAAACTTCATGAACCTATCTGACGAAGGAAAAACTTTTCATCTCTTGCTTAACAACTAAAAAACCCAATACAGCTACCATATTGACTTCAACAATCATAACAAAAACCTTGGTTTTTCCCCAAAAGGTATTTTAACGCATTTTGATTTAATTTACTTTTATTGGTTTGGGGGCGGGCCAAAAGACACTATGGCCCCCTTTTGAAGCGCTTGGGGGGTATGGCCCCCCTCCCTGGATCCGCCAGTGCCAGTGACGTACCTATATTTGCGTCAAGGGGAGGGGGCAAACGTATTTGGAGGGGTCTACCTACTCAATAAAAAGTCTTCCGATTTCGACCACTATTTTGTCAAAGGGAACCTTTTTATATAAAATAATTAGTGACCAACTAAATTATCCTGTCGAGGGGCCTAATCTACCACTATCGTTTCTGATTCGTCGGATTTCAACCCTGGCTCCCCCATCCTGTTCGAATGTATTCTTTTGGTATCCCTTGATAAGTTACCTTGCACTGCTGAAATTACACCTACACAGATCACTTTAAAATTTAAAATTTACCAATTTCAGACATTCCAGTTCATAGTGCCCGGTCACCACGATGCCAACGTTAGTGCATGTGCACACCCATCTTGCGCATTCGGCGCATTCGCCACACTTCGTGCGATGCTACGGATTCTGCTGGGCCTCCTACGCTTTGCTAATTGCTGCCACATGATAGACTTGCGCCTTATCTGACGTGATGAAATGCTTTGTATGGGCGTTCGCTGCGAAAATTCGATTAATTAAATTCGATCATTAGTTCCCTACTTCTCATATTTTATGATGAAGAAATGCGGATACCCGCTGAGCTTTGATGCACCTCATATCTTTGATTACACATGCTTCCAGGTTGGCTACCGAACCGAGGCCCTGCCTGAGTGTACTTCTTTGGACCCGTTTCGTATGTCTTCGTCTACGGATGTGTCTTAGGGCTCCAATCCATTTTTGTTCGAGGCCCAATGCATTTTCGAAACCCCTGCTCGTTTTAGGGGTTGTTGCTTCTTTGTGCACCGATGATTTTTCTTAATTGTCAGGGCGCTTTCAATGATCTCAATGTATTTATTTAGTGCCCGGTATTTTTGTTCGTTCTGGGACCATGTTGCTTATTGCGACCGCAGCCTCTTTTCTGGCCCTTGTGCGGTCGCATGGCCCCTGTGTGCCTTGAGAGCTTCCGGTGTTATTTTGTGTGCTTTTTTTTTAGAGTTCCCGCTATATTTATTTAAGGCTGCAATGCATGTTTTAGGGCCCTGTCGCTTTTTGCGAGACTGCGCTTTGGAGGGCCAGTTACATTTTCGGTCCCCGTTGTGCTCTTAGGGTCCCGCTGTGTTTATTTGGGGCTTCTGACGCACATTTGTGGGGCCCAGTACGATTTTAGGTCTTCGGTGCGATATTTCTGGGTCTTAGCGCAACTTATCGCGCCCAGGCGCGTGGTTCCGGGAACCCAACGCCAGTTATCTGGGGTCAACGCGATTTTTGTGGACCTCTTCTGAATTTTCTTTAAATTCCGAATCTCGGCCTGATTTTTAGAGTCCCTGGCGCCATGTTTTTCCATCTCACCTCGATTTTCTTCGAGCTCCGGTATGTTTTTCGATGCCGTACGCGATTTTTCAAGGCATCTGATGATATGTTCGGTGCTCCAGAACCATTTTCCTGACCCGGACTTTTTTTAATCCCTCCTTATTTTGGAGGGCTCCGGCTTTCTTTTTCGAATACCGATGCGACTTTGGGGGTCACACGGTGCTTATGTGGAGCCCTAGACGCCAATTGTTGGCAGCCCCGAAGTGAATTTTTGATGCCCAGACCAAATTTGTGGTACTACCGATGGGAATTATGGGCCCGAGCGCGATATTTGGTAGGACCGGTTCGAGTTTGCGGGGCGCGTTGTACTTAGCTGTGGCCCAAACGCGATCTTGGCGGTTCCTGTTGCAGATTTTCGGGCCTCGGAGCGAGTTTTCTGGGGCCCGCC
Source organism: Ashinkailepas kermadecensis (assembly GCA_034440615.1). Classification (NCBI taxonomy): domain Eukaryota; kingdom Metazoa; phylum Arthropoda; class Thecostraca; family Neolepadidae; genus Ashinkailepas; species Ashinkailepas kermadecensis. The sequence goes on along the minus strand of JAOTOM010004661.1, from coordinate 370,995 downwards.
GCATTTACTTGGAGCCCCTACGCGAATTCTGGTGGACCGACGCGAATTTGTGTGGCCCCAGCGCGACTTTTGGGGGCCTCGGCTCGATTCTTGGGAGCATATCCCTCTTAGGAGGGAGGGGGCATTTGCCCTTTTGATATGCCACTGCGGCCACCGAAGGAGTTTTTTGTTCAGCCGATGGCACCTTTCGGAGTATAAAAGCCCTCCGGGTAATTTTTTCCGGAACTGTTCTTAATTTTCCGGTGCTGGGGTCCATTCGATCGAGTCTCGGTGTGAACTTTTGGACATCAAGTTCTATTTTTTTAAAGGTCTTGATGTGATATATTTGATGTGATAGCCTCCTTGACAATCCTGTAGGCCTCCTTTGCAATCCAGGGGGCCTCCTTGATAATCTTGTGGGCCTCCTTTGCAATCCTGGAGGCCTCCTTGACAATCATGTGGGCCTCCTTTGCAATCCTGGGGGCCTCCTTTGTAATCCTGTGGGCCCCCTTTGCAATCCTGGGGGCCTCCTTTGGAATCATGGGGGTCTCCTTTGTAATCACGGGAGCCTCCTTTGCAATCCTGAGGGCTTCCTTTGCAATCCTGGAGGCCTCCTTTGCGATCCTGGGGGTCTCCTTTACAATCCTGGGGCCTCCTTTGCAATCCTGTGGGCCTCCTTTGCAATCCTGGGGCCTCCTTGATAATCCTGTGGGCCTCCTTTGCAATCCTGGTGCCTCCTTTGTAATCCTGTGGCCTCCTTTGCAATCCTGGGGGCCTCCTTGATAATCATGTGGCCTCCTTTGCAATCCTGGAGGCCTCCTTGACAATCCTGTGGGCCTCCTTTGCAATCCTGGGGGCCTCCTTTGTAATCCTGTGGGCCTTTGCAATCCTGGGGGCCTCCTTTGCAATCATGGGGGCCTCCTTTGTAATCACGGGAGCCTCCTTTGCAATCCTGGGGGCCTCCTTTGCAATCCTGGAGGTCTCCTTTGCGATCCTGGTGGCCTCCTTTGCAATCATGAGGGCCTCCTTTGCAATCCTGGGGGCCTCCTTTGCAATCATGAGGGCTTCCTTTGCAATCATGAGGGCCTCCTTTGCAATCCTGGAGTCTTTTGCAATCCTTGGGGCATCCCTTGCAATCCTGGGGGCCTCCTTTGCAATCCTGGTGCCTCCTTTGAAATCATGAGGGCCTCCTTTGCAATCCTGGGGGCCTCCTTTACAATCCTGGGGGCCTACTTTGCAATCATGGGGGCCTCCTTCGCTAGCCTGGAGGCATCCTTCGCAATCCTGGGGGTCTCCTTTGGAATCCTGGGGCCTCCTTTGCAATCATGGGGGGCCTCCTTTGCAATCCTGGAGTCCTTTGCAATCCTGGGGGCTCCTTTGTAATCCTGTGGGCCTTTGCAATCCTGGGGGCCTCCTTTGTAATCCTGGTGGCCTCCTTCGCAATCCTGGGGGCCTCCTTTGCAATCCTGGGGGCCTCCTTTTCAATCCTGGGGCCTCCTTTGCAATCCTGGGGGCCTCCTTTGCAATCCTGGGGGCCTCCATCGCAATCCTGGGGACCTCCTTTGCAATAATGGGGCCTCCTTTGCAATCCTGGGGGCCTACTTCGCTAGCCTGGAGGCATCCTTCGCTAGCCTGGAGGCATCCTTCGCAATCCTGGGGTCTACTTTGCAATCATGGGGCCTCCTTTGCAATCATGGGGGCCTCCTTCGTAATCCTGTGGGTCTCCTTTACAATCCTGGGGGCCTCTTTTGTAATCACGGGGGTCTCCTTTTCAATCCTGGGGGCCTCCTTTGCATTCCTGGGGGCCTCCGTGCCAATTGTTGGCACTCTCTTGATTTCTGGGGCCTGCTATCTTCTCCTAGGTGACTCCTTCTTCGAATTAGTGGCCTCCTCTCACGTCTTGGAGGTCTCCTCTCATGTCTCGTCGGCCTCCTTGCTCACTTTTTTCCTGTACATTTCCGGATAGGGGCCTCCTCAAATTTCAGGGCGGGCGGCGCCCCCCAGTCTCACGACAGGGGGGGGGGGCGACTGCCCCCCTGCCCCCCCCCCGGTGGCGACGCCCTCGGATATATCCCCCGTAGTAGCGAAAATCCTATGTGATTTCAGTGCATTATACGACATAGTGTTTGGCTTCCCTTGTACTTCCCAATGGGTTGGGGTAGGGTTAGATTGCATGATGAAAGATTACCATAATATATCGTTGGTATTATTGCAGTTTAAGGTAATGACGAGACAAATTGTATGCACATTTTACCTCCATGAAGCATACAAATGGGTTAGGTTTGGTTCAGTTAAGTTATATTAAGGGTTTTGTTGTAAGTGTAAGAAAAAAAAATTCTAAAATAAATAGTTTTTTCTTCAAAAATAGTTCATGTTAGCTTAGGCTACGTTATGTTAGGTCAAGTTTTATTTGATTTTTGGGGGGAACAAAAATAATTGTTTGGAAATTTTTAATTTTTAGCAAAACAATTTGGTTCCTTGCATGGAAGGTTAGGCTAGGTTATGTTATGTTATGTATCATTTTTTCTTGGTTTTGAACTTCACTTTTTACCCAACTCAAAACGCCTTTTTGGGTGTTATTTTGCCTTCCAACTGAAAGTACACATTTGCAGAGCAAATAGGTCATCATATCATGTTCGCCACATTCATAAACATTGCATTATACAAATAAATTCCAAGAAATCAAAAGTTACCTTAAACTGCAAATTTACCCCAACCCCATAAAAAGTGGTAAGCTCTGCAGTTGGCAGCAGTCTATCTTCTCATTGCCTGTCAAAACCAGAGAAGCTGTTCTCAAGGGGTTTTGCATAGTTGGAGCTGTACAAATTTCACATACCTCAATGAGATGTTCCTGGTCGTGAGCCATTGTAACATCATTACTGGAATCCTCAATTGGGATAGCAAATTTGAGACAAACATGGCCCTCTGTGGTTGTATGACTCTGACTCTGTTACATGACTGGGATGCTTGGTACCCACAAGGTATGCTACATTTCAAGCAAATTACCTCAGTGGGAATAGCACAGTGTGGCATAAAAACCTACATTTTGAGAATTCTTCCAAAAAGAAAGAGCAAGTATATTTCAGTGCGGTAGTAGGTCATAACTGTGACACAGTGAATACATTTCCACTTGCAACACAATTATTTGTCTAAAAGGTCTCATCTTCATGCAAATAGTCTCAAGAAGTTCAGAAGAAATAAACAAATTGAGATCTAGGAAATGAGAAAGAACCTAACCTAAGATACACAATAATTACAAACCAAATAGCATATGCAAAACAATAACACAAGGGCTGGAAGATACTTTTCATTCCAACTGCTGTAACATGGCACCCCAGTCAAATTTGTCAAGGATGACCAAGTGTATCAGTCTGCTGTTGAGACTGCTTGCTGCCTCATGTTAGTTGAGTGCATGGAGTGTGATTTAATGTGGGATTTTTATGGCGGCATATATGGCTTGTATGTTGGGGTTTTATTACATTATTTAGTTATAATATTGCTTGAATATGCTTGGTTTTTATTTCTGTATCATATCTATGCATTTGTTTTTTTTTCTGTAGTGGGTACTACATCAAATTCTTCCTTTTGTGGGGGGGGTGAAGGGTGGTTGTAAGCAATGCCAATTTGTCTGGTGATTCGTGAGCCAAAATGTGTGCTGTGTTCTAGTTGTTACCTAGGGCTTCAAAAAATTATTTCACTATTTTATGGACGAATCATCATAGTGAAGTTATTTTTTTGGGGTGCTGCAGTGTCCCGACTGAATTGATTTGTCCAAAATGTGAGAGGGGGTGATGATGATTTGGTTCAGGCTTTGCAAACGTTCATGTTCACCAAGTTTGAAAAGCTCACCAGCGTTGGGCAGCTTGCGGCCTGAATTAACTGATACAACATTTTCATCATAAAATTCCCCTTGTAACAGAGTTGGTTTTCGGGACAATTGGTTGCAGAAATTCAGCCCCCTCCCCACAGTTCATGTCGCGACAGTTTCCGAGATACCCGGCGCCCACCTGTCTGGCTGCTTACGTGGGCAGGCCACCGCTCTGGTCGGGGCCGAGCAGTGGACTTTGTACGGTTCCCCTCCCCATCTCCGGCAGACGCCCTGCCGCTGCAGGTGTGACCTCGATACCCGGCCGCCGTCTTCAGATATGAAATGTCTGGGGTGATGTGAGTGTGAATGCCAGTGAGGTGATGTGACCGTCAGTGGGTGATGTATGACAGTGATTATATTATGGGAACCCAATGTGCAGTAGGTGTGTGTGTGTGTGTGGAATGACAGAGGTATGCCAGATGTCATACCCCGTGGCCAATGTCTGTGTTGTCAGATATAGGACAGATATGCATGATGCACGTGTGTCTAGTCTATGTATGTGTGAATGATTTATGAATGTAGCGGAATATTGGATGACTGCTGGATGAATTTTCATGTGTCTTATGACATGTGAAATGTCAGTTGGCCTGCAGCGCCCCGATCTGCCGGCTGTCTGTGAACAGCGCGGAGTTGCCGAGTCGGTATTGTTTGAAGGTATACGCTGAGGCGGCAGCTCTGGTGTTCGACGCCGGACCAGCGCGAGACTGCCAAGATGCATACTCAGCAGTGGTTCCCACCGAGGGACTGAGCTCAGAGTGACTCTGAGCTGACGTAGTCTGTCTCTGAGATGGAGACAGCGCGACCCGCCGAGCTGGGGTAGGGTGCATTGAGAACGGTATTGTTCCGAAGTCACATGACCGTGACGTGTCGCGGGCTGGGTTTTACCTCGCGACGGAGCCGAGGGCTCAGCGAGGACTTGTCACCGGGCGGTCGACGCGAGCGGTCGCCAAAGGCGGGCAGCTGGCCGCCGCCGGCCAGCCGCCAGATTGGACTCTGATCGAGAGACGCTGTGTGACTGTGGAGATGTAGTCCCTTGAGATGAAAATGATAGAATGTATGAAGACCGGTCGGGACGTAAGCGGAATTGTATGTCAAGGATAATGCGTCATTGAATGTTTGAATGTGTGACCGGAGGCTGAGCAGATGTATGAAGAGATGGCTGAGATTTAACAAGATGTACTGTGGCCCTGTGACTGTTGACATGGATGAAGATGTGGGATGGCCGTGTGAATCGTCTGTTGAGCAGTTGTTGAAGCTATCTGTGCTAAGCGAAGTTATAGTAATGATTCGTATGTAACGCTGCACTATTGAAACCTGAATAATTATCGCCATTTAATTGCTGAGTAAATGATGCAAATATAAGTGCTGGATTTTGAGGTGCCTGTCAAGATGGTCGAATCAGAGCTCTGAGATGGAAGCTTAGAGCTATTTAATTTTTACCCGGTGTTTTAAATATCGCCAACGTGGAGGTGAATACTAGCTATCCACGTGCCAAGGAAGTTTGACTATTAGACATCTGAGAAAGGAAAAATGTCTGATAAGCTCTGGGGAGCAAAACTTCCCTACACCCTAGCTTTTCCGCAAATCGTGAATGAAGGCTGGATTAGTTAAAAATGTGGCGACATTTGGAGGGGGAATGTCCCAGATTGCAGGGGAGCCACTACTGGGGAGCACGAGGATTTTTTCCCCTGGAACCCCCACGGTAACTCCCGTCCCCTGCCAATGGGAAAGCTTTCCCAAACTTCTAGCATTTCGCCCATGTGGCGTGCCTGGCCGTGCCCTTCCCCCGGCAAAAAAAAATCCGATGGTCCCGAAAATCCCCCTGGCCCTCTCCCGGTGGATTCGCATCTGGGCTTCATTTTCGTTCCGTCCCTCCTTCCATTGCCAGCTTCTCAGCGCTGTATTGGACAATGAGTTCACCTCCCTCACCCTTCCCGACTACTTGCGCTCCTGCCGACTACTGCGCATTGCTTGCATGGACTCGATCATGCATACTTGGAATGTAGCGTGTTTCACATGGGACATTTGGAACTGTGTGTTTCCCTTCTTATGACCGATGTCTTTACATTTATGAACAGCGGAGATTATTATGAACTGGGGGGGGGGGGGGGGGGGGGGGGGTGAACATGTTCCCCCGAACCGGTTAGCATTACACCCATGTGCACGGGAATAGACTAAGCGCCCGGTGTGGTTTCGGCCCTCGGTTAATATGTCTGACCTGTGCATAGCAGCCCCGTGTTGAACGACTTCCGGTGTTCTTCATCCTACACGAAAGCAATTTATTTCAAGTTCGCTTGCTTGAATTTTGCTTGCTTGCTATGCTTCAGGGTGGCCAGAAGGGCCCTGTAGTCCTGCAGCAGCTCCTCGCTCCTAGAAGGACCTATGTTATTTACTCCTACCTGCACTGCAACTGCACTGCATATGTAACCTGTGTGATAGTGGCACACCTATCCCAGCCATTCACCTTTCCCCATTGGTGATGCTTTCAAGTTGGTAAAATCGCAATACGAAATAAGATCCCAGTACCTTGGTTTCATTTGACTGGCATCTTCCCTCTGTTTTCCGGTAATTTATAAATGCTAGATATATGGACTTATACTCACCATGCACGGCTATTCCATCAAGCGGTCGTAAAAGCAAGATGGCGTCGAATTGCACTGCAGGACACGCGCGGTTGAGAACTGTGAGAACCAATATGGATACCTTTCCTGGCTCTCGCACCAATTATGTATCATCGATAACCATATGTTTTGGTTCTCGGAGACTCCCGCTAATAGACATGAGCATGCACCATGAGCTCGGAGAACATAAAATGGTATTACAAAGTTCTCGTATCGTTCTCGGAGTCTCGTGACGAATGTAAAACGACAACCTTTGTGATAAAGGTGTCGAGGAGCGTTGTCAGTGCAGGATGTGGTAGGAGGGTCGGTCGGGCATGAGACGGTGGTCGTGTGCTTGCAGACTCTCTGTGTGGCAGCAGTCGTAAGGTTCTGCATTGGTGTTGTGGCCTTGATATTTCGCTTCTTTTTGGCCCGGTCGGATGGGTGGGTGGAGTAGGCCCGGAGGGGGAATGCTGGGAAGTGTGTGAACGACTATGTGAAGTATGAACGATGATACTCGTGTGATGTTGTGTTGGTGGTCGGTGCAGGTGCCTATATATGCCTATAATACAAAGTTCAAGTAGGCACCGTGTGCGAAGTGGGCACTGGACGCCACTATGGGTTCATAGTGTATGGGCCGGTCCTGCTCCTTACAAAAAGAAAACCCGGCTTCGTTGCACCGGTGGACCGAGCTTTCACCCTTTGGTCCCTGCTCCGACCGCAATGACCCAGATCAGTGGGCTTGTCACAGTTAGGTACCCTCCGGAGGCACGGTTAGCTGGGAGACAAAGGTAAGATGGGAATTTGGTAGTGATGGTTTTCCTTCTTGAGTCGCGGGTGTGCTCGTCGCCTGGTGCCTGGTGCTCTGCTTGCTTCTTGCTCTGCTGCTAGTCTTGCTTGCTGGCGTCGCTCTTGTGCGTCCGTGGACCCTCGTGACCGCTCTTGCTTGGAGCTTCCATACGGAATGACCTGCCGTTTGTATGGAGGAAAACTCGTTGCTTAATGCTCAAGCTGCATTTTTATAGCAAGGCCATTGTCAATATATAGATGCATTAGTTATTGTGCTTGTTATTTCTTGTGGTCACGAAGTCATGTCGACACAACTTTATTTCATTTTCAACATCAGACTAATTCTTCCCAACTGGATGTCTAGATCCATCCATCACTGCGTGAGGCCGCCAAAGATGCGCGCTTTGACGCGACATTCCTCAATGCTTGGCTGTAATGCAACCGTATGTGGATAGCACATGCCACGCCAGCTGGCATCTGACATGTATGGGCCAGAGAGCGATCAGTCGCACTATCTCAAATACACACGGCAAGGAACTGACTGGCCGACCATCGGGCTGTTTGGCAACAAGGTGACAGCTCTGCCGTCGTGGAGCTTGCGAGAACAACTAGAGTAATGTATGAAACGGGCATGCGGAACCTATGGTCCCTCAAACTTCGACCTCATACGGCTACAATGCTGTGACTTGTTGATATCACGGGTCCTTCAGCTTCGCATACACAGATACATGATACAATATTGCAAACATACATAACAACATACAATATGCAAGAAGTCACATTCGGCGTATCAGAGGCGGCTGGCAGAATTCAGCATTTGACATGCGCACACGTCGTGATGCATGCCGTGAGACGCCTGCCGTGAGACGGGCACGACTCGCACACCAATCGAATGCCGTGGTGCGATCGTAGGGGAAACAATGCGCCACTGGTAAGGCGTGAACCGCCTGTGTCGACTTCCGGCGAGTCGAGCTGCGCCGGTCGGCAGCCTCGGCGTCTACACTCGCCGCCAAACCGGCCGCTCTACTTTGTAGACACGGCTGCACCTGCCACTCCACTCCGCACACACGGCTACACGGGCGACTACACCAGTGTGTCCAACACGTGTGCGACGGCCATCTCGTCACCGCTGCTGTGCAGGGAACTTAGGCCCGTGTCCGAATTCGAGTCGGCATCTCTGATAGCGCAGGAGTCCTTGCTGGCGCGGCCGACAACGACCGGCGCACACGTATAGACGGGGTTGGCGTAGCTCGCCGGCGGGTCTGCCGCCCAGGCTTGCACGGCCGACTGCTGCGTCACCACCAGCCGCTGCTGCCTTACCATCAGCCGCTGTCCATCCGCCAGCAGGCGGCGCTCGTCCACCTCCGCTCCGTCCAGCTCGTACTCGAGGTGCCGCAGGTAGCGGCGCCGCCACTCCAACTGCCGCTCGCACTTCACCAGAGAGCGCTCATTGCGCTCGATCTGGGCCGACTGGCGCGCGCAAACGGTCGTCAGGCGCTGCAGCTCGGCGCGCGAGATCTCCAGCTCCAGCAGCGTCTGCGACGCCTCGCCGGCCGCGTCGTCGTCGTCAACGGCGGCGCGCTCGCCCACGCGCAGCGCCGCCTGCTCGTGCTCGCAGATGCGTGCGTTCAGCTCGACGATGCGTTCCAGATAGAGCAGCGTCTGCTGCAGATCAGTCACGGCCTCCTCTTCGCTGACGTCACGGGCTGCTGTGCCGCTGACGTCGCCGCGGCTGGCCGTGACGTCAGCGTCGGCTGCCAACTCGGCGCCCACGTCGCTGTCATGACTCGACTTATCGTGCACACTGCCGGCGTCGTCGCCGTCGCGCAGGTACGCGCGCAACAGGTAGTCAGGCCCGAGCCGGCGTTCGCGCACTCGGTGCAGCTTGTGTTCATAGTAGCCGATGCGGTGCTCGCGCTCGCGTAACTGGCGCAGCTGCTCGGCAATCGTCTCGCCCTGCACTAGTATTGTCTGCATCAGCCTCTCGACCACGTTCGGTGCGGCCGGCGTCGACGCCGTGGCCACCGTCAGCTTGCTGGGGTGCGCCTGGTCGCGGCTGCCGCTGACGCCACCCCGGTGGCCGCGCGAGTGGCGCCGTCGCCGTGGCACGACCTGGCCAGCAGATGGCGGGTCGAGCCGCTTTAGTGTAAACGTCACGTCTGCCGTGTCGTCGCCCCACGTGCGCAACACCCTCTGGATCTTGACTCCTGGCTCCAGTGGCCGCTCCACCTTGCGCCAGCACTCTACCACACTGTGCGCCAGCAAGTCGGCATGAGTGGGTGTCGCCGCGTCGGCGTCCGAGCACAGTTGGCCGGTGAGCAGGGCGCGCACCAAGTCACCGCAGGTGGTGCGTCGACCCACGCCCGTCACCCACTTTTCGACACCATTCACCCACACCGGGATCTCGCACGTCATCGTCATCTGAAACGGCGAGCCACTGTCAGTTGCCTGATATATAGTGGCAGACACTTCCATCTGCCTGATACACAAACGGTGAGCAACTGTCGGTTGCCTGATATATAAAGAGGCAAAATTGCCAGCTGCCTGATACACAAACGGTGAGCCAGTGTCAGTTGCCTGATATATAGCTAGTTAATTGTTGGGTTTTTCAGGGCGCATCGACTGCAGTGGTCATACAGCGCCCACAACATCGTCAACTATACCGAGGTATACAAGCGGAAGCTAGTCGAGACGACGTAGAATGGAAAACATTATGAAATTCGGTGTGGTCCAATCGTACTGTAAAACCATCCTGATTTTAACACATACTTAATACCCAACATGATATTAGTGGTGAGCATGTAACACAAAAATATTGATTCAGCTTGGACATTAACGCAATGGAGTGTCTATCTCCCCGAGTAGACAACAGCGAACCGTATTTTCGCGAGAAACTGGAACACTCGTCCGGTTTGAACCATACGGGATCCATCATGTAAAAGATCAGCCAACGTAAACGTGGGCACCTGTCGTCCGAATAATCGCCTTCGTTGAGCTGAGAATCGAGGGCAAACGAGAAGAACGTGCCTGAGTGTCAATGTGGTATCACAACGAATGCATGTTGGGTTGTCTTCGTTCCGCAGAAGGTACCCGTGGGTGGCATAGGTGTGGCTTATTCGCATCCTGGCTAGTATCACCTCCTTCTGTCGTGAATTTCTGAATGCTGATTCCCAGTGCCTCAGTCTTGGTTTTATGGTTCTTAGCTTGTTTTGACCTGATAAGTTCCAGGCTTGTTGCCACTCTTCATGGACAAATTCGTTAATTGTTTGGGTGAGATGTGCCGCAGGAAGAAGCAGTACACTAGTGCATGGGTTACCGACAGCACGTCTTGCTGCTTCGTCGGCCAGCTCGTTCCCCACTATTCCTACATTACTAGGTATCTAACACAGCGTCACATTTTGCCGGCTCCGTTGAGCTTGGTGTGACTAAACAAAGCGTCCTTATCTATTGGGTCATGCGGATAAAACGTTTTATTGCGATAAGGTTACTTAGGGAGTCAGATAATATAGTTCATCGTCACTTCCTAGTTCGACAAAACATAAAGCCGTCATGATTGCTAAAAGTTCGGACGTATAGATCGATGAGTGAGGAGGCAACGTAAACGATTTGGTCTCAGACTTGCACACAAAAGCACAACCCACACCATCATCAGCCTTTGAGCCGTCGGTGTATGTAACAGTTCGTGTAGAGTAGTTGTCGAGGTGTGTTAGTGTGTTTTGCCTAAAAACCCCAGGGACGATGTCTGCGTTCCGGGAATCTGATAAAGTGGTGTCGACAGAGAGCTGTACTAATTCCCAAGGTTGAATTGGTAGTGGTTCTATTTTCCTATTGCTGCACATCCTAATATGAAACAAAACGTTTTGGTTTTAAACATTCCATACAGGCGTCCGTTCTTCATGGTTTCTATGGTATTCCGATTTTCGGAATAACAGCAGGTAAGTACAGTACAATATATCATTCGTGCACCACTCTCTGTCTGCCTGTCTGATTCGCTTATACCACGGAATTAAGATGGTTTTAATTTATCATGTACTAAATACACTGCATGTATATTACTTTGCTGCTTCTGTACTATTTTGCGGGTCTTCATAGTTGTTCTAAGAAGCATCAATTTCTGATGTCTCTCCGTCTTATATGTCCTATGCATCTTATATGGTAAAATACGTATGCGTCGCCACTTCCCAAGTAGGTACGTGCCTGCGAAGTAAGCAAAGTGGTCGCTATATTACAGGCCACGAATAATATAAAATGAGGTATTTTATCGCACATGTAGCCACATATATATTGGCAAATAATTATTCCCATTATGAAGATTAGGCATCAGGTGATGGGTCATACACCATATTGTAGTCACGTGGGCGCTACATAACCAGTAGCAGTTGAGGCGCCTCTAAGCCGAAATAATCAACCAATCAATCATGGTGTAGACACGGAAAAAAGACAAGGATGTGCAAAAAAGGTAATTTTCCAAACACAACATTTTAACGTCCGCGGCGCGGTGGCCCTGCCAACGCCAGGGACTCCTGCCAGGGGCGGATTCAGGAATTGTCACTTGTCTGAAGAGGCGCCATTTCTTCGGAGGGGCGCCACTGCGAAAGTACTTGGAAGCAGGAGCGAATACAGGAGTGGCGCTGAAGGCACGTGCCCCCATGGAAATTGGCGCCCCTTCGGCCGGCAAAATGCTCCACTCTGGGAAGGCTCGAGTGCATTCCCGTCGATTTTTTTTCAGCCAGAGGCACCCCTCCCAGAGGACAAGACGCCCTTTCGGTGTGCTTGAGTGCATTCCCGTCGAATTATTCAGCCAGGGGCGTTCCTTGGAAGGAAAAGGCCCCTATTTAGTGTGTTTGAGTGAACTCCCTCGAATTCTTTTCAGCCAGGGCGTACCTTGAAAGGTAAAGCCACCCCCCCCCCCCAGAAAGGCCCGAGTGCACACCACCCGTAATTTTTTTTTAAAGCTAGAGGCGCCCCTCCAAGGACCAAGTTCCCATGACAATTTCTGAGCGCGCTCCTGCCTGGAGGAGCATCCTTTCCCTCCGAGAGGAACCTCTGGCCGAACAATTCGAGAGGGGTTCATTCGAGCACACTGAAGAGGTGCTTTTTTCTCTCGGAGGGACGCTTCTGACTAAAAAAAAGATAGGGTTCACTCGAGCCTTCCCGGATGGGCGCCTTTCCTAGCCGGATGAGCGGCCACCCTTCGTGGGAGAGATGCACATGCCCCCAGTTACCCCCCCGCCATATCTGCCCCTGACTCCTGCATCTGCAAGCCAGCAGCCAGCCGCGTTCAGGCTATCACAGTTTTCTCCTTTCTCCGCAAGAAACGGGCCTCTAGCTGAAGCAGACGGACTGTGCGTTTCGGGTGGCTGGAATCCAAGAAGGCAGCACCCAGTTGGACCTGCTGGTAGCAAGCCTTTCTGTGTCGAACACCATGCAGGTGCGGATCGATATTATCACGGCCCAGACGCCGAGTTTCATAGCACTTATTGACGTCCTGAGGCGTAGGTTGGCGCAATCGCGAGCGGCCCTCCTAGACGCCCTATTGCCCCGCCAACAGCCCGGAGACCAAAAGCCGTTCCAGCTGCTCATGCTGATGCACTCGGAACTGGATACAGCAGGAGATGCCGTACACGTCCGTGAGCTGTTGAAGACCATTTCTTCAATGGCTGCCGCAGGTAGCTTAGGCAGCATTAGCGCTGCCGTCAGAGGAAACTCCTCTGGGCCAACTGGCTGCCGCAGCTGACAGATTCCTGGAAGCCTCGGCTTCAGGCCTGGTGTCAGCAATGGCTGCAGGATACTTAGCAGCGCAGACGGTGCCAGTCGGCGCAATGTCTCAGGATATCAACATATCAACACACTGGCAGCACTACAGGGTATAGTCGCGACGTTAACGGTGGCGGTCAGTCGCCTGGAAACAACCCTCCTGAATAACAGGGCAACAGAGTGAACGGGCGGACGTCACTAGCTCCAGAGCCATCGGCTGGACCATCGGCGGGGTCATCGGTGGGACAATCCGTAGCAATATCGGCGGGACCATCGGAGCGGCCATCGCCCCCTTCCCCCCCCAATCTGATCGCAATCCAGTTTTATGCTCTTCACTGCATGCCCATTTCCATTTCAGATCAGGAATTCATTATTGGGGGGGAATTGGACATTGAGGGGGCACATGCCCCTCGAAAAGTATACAGGCAACACCACTGGATGTATTCTCCAGACAGAGGATGGCGGGTCAGACAGAGGCGGAGACAGCAGCGGAGGCTTTGGCCAGATATGATGCATTGGCGATGGAGTCTGACAGAGGGACAGGGATCAGACGGGGAGACGATATCAATGAAGGGACACCAACGAAAAGTTCGGGTCGAGGCGATGCCACATCGCACAAGTCGGACAGATGGGATACACCAGTGAATACTACGGGAGGCATTCATAAGTTCCCCGGTTCACAAGTACTCCGTTTCATAAGTGCTAGAATATGATGCCTGATTAGGTTTCATAAGTGCTAAAAGTTGCCATTTAACTTCTAAAACATCAGAGACAGGGTAAAGCTCACAAGTACCGCAGCTCATAAGTACCCCGTTTCACAAGTGTTAAAAATAATCCGGAATCGTACCGCTAGATGACACCATAAACGCCCATCGGCAACAGAGCTTACCTGCGTGCCGACAGATGGCAGGAGCATGAGGTGGCTCCATTGCTCCAAAAAAGTTATGTTATGTTAGGTTAGGTTAAGTTAGGTATTCAGCATTGTTAAGCAATGCAGCCAGCACATGCTCCTATCATCTATCGGCACGCAGGTAAGCTTTGGTGCCGTTGGGCGTTTACGGAGTCACCTAGAGGAATAATTCAGAACTATTTTAACACTTATGAAACGGGGTATTTATGAGCTGGGGTACTAAACGACTACCCCGGCACGAAATGGCCTGAGCAGGCCGAAGTGCCCAACCTAACAAAACGGAAACAAACGACTACCCAGAGGAGCCATCGGACGTAGATGAGCCGATTTGCCTAGCAACTCATAACGTAAACGGCTACCCAGAGGAACAGCGGACATAGAAGAGCCGAATTGCAAAACACCGTACTAACCCAACTGACAACCCTGCATGGCATGCTTAGACTAACCCGCTACTAACAACTAAACCGCGGCAGCCGGCGTGATAGGCGGTGTGAACAATTATCTCCTTGTTCGCACGGTAAAGATCCCTCGGTGCTCTTCGATAAGAGTAGGCTAAAGCCGGCACCCTGGCAAAATCAACTTCTCGTCACTCTCACAACACCCCCAACCCCACCCAAAGCTACAAATTATTTTGTGGAGGAGTAAAGTAAAACTAAACCATTTAAACAACAGGAAACTGTCCAAACTAACGTAAAATTCCTTAAAGTAAATGTCCACTTGCCCAATCACACACGCTCGCTTTATAGACAGACAGGTAACCTACTCGCTTTAAAGGCGGCGCAAATGACCTTCATGGTCCGGCACGCCTAAAAAAATCACTCCCCCCAGTGAGTTAACTTTGCCTCAGGAAATTTTAGAAATTATGTGGCCCCTTGAGCACTTATGAGCCGGATAACTTGTGAGCTGTTGCACTTGTGACATAGATCCAATGATACGGGCGGAGGGAATCCAAGATGAATGGCTTCAGGACGGTCACCACGGCCACGGCGGGACACAAAGCACTGGCACCACGGTCCAACGTCCCCAGGCATATCGTGTCACCACACCTGACCACGTGCAGCAGGTGACCGCCGCTGAGAGCAACCGTGCGACGGCGCCGACGGCAGCCGAGCCTAGCTGTGCGGCCGAGGGTAGCCGAGGGCAGCCGAGCCTAGCTGTGCGGCCGAGGGTAGCCGAGGGTAGCCGAGCCTAGCCGAGCCTAGCCGAGCAGGGAACACAGAGAGGCAGACAGGGACCCATGCTGACCGCCAGAACCGACACTGTCCGAAACAAATTGCTAACTGACAGCAATTACCGTTGAGCAACAGATGCACACAAACAGATGCGAAAGCGCTCCCGTGAGACGTCAAACACGTTGTTACCCATTTGTCGTCCACACAACAACGAAACAACACAGAAACAACACTACAAAGCAGACTAAACAAAACATTATCACCACAAAACAGGCACAAAATATCACACAACAGGCATACATTGCCGCACAAGCAAGCCACATGCAAAACTACATACCGAGTTTGTTGGCACACAGATCCCAGCGAACACACACTCACATAGCCACACGTATTCGGATCCGCCGCAGGAAAACACTGCCGCTCGCAAAGATCTGCCATACACAGATCCTCGACAAACAGATCCTTCACACGGTGATTTGGTATTTTTTTTTTTTTTTTTTTTCCCCTAAATCTTTAGCTGAGGAAAAGTGCCATCTGCTAGAGATTGCTACGTTAAAGAAGGAGTTACGTTAATCCGGCTTATGTGACATCCGGTTATACCAACTAGTTAAGAAAGGAGAGACGCCGTGAAACAAGAAATATGGCGTAGAGACGAAACACGCATGTCATACAGGTACATATACATACATACAGACACTTATGACAATGGAAGGACATTTGGAGGGTGGGCAGCATCGTAACCTCCGGAGAGGCTCCACTGCCCACCTGCGACCTGAAAAGCGAAGCGGAGGCCCGACGCCCAGGGCGAGTCGTGGGCGTCGGGCCCGACCTTGTGTGTGTAAGTGTATGTTTAAGTTAAAGCCTGGAAACCCCTAAAAAGGGGGAAAACCAGGCTGCTTGGAAAACCCGAGGGTAAAAAACCAAGCGCAATTTAAAAGGAAGTCCGTCCGTAGTAGCCAAATTGGATCGGATCCTGTCTACCTAGTGTGAGATAACCTATATGGACGTGTTTTGCGACGACGGAGAAGAAGAGATGTGGAGCGGAGTCATACAGCCAGTACGGAGTGTGGCGCGTGTCGTATATCTTTTATCAGGCTAGCTTGGAAAAGGAAAATGCGACGGAGGCTTTATATCAGTTCGGAGAGTTTGGTGTCCTGGAGGAAGCGAAAGAGTAAATCAAGTAGTTCTGGGTGGTCATTCCCGAGGAGAGCTTGAAGCGAAAATTGTGAGTGGATCTTGGCGACATATTGCATGATATAGCGACGGTGAAGAGCATATGCTGGACAGTCAAGTAAGATATGAGTGACAGTAAGGCGAACATGACATGTGGTACAAAGTGGAAGGCGGTGAGGTCTATGAAAAAGAGAATTGTGTGTCAAATCGGTGTGGCCCAGGCGAAGTCTGGTGAGAACCACCTCGTTCAGACGGGTGTGCTGGTTGGAGGAGGGCCAGCTGGAAAGTGTGGGTTTGATGGTGTGTAGGTGTGTGGTGTTGGGTGACCAGCAGGCCTGAATATACTTTTTGAACAGATTATTTGTGAGGGATAAAAGATCTCCGGGGGGTACTGGGGCTCCGTTGTTATCGGGGGAGGTCGATCGCCGCGCGGGCGAGACCATCAACCCGTTCATTTCCCGGGATGCCCCTATGTCCAGGGATCCAGAGCAGTGTGAGTGGAAGGTGTGCGTGGTTGGCATTGTAGAGGTGTCGGATGGCGTGGAGCGTGGGGTGTGTGGTGTTGTGTATTGAGGCGAGGGCGTCCACGGAGGATCGTGAGTCAGTGCATATTGTAGTAGGGGGTAGTAATGCGTTGCGCAATGATGTGTTGTAGGCAAGTGAGTATGGCGACTAGTTCTGCTGTGTAAACCGAATGGTGAAGTGTTAATTTGGTTTGACCAGTGTCGGGCCCACCGCACAGGCGGCTCCCGTACCATTGCTGGTACGTGAGCCGTCCGTGTAGAAGAAGGTGTGTTGTGGGTGGGCCTCTTGATATTCAAAAAATCTAATTTGGACTTCGATGGGGGTGAGCAGGTTTTTGTTTTCCCGAAAGAGATACTCAAGTTTGGGGTGTTTCATGTGCCAAAACGGGATTAGAGGAGGCAATTTGTCGGGGATTACGTTGGGGAATTTGAGTGCGAATGTGAGGACATGGTCTAAATGTATGGCAATATTGTATTTGTTCCTATTATATGTACGTCGAACGGGAGGATTAGAGAGTGCGAGGGTGGCAGGGTGGTTGTGTTGTGTTGTGGTGCGAAAGTGGTATCTGACTAGTTGAAGCATTCTGCGGTGTTGTAAGCTGGGGAGGTGGGCCTCAGCCCGGAGACTAGTGATGGGCGTGGTGCGGTGTGCTCCGGTGATGAGGCGTATTGCGTTATTCTGTATGCGTTCAAGTGTTGTGATGTGTGAAGGGGATATATTATCGAAGATAAACGCATTGTATTCCAGGATTGAGCGAATCAGAGTAATATACATTGTGTTGAGTGTGGCCCTGTCTGCACCCCAGTCGCGACCGGAGATGCAGCGCAGGAGATTTGGACGTTTTGCGCAACGTTGTTTTAGATAAGCAATATGGGGGCCGAAACAAAGACTTTTGTCTAGTACGATGCCAAGATAGGTGAAGGTGGTTTGGTGAGGGATAATTTGGTCGCGGTAACGGAGTGGTGTAAGAGGTGGAATGTACGTGGTGAGCCGGGAGAAAAGCATTGTGACGGATTTGGTGGGGGAGATTTGCAGTCCCCAGAGGGAGCACCAGGAATCAATTTGATTCATGGCGCGCTGCATTATATGATTTGCATTGTCTGCCGATGGGTGCGTGCACCATATGGCCAAATCATCGGCGTAAATGGAGTATTTTAGACAGGGGGCTATGTGATGGAGGTCAGCGAGCGCATCGTTAATCATGATAAGAAAGAGGGTGGGGGATAGCACGCTGCCTTGTGGGACGCCTTGATCTAACTTTTTGGACTGAGAATGGATATTGCCGCAGCGGACGGTGAATGTTCTATTAGCGAGAAAGTTGGTGATAAATTTTGCCATCCTGCCTCGGATGCCAATGCGATGTAATTTGATTCGGAGTGCCGAGCTGTGTACTTTATTGAATGCGGCTTTTAAATCGAGAAAGAGTGCCACGGTTTCATGTTTTTGCATGAAACCGCGCTGAATCGAGTCAACTAATAGAATAAGGTTGTCAGTGGTGCTGTGTCTGGGTCGAAAGCCGCTTTGAAAGGGTGTGAGAATTTCGTTGTTTTCAAGGTGAACTCTGATTCGTCCATTGACCATGCGCTCAAAAAGTTTAGAGGCACAACTAGTGAGAGAGATAGGTCGATAGCTAGAGGGAAGGTCGCGAGGTTTGCGGGGTTTAGCGATAGGAATGATAGTGCTAGTGGATCAGGAGAGGGGGAAGGTGCCGTCAGTCCATAGTTGGTTTAGTGCCGAAAGGAGGTTGTCTTTGCCGGAGTCGGATAAATTTTGGAAGAAGGGGTATGCCAATTGGTCAGGGCCAGCCGCGGTGTTTGTTACTTTGGATAGGGATAAATTTAGTTCATAGAGAGTAAAGGGGGCATTATATGGTTCCGAGTTGTCCGAGGTAAAGTTGCAGGTGGCAAGAGTGGTTTGGAGGAAGTCGGTGGTTTGTTGCGAGTATTGCGTATTTGAGGAGATGTCTGCATAATAGGTGGTAAAGTGTTCCGCGACGTCCGAGGGTTCTGTGATGCTGCGTTGATTAATTGTCAGTTGTGGGAATCCGCGGTGTGGGGGTCTGCCATTTGAGAAAGAGCGAATTTTGGTCCAAATCTGGCCGATGGGGGTAAAACGGTTGAATGAGTTTGAATAGAGTTGCCAGCTGCATTTTTTGGCGCTAAGGATAATCTGCTGACAACGTTTTTTTAGCCTCGCGGGCTTCTAACATGTTTTGGGTGGTGAGATTTTTGCGAAATTTTCGATCAGCCCGCCGCCGCAGAGCGACGGCGCGTTGACACTCGTCGTTCCACCACGGCACGTGATGACGGCCGGGGAGCGACGAGTGTGGGGGACATGATTTTCTGCCGCGAGTAATATGGTGTCAAGAAAAGCTGATATTGGGGGGTGTGAATGAGGAGGGAAGACGGTGTCAATTTCCTGGGAGAAAGATGGCCATTTCGCCTTGCGAACATTCCAGCGGGGAGAAATGAATAATCTCTAGCCTGGGCTGAGCGTTCAAGCATAATATGAATAGGGAAGTGATCGCTAAAGAGGGGGTCGGGTTGTACATGCCAAGAAAGGAGGGGTGAGATGGAGGCCGAGGCCAAAGATAGGTCGATGGCAGATGGACGGAACGGGGCAATGTCGGTGTTGTGTGTGGGTGTTTGGTCATTTAAAAAGACCATGTTGTGGGTGTTGAGGAGTGTTTCGATGTGGTGTCCGCGAGGTGATGTGGTGTGACAGCCCCATGCCTGGTGGTGGGCATTAAAATCTCCCAGCACCAGACAGGGGTGAGGGAGGAGACCGAATAGGTCGGTCACAGAAGATAAGGATAGTGTAGGAGAAGGTGGGAGATAGAGAGAGAGTATAGTAAGCTCTAGTTGTGCAATTTTGACAGAAACGGCAATAAAATTTAGGTTATTTACAATGGGGATCTGACGATGAAGGAGGGTGTCGGATATAAATAAGGCGACCCCGCCGCCGCGGGGTGTATAATTTCTATTGTCGGTGTAGAGGGAATAACCAAAGATATTAAAATTATATGGGTCATTGTCGCGCCATCGGGTCTCCTGAACGGCGGCAATCAATGGTTTATTTCTGATGATATATTCCTTGAATTCTGCCCAATGGGATATGAGGACCTCGTATTCCATTGGAGCAAGAATTCAGTGGTGGGTGTCTGCATTAGTGTTGTGTTGTGTGGTGATGATCACGCCCTCGCAGGCGTGTGTGTGGCGGTGAGGGCGTGATTGGGTCATCCGTCTCGTAGGAGGCGGACGACCCTGGTGACGTGGAGAGGGGCTCTGGATCCCCAGTGCGGTCCGGGCTCGGGGAACGGGAGCGAGCACTCGATTCCGGGGACAGAGTGGGGAGGCGACGGCCCTGAGGGGGCGGTGTGGAAGACGCCCGAGCCTTGGTCGGAGCAGCCTGTTGGCGGTGGAGGGGCTGCGCGCTAGAGGAACCGGTGACTGGGGTCGCCGCGGTTGCTGCGCGGCCCGACAGTGGTGGGCGGTGTCGTTCCTTGGGGGGGCCCGCGGCAGGGACAGGGCGCATGGCCGGCTGGGTGACGTCCTGGTGGGCGGTGCGGGGACCGGGGGACGGAGGGGCCCGCTAAGGGGTCAGGGCGAGAGGCCGGGGAAGGAGAGGAGGGAAGCGGGTCGCAGTCGGACCGACCCGACCCTCCAGACCTGGGGCGGGAGCCCGCTTCAGCCGGAGTCGGCCACATTGGGGCCAATCGGGGCCGGGCCCACACCATCGGTGGGGCGGGCGACGAGCCCTGTGAGGTGAGTCGCCGCTGCTGACGCTCTTTGGCGTCGAGCCACGCAGGGCAGCGTGGGGATGCGGCCGGGTGGGGCCCCTGGCAGGCGGCGCAACGTGGCACCTCGGACGCGCACATATCCGTCGTGTGCCCTTCGGCACATCGCCCACAGACAGGGGCCTTCCCTGGATGCGACACGCCTTTAGCAGGTGCCCGTACCTCTGGCAGAAGGCACATCGGGCCGGTGGCGGGGTCCAGGGGCGGAGAGGGCCACTGCGCAGTAGCCCGCCATGACGAGTGGGGCGGGGTCTATGCGTGCGGAAGCCCAGTTTCAGGACTGGGCCCGCACGAGGGCGACGGCCGAGACGGCGTATCACGTCGCACACCCCCTGCGAGTGCAGCTCCGTCCAGGAGCTCTCCTTCGGACAGATCCACCAGCTCCGGGGCGTAAGCGGTGGTATAAGGACCAGGTTGAGCCTGTCCGCGACCTCAACTGTGATGTCCTTGCACCGAGGAACCGGTTCAGGCGTTCACTGAGGGCACGTGCCTGTGAGGCTATCCTTAACCCGCACCAGCAGGGCATCCAGAGCGGAGGACCTTCGCCGAGGACAGCTACGCCTCCGGTCCACTCGTCTAGCTCCCGTGCTATCGCAAACGGGGAGGTGCGGGCCCACGATCCCTCGATCCTAGTGATTAACACAAAGGTCTCACCCTCAGGGGGGTTCTGGGAGGGCGGCAGGCGTGCTCCCGGGCGCGGACGGCGGCCGTTAGGCGTCAGAAGCGACGTTAATATGGACATCGAAGGGGGCAGCAAGAAAGTCTCCCGGGGGGAGCTGTAAAGAAAGATGTGAAGAACGGCGTGTAAAGGTTCTGAAGTCATTCAAGAACTTTTAAATATGCGTGCGCGACAAGCGCGACCGGATGCTCACTAGTGTGTGCGCGAAGAATATAATTAAAATATGTGGGACTGTCTTCATAAAATATTATGCGAAGTGCATTTATTAAAGTTAGCTTGCCTTGAGACGTCAATTTCATTGCCACTTACAGTGGCATGCTGTACATATTGTTACTGTGGGTACTGCCTTCTGGAACTATTTCTTGATCTTCATCCATCATACATGGCGGGGCGGGGAACCATTGCATGAACATTAATGGCCCCGAACGTCGAAGTTATAGGTAAGGTATGGGACATACTAGAGTTAAAAGCGGACATCCGTTCTGCGCATGCGCAATTTCTTGTGAAAATATTCTTGATTCGGTAGGCATAGTGGCGCTTTTGGCGCAATCATTGGCGCATGATAGATTGTTTACGTTTTCGCCCCAGAATGAAGCTTGATGGCATCATATTCCTTTTGCTGTAGGCTAGGTAATATAGGAGTATGACGACTTCAGTCCAAAACGATAACATTTAACAGTTACAACTTTGATACTGATGACATTAGGTGTATCAGTATTTGTGGATGGAAACAGGGACACAAGCCTTGTAATATTGCACGTGCTTTCACATCGGGGGATGCCTGAGTGAGAAATGTACCTGGCCATGTGTTTTATATTACATTAAATTTTCTAACTGACAAATAATATACTGCGAAATTTCCCCAAATATCAGAACATCACAGAATCATTACAGAAATGTTTGAACATTCAAAATTGGCCATACTCATCAAGCTGGGGATAGGCACCCTTCATCCTACAATCCCAGCATTTCAATGATAGTTTGCTGGATAAGCATATGCTGCCTGGATACATACATGTTCAAGTTCTGAAGCAGTGTTCAGTTTTGTTTGATTTGGATGCCACATGCAAACGATATGCCCAGGCTGGTCCTTTGTTTTGTAAAATTGTGGCAGTATACCTACACACCATACCTGGTGAGATTTAATAGGAATCATTTGCTGCAAGAATGCACAAATTACAGTATTGCTATGCTTTTTAAGGTATTTACAGCACATGTTTTGCACATATTTGAACTCAATAAAGAAAACAGGGGATACGTTTTGTTAGCTTCAGTTATATTCGGTTTTTCTGTGGAAATTTCTGCAGATTATTTTTTCATTTCAGTTTTTGGATAACGAATAATTTCTTCCATAACTGCTTACATTGCAGGAGGCAGGCAATAAGTGGGCTTTGAGTTCGGTAATATTCCAAGAATAATGACATTAGGAAATAAAATGGAACATAACTTAACCTGACCCAGCCTAACCTCTTGTCAGAAGAAATCATCTTAAAAGCTAAATCACCAATGCAGTTGATGTGCCCTAAAGCCCAAATCATCTTAAACATGCTTTTAACAAAATGGTATTATTAGTTTAAGGTAACCATGACAAGTTTGACACACATTTCACCTCCATGAAGCATGCAGTTTTCTTCAAAAACTGTTCAGCCTAGGTTAGCTAGGTTAGGTTTTTACATTAAAAATGTTTGCCAATACAATTGTTCAGAAATGTTATGTTTAATAAACCTTCATTTCTTGCATGGAAGATTAGGCTAGGTTATTTTTGTTTATGTTACAATTTTTGTAATGCTACTTGCTGAATATTATGTTACATGCTATATTACCAAACTCAGCACCCCTTTCTAGCTTTTATTTCGCATCTTGACTGAAAAGTATGCATTTGCAGAGGAAATAGTGGTCACATCATGTTAGGCACATTCATAACGATTGCACTGACATTTTTTATTCTTCAAAACATCAAGTATTTCCATAAATGCAAGACTATGTTTGATGAATTGTTTTCTGAACATGTTTTCCCAATTTAAGAACCTAGCCTAACCTGTTATAAAATAAAAAAAGTTGTTTTAAATAAAAAAATCCATATTGTGCAAACTTAGAAAACTTAACCTAAACAAACCTAATATCTTTGTTTGCTTTATGGAGGTAAAGTGAGTGGTATGCTTCCCTTATGAATGTTTTAAAGTTCAATAAACTCAATTTTGGAGGAATCTTTCATCTCAAGGGCAGGTTAGGCTAGGTTTGGTTGGGCTGGGTTAGGCTTTATTAATTTGGATAATCTTGAACAAGAAAACAACAATTGTTTTATGTTTTTCCTTTTCTTAATTGATTTCCCTAAAAGGGAGATTAAGCCTGGCCAGGTTACCTTAGGCTACAATATTGGGCTTGCTAGGTTGTATATTATTTAGGTTTTCTCAGGCTATGTTATGATAGCTCACTTTAACATGCATTTTACGTTATATTATCTGAATCAAAGCACATGTTTGGTATGATTTTGCTTGTCAACTGAAGAGTAAGTATTTGCACAGGAAATGAGTGGTCACATTGTCTTAATCATGGTAACAAACATTGCATTGGAAAAATTCAATTAATTGAAAAATTACTCTAATGCACAAATTTACCAAAGTTTTGTCTTACAGTAAGATCTGAGTGGTCTGGGACAATGCAGTTTGAAAGGTAGGTACCTGCAATCATGAGCTGGGATGTATTTGGTTAAACATGGTCATGCATCTTTGGACAAAGGATCTATCTGCTGTGTTCCAAAGTGATTTTATGTTCAATGGAAATATAAACTTATTCTGTAAAATGTAGATAAAAACTGGGGTATTTAAGCAAATGAAAGCAAAAATCAAGACCTGTTTGGTGTTCTTTGTTACATTGGCGTGAGATGTTTCAGCCAGGTTTTGATCATTCATCCTCATCACACTTAAGAGTATATGTTATGTTTTAACTCCATACCTCATTGGTCCTGCTAATTAATTCACAGATAATAAATACCAAAAATGGCAAATCACAATACCCATGGTATGTATAAATATTGTAAATATGTATTTTTTTCTTTCAAGCAATTTTGTAATTGTTGGATTTTTTCCAAAGTAATATTCAAAAGGTAGTTAGTATGATCTTGCCACTCATTTCCTCTGCAATTTTATATTTCTCAGTTGGCAGACAAAGTAACACCAAAAAAGGAGCTTTGGGTTGGGTCATATAGCATGCAAAATAATGTTAAGTAAAAGGCAAAATGGCACATAGTCTAGACTAACCTAGCCTAACTTCTAATGTACTTCAAAAATCTTGAAAAATGGAGAAAATCAAACAATTTTTCTTCTAAAACGTATCGAATTAAAAACCATACTCGGACCTAACACAGCCTAAGCTGCTTTTGAAGAACAAAAGAACTTGAGGAACAAAAAAACAATTTTTTGCAACTAAAAAAAGTGACTGGACCGAACCTAACCCCTTTATTTGCTTCCTGCAGGTAAATGTGTCCAAAACCTGTCTTGTGAACACCTTAAAGCACAATAATATTGCACATACAGGTGGTGTTAGTAAGATAAATTATTTATGATGTCAAACACCAGTGTGGAATATTGTTCCCACTTGGTTTGTCTTGCACCAAGTCTGGAATGCCTCAGGGATTGGTGTTGGATGTGAATATTCAGTAAATGTGTTGTTCAAGGCTGTTGCTGGATTTGAAGAAAAATAAAAAGTAACCACATTTATTACCATAATCATAACGAGGTGACCACTCATTTCTGCGATGAATGCCATATTTTCAATAGGCAAACAAAAGAATGCAGAAAATTCAACTTTGCACGTTGAAATGTATGCTGAAAATTACAGTACAATGTTAGAAAAACCTAACCTACTGATTCTAGATCATTTTCCGTATGCTGATGTTTGATTCCTTCCGCCCTAATAATGTTGGATCCCTTGCTGCCTAATGATGATTGATTGCATAAAGCCAACACATCTTTGTGTTGACTCGTTGAGGAAAAATGTTTGATTACCTGAAATCATTAAGTAATCAAATCATAAAGTGATCAGGGTTAATGAGAGCCACATGGGCCCATCTGAATTAAGCCCACAAAGATGAGGTACTATACGACAAGAAAAAGGAAATACACACACCCAAATCAATACCATACCCTCATTCCAAGGGAACTATCTACACCAATGTATTTAAAATGCTTAACTTGATATTGTGTAACACACCCCTCATATATATTTAGATACATTCGTCTTCATGAATACTATACAGCTCATACGCATGCATTTACTGCGAGGCTGCAAACACCGAATATTGGAAATTAGACGCCAGTAAGACGATAGCAGAACTGAAGGTTGGCAAGTGCGGAGTCGTCAGAACGAACTTGCTTCATGCTATTCCTGATTGCATTGTCATCGACCACCTTCATGTGTACCTCCGCACGCCTGACAAATTGTTGATGCTCATTTGTCGTGAGATTCCGGAAAACACAGCAACCGAATTCGTGAGAGCACTTCCAACTGTCGTTACCAGTCGAGCGAAGATTGTTGTAGACAAAGGTGCCGATGAGTTTTCTCGTCCGGATGCACGCGATAGGCAGAAGATTCTGCAGTTCCTTACAAAAACTGGCACGCTCCTTTAATTTCTTGGGAAAATACGCGGCCTACCTATCAAGCTCTTCCTCGTGAAACACGAAATAATATAAATTATTAAGTAAAGTTCCGCCGTTCATCGATCACTCAATATCTCGCTTAGCAGGATCATCGCGCCATGTGAATGTAAGGAGGGTTTAAACACTAGTGTTGTTAGAATAGTTTTATTATACACCAGCGCCCTTATTATCTGCAACAAATTGACATTGTCCTCACTTAAAGACATCGTTGCGTTGCTATTTCATCTTTAATCAACTTTGACAAAGTATAGCGGCAGTGTCAGTTGATCAGGAATACCTTCATTGAAACGAGTGATACGTTCTGAGGAAGTTCCAGGGGGGGGGGGCATTTTTAGTTAGTACCATCGTTGAATCAAAATATTCGATTTCATATGCGACCATATAATGGCTCTTTATTGGATGTCATCATAACAAACTTGCCCATCTCTGTCGGCAGAACCAGAGTGAGTTTCTGCCACTACAGTCCTCAACAATTTATAATATGTTCCATTAAAGTAAACTGGCCTGCCTCAGTTAACACCGTGATAAAGTCACGTTCTTACGGACGGGTGTATACCTCTGAACTGACCCTTGACCTTGGTGAGATCGACTGGGTCCAGGTCACTGGGGGCATCTCAGTAACTGACAAATGGGACACCCTGCTGAAATTGCTGACACCTATTCTCGACGAGCACTTGCCACTCAGAAACATCAAAATTCGGAATCCAACAGAACCACATGTCAGCAAAGCTACCAAGCAACTCATGCACTGGCGAAATGTAGCTTTGCACTTGCAAGATAGCAGCACATACAAAGTACTTAACAGACAAGTTCGCTCAGCTATTAGAGCTGACTGCAGGGACGAGATTAACAGAAAGATAGCTCAGAAAGGCCCATCAGCTGCGTGGCGTGCTATTAAGCCCGTTATCGAAACCAAAAGTGCTATCACAGAGTTCAACCTCAGGTCCTACCTGAGCAGCTAAATCAATGCTTTGTTAGTGTCGGAAATAAGCTATCAGCAGAGGTCAAACGCCAGGCAAACATGCCTGAACAACACACGTTAGGCGTCATAAGCGGACATAATACCGGTGGCGCCACCCTGGTGGTGGGTTTGTGAAGGAACATCACAAGAGTGGGCTTGCTTTGATTAATGCTATATTCTCGTTTCTAGACGAGGTGCAAGTAATTTCCAATGGTCCAATTTGAACGACGTTGATACAAGCTCTCTTATGATGTGTAGTTCGTTTTATTATCAAATCATTTCACCCTGTCACTTTGCCATTAATGTGAAATGGGAGCAATTGGCCACTCAACATCTTGCGATAAAAACGTGTCATACATCTTCTGTGTGACGTCCTGACAATTTCCAGTGATCTTAACTAAACGAAAATCGAACGTGCTTCATTTTTATATCACCTTGAATAACTTCCATGAAGGTTTAACCCTGTCACTTTTGCAGTAAATTCCAGAATTTGTGTCCCAAATTACCACATTGTATCACTTTATATTGTATATCAGATGTTCTACATTATCGAATTAATTTCCAATGGTCTTCAATGAACCGGCATAAAATCCGTTGCCTTCTGATGCCATACTCGACAACTTTTATAGATATCTAACCCTGCCATTTTTGCACTCAATTCCAGGACTTCCGTCTCGAATTATCGCATGGCATTCGTTTAAATTGCATATCAGATGTTCTACATTACCGAATTAATTTCCAATGGTCTCAAACAAACCGGCATAAAATCAGCTGCCTTCTGATGCCATACTCGACTACTTTTATATATATCTAACCCTTTCACTTTTGCACTCAATTCCAGGATTTGTGTGTCAAATTATCACATTGTATTCCTTTTAATTGTATATCAGATGTTCTACATTAGCGAATTAATTGCAATGGTCTCAAATAAATCGGCATAAAATCAGCTGCCTTCTGATGCCATACTCAACTACTTTTATAGATATCTAACCCTTTCACTTTTTACCTTTTGACATGAAGCTTTGCGACATTATTGACGTTCTAGCATGGCTCGATGCACGTCAAGCGCCGACGGTTGCTGCCTAGAGGATCCGTAGTACCGCCGAGCGGTGGCACAACAAAAAGTAAAGTTCCACCCTTCAACAATACTAAGCAACATCGGCTCTGCCACGCCAAAATGGTGAAGGAGAAATTCACGGTTGAAGATTCATTATTTCCCTTCAACGCCCATAAGCGTAATGATTTTACACAATTTAGTCAAAATCTGTCGGCCTCAACCCTAATGGTGGCGGAACTCATGCCAGGCCCATCGCCAATCGTTTCAAATATGAAAATCTGCCTGTAACTTTGGCGTTGGGGCCCATTAACATTCAGGGTATAGGAATCCCGCGTCCCGCCATATTATGAATGGCGGCCGGTCGGTGACGTGCCGGGGGTCGCCGGCGGCCGGCCGTCTATGGTTGAAAATAGTTCCAGAAGGAAATACGGAAAGCAACAATATGCGCAATATGTCGCTGTTAGTGATAATACAATTGACGTCTGAAGGCAAGCTAACTTTCATAAATGCACTTCGCATGATATTTTATGGAGACAGAGTCTCATAAATTGTAACTGTATTCCTCGCGCACACACTAATGAGCATCCGGGCGCGCTTGTCGCAGGCGCATGTTTCCGAGTTCTTGAATGGCATTGGCATCAGGAACCTACCAGTTTTCTTTCTTTACTGGAGATCCCCCCGATGTCCGCATTAACATTGCGTCTGACGCCTAACGCCATTGGCTCGCACACACCAACACACACACACACACACACACCTATACGTGTAAGGCGTGCAAAGCGAGGACTCTGACTCGTCACCGTCTATCGAGGATCATGTGAAGGCACCAGCTGACAAGGTTCAGGCTTGGCACGGTCGTAGTCGTGCATGTCCTGTCATGTACTGCCTATTTGGTTGTGGAGAAAAGCATCGAGATTGGCCATCAGAGCACGGTCTACCGAGCACTGAACGGTCTACAGAGCACTGAATACCGAGGACCGATGCGATAACCGAGGACCGATTTCGCACGGGCGCAACCAGGGGGGACAACAGCGGGCGTGTGCTCCTTTCGTCGCTCAAATTGTTTTTCAGCTGAAGGCGCATCTCAGAGTAGAAAAGGCATCCATCCCATCCAGAGAAATGGCACCCCTTCCGGAGAAATGGCGCGCCTCCGGAATAAAAATACGGTAATAATCGAATTCCCCTCATCCGCCCCTGCCGATGTGTAAGCTGTGCGAACGTGGTGTGAATACCGAGGACCGTTTGTGAAGGGTTCTTACCATCCACCACATACGAGGACCGCTTCTCACCCATCCACATCGTCTTCTCAGACGCCTTGCGCGGTACCGTCGTTTATCACAGCCACGACTAAATGATTATGAGTCCAGCGCGTGACATCAAGTAGCAAGACATGACTTGACGTCCGCTGGGAAGCAACGTATATTCCCTGGGGACGTCCAATACTTCCCTTGGAACGTAGTTTCAGTACTTCGAAGTCACGATCACGGAGCATCGTGAAATTTTGTTCAGCATCAGCTCCTGCTTAGTGCATCCGCAATTCGCTACCGGAGGAGTATTGTTGGAAATACCAGGTGTCCTTCATTTTTCCGCTGCCACCCCAACTGCGTAGTAGCGGGGAGCAGCAAGAAGGGGCTTTCCATCATATACTATGTTTTTCAATCCATTCTTGGCAGTCAAAGACCACACCCCAGCCTAACCTAACCAAGCTCTGTGTCATCTAGTTTTATTGAAAGACATGCATTGATAAAGCCCGAATGCGTCGGACACAATGTAAAAACATGCGATATGATACGATACGATACAGGCTCAACTTCCCTCACCCGTCCCCCACTTCACCTCGAAGCACGTTAAGCTCTACGTCAAGTTTGGAGGATTACCGAGCGCCTCCTGCTGGGCGCAAGGTAACTGACTGCACCAGTGCTTGTGGCCCACTCTACCGAAACCCCTCCTCCGGGGCTAAGTCCTCTTGCTGCGGGGTATTAAAACAAATATACCAGGGAACGACATCAAAAAAGTATGCAGGAATATGGAACTTAGGAAAATTTTACGATAAAATGAGAACCTTTTGGGACCATTGCAGGGATTTTTCCCGACGCCAACATGCTAAAATATGCTTTGCCCTGCTGAGTACTGTGGGAGCTGACTGGACCGGTGCTGAATGCATCCCTGACGAGCCTTCCCTACTGAGTACCGTGGGAGCTGGCCAAACTGTGCTGGTGGCATCCCTGTCGAGCGGCCCTTGTTGACTTCTGCGGAATCTGACTGGACCGGTGCTGGTAGTGTCGCTGCCGAGCCTGAATACCGTGAATGACTGGACCGGTGCTGGTGGTATCACTGCTGAGCCACCCCTACTGAGTACCGGTGGAGTGGACCGACCGACGCTATTGCGTACGGACCGAACGGTTCCTACCGAGTACCGTGGAAGCTGACCAGACCGGTGCTGGTGGCATCCCTGCCGAGCGACCCATGCTGAGTTTGGGGGTGCTGACCGCGCGACGCTGGTGGCGTACGAGCAGAGCGGTCTCTACTGTGCACCATGGGAGCTGACTGGACCCGTGCTGGCATACCTGTCGAGTACCGTGGGAGCTGATCCGAACGGTGCTGGCGGCGTGCGAGCCGAGTGGCTCCTAATAAGTACCGGGGGAGTTGACTGAACCGGTACTGGAGTCGTTTCTGTCGAGCCGACACTACTAAGTACCGTGGGAGTTAATCGGACCGGTGCTGATGACATCCCTGCTGAGTTGCTCTTACCGGGTACCGGGGGAGCTGACAAGACTGGTGCTGGTTGCGTCCCTGTCGAGCGGCCCCTAGTGAGTATCAGCACCGTGGGAGTTGCCGGACTGCTGCTGGTGGCGTCTATGCCGGGCGGTTCCTACTCAGTCGCGGGAAAGCTGATCGGAACGGTGATGGTGGCGTCTCTGCCAAGCGGCTCCCACTCAATACCGGGGAAACTGATCAGACCGGTGCTGGTGGCGTTCCTGCCGAGTCGCCCTTACTGGGTACCAGGGGAGCTGATCAGACCGTTGCTGGTGGTATCCCTGTCGAGCGGTCCCCACTGAGTGCCGGGGGAACTGACCAGACCGGTGCTGGTTGCGTCCAAGCCGGGAGGTCCCTGCTGAGTACCGTAGAAGTTGACCGGACTGATGTTGGTTGCGTCCAAGCCGGGAGGCCCCTGTTGAGTACCGTGGAAGTTGACCGGACTGATGCTGGCGGTGTCCGTGCCGATCGGCCTCTGCTGAGTACCGGGGTGAGCTGACTTGACGGGTGTTGGTAGTGTCTCTGCTGAACCACCCCTACTGGGTACAGTGGGAGTTTATCGGACCGGGGCTGGGGACGTTCCTGGCGAGCCGCCGCCACTGAGTACCGTGGAAGCTGACCAGAACGGTGCTGGTGGTGTACGAGCCGAGCGGCTCCTACTGAGTACCGTGGGAGCTAACTGGACCAGTGCTGGTGGCGTTTCTGTCGAGCCGCCACTTCTGGGTACTGGGGAAGATGACCGGACCGGTGCTGGTGGCGTCTCTGCTGAGCGGCCCTTACTGAGCGCCGGTGGAGCTGATCGGCGGATGTTGGTGGGTATCGGCCAAGCGTTCCCCATGTGGGGCAGGACCTGGTCATGCTGATGATGGTAGCGTCATATTATTCCTGTGGTACTGGAGGAGTGTATTTGTCATGTTGCGACGGTTCCAGATATCGAGCAAAACGCCGAGTTCCCGTGTAAACATCAGTCTGTCTTTTGAGCATTTGAATCGTACTGCATGCCGTTAACCGCTGCGAGTAAGGATTGCGCAATCAAACATTAATTACTTGGTGTTGGGGAGTTCGGAGCTGAGTTCCTGGTTTCGCATAGAAGTAATTTCAGTGGCTGGGTAGAGCCAGTGGCCTACCGAAGGAGTGGCAAAGGAGACAGTTCCCTTTTGTCCCATAATCCCTGACAGACTGTTGGGGCACCCAAGAATGTCGCCGGGGTACATAAAAATTGCACCGCACCGTTTAAAAATCCCGCTGGGCCCCCAAGGATCGCACCGGAGCTCATACAAAAAATCACATTGGGGGCCCCAAGAAGTCACGCAGAGACCGCTGAAAATGACTGGGCCCAAAAAATTGCAACGAGGCCCCTGCAAATTATATTGGGGCCTCAAAAATCGCTTTATGGCTCCCAAAATGACATTGCCTTGGGTTGACAAAAAGTGGGACCGGGGCCCTGCAAATACCATTGGGGCCCCCAAAAGTCGCGCCGGGCCCCATTAAAATCACCCTTGGGGTCAAGAAGTCGTGTGGTGGTCATCGAGAATGACGCTGGGAATCCAAAAGACTGGCCTGGCCCCTAAAAATCACGCTGGGACTCACAAGTTCGAGCCGGGGGACCCTGAAAATAACGCTGGGGCTCCCAAAAAGTCTTGCGGTGGCCCTTGAAAATCACAATGTTGGCCCCAAAGAGACGGACCCTGTACCCTGTAAATCACGCTAGGGGCTTAAAAGGTTGGGGCATGCCCATGTGCCATGCCCCAGCTCTTTGCATGATTGGTGGGCGTGGCACTCTGCTCCTGGATCCGTCGCTTATGAGACCTGTATATTGTGTGATGTGATCTGAATTGTGTACCTGATGTCCTCAGCGATTGGTGTGATGTTTCGTACATAATGCACGATATCGTTTACGGTTTATCTCTTATTCCATTCCATCATGTTCGCAGCATATATTTTTGGCTTACCATCCGCTTTGTTTTTGTCATGGGCTAATGCAAATGTGGAAAAGGAATATTAAGTATCCGGAAGCAACGCATACCTATTTACAATTTGTTCCCGCCTGGGTGTAATGTCCCAAACAAATTATCAAATTTTATATTTGAAACTACCATCACTGTGCATGTAGTGTGAGCTTTCCAGACTTAGCTTCGGCCAGGGGATCTCAACATTGCGCAAACGGATAGGTCAGGGGCGGATCCAGAAATTTCCATGGCGACACTCGTCTGGGGTGGGGGGGCGACATTTCCTTGGAGGACCGCCGCTGCGAAAGTCCCTGGAAGTGTGTATTTTCCTGAATGTCTGTCGAGAGGAGGGTTGTGTGCATTCGACCGTATTGAAAAGGGCACCGTTTACCCTCAAGAGGGTGCATTTCTCCTCAGAGCAGCGTCTTCGGCTGAAAATTCAGCGAGGGGAGTCGTTGCACTCTTGTATTCCCATACAGGTACTCCGGTCAGATGGGCGCCATCTTTCCATGGGGGAGGGGCATACCCCAGTGCTCTCATGTATCCGCCCCTGGGGTAGTTGCACTCTTAAGGTATACACAACAATGCCCCTGGTAGCTGCCATAGGTGTAGGTTTCTGGAAATTATCAGGAGGGCACAATACACGAAGGCAATCGCCAGGTCCAAATGGATTGGGGAGGGGGCATCACATTAAGGTCCAAAATTAGAAGTTGAGATTATTGGAAGAGCACATCCAACACAGGGAGGGGGAGCAAGTGTTTTCCCAGGCACTGCTCCGACCGTAAGGCAAAACACAGTACATGAGGAAGATCGTCGGCATTCGGTAAGCAAACATTAGCATATTTCATGTTTGTTTAGACATATTCATCATGCCACATCTCAGCAACACAATCAGACTTTTCTAAATGTGTCGCACATGGATACCTACACGGGAGTGCTTAGTTCGTTGGAAGGAGGCTTCTCTTGACTTTATCATAATCCATGCCTTTTCTCGGATTCTCGACCGGGAACTTATCTCTACCTGCTCCGCTGGATGTAGTGACATAGCAAATACCCATCCCATAAAATGGTTACTGACATATTACGCGCGAACTGTTAAGAACGAGCATCAACAGCCCATCAACACACACTTCAAGCGTAAGCGGGCCGCAGCCTGCTGCCTTTCGTGTCACCCTGGCCTGGACTGCCATCTGGTGGCAGAAACTCCGCGATGTCTCGCATTGGGAAAAAATTAAATAGGAAATGCGTACCCTGAACTCCCATAGGCGCACGGCCTAAAACCGGCCGCGTTTCCGTGTTTTTACTTACCCTCAGCTTGGTGGGCCGATACGCAAACAGCTGTCCAATCCAGGCGTACATGGTCCATGCTTTAGTATTAGGTGTTCTATAGCCTTGAGCAGGCCCCTGTCATCCCCATGCCTTCCTGCGTGTCGGCTTGAATGGTACAAATGACGTCATCTGGGGTACACCTTTAGGGCCGTTTTAATGGTTTGGTGTATATTAAAATAAAAATATTTCAATTCAGCGCACTTTCTAAATCTTCTAATATCGTGTCTATGCTCTTAGAATCTTGTTCAGCTGTTATTTTATACGCTTTAGTTAGGCTGCGAATTAGACGACCGCCATCACGAAACGCAGCGTTTTAGGGGCACATTTTTTCTCGAGTTCTTAGATGATGCTGTTGAGTCATAAATGGCGCAGTTGTCGCCTTGTGTCGTTGTGTTGAGTGGTGTAAAAAGTGGGGCTTTTTCCTCTCTGCTCCGAAATCAGCAACATCGATCTTCAAGCGAGGTGCTATAACTAGAACCCCTTTAGCGTTGCAGTTAGATGGCCATCCTCTTCCCGTAGTCACTTCACATACATTCCTAGGAATTACCCTGGATAGTCGCTTGACGTTCCAGAAACACATAGAAGTACGAAGTCGATGTTTGACTCGTGTAAATATACTTAAATGTTTGTCCGGCCGCACCTGGGATCTGACCGTAAGACCCTAAGCACTCTTTACATCGCTGTAATACGCTCAATTATCGAATACAACTGTTTTGTTTTTTTTCAATGGCAAGTCCTTCTCTTTGTAAACGATTTGACACTATTCAATCTTCCTGCCTCAGAATTATCACTGGGGCGTTTAAGACTACACCAATTCTAGCAATGCAAGCAGATACCAACTTACTCTCTTTAGCAGACCGTCGTCTATTCATCAATCTCAGGTATTTTTACAAGGTCGCGAGCACTGAAAATGACCCAACCCGCCAAGCAATCCGTCCTAACTATGTCTATAACAGGGTAACACCACGTAACCCCTTAAGCACCCTGGCCATCGTTATCGAAAAAGCTATGGAAACCACATGCCAGTGGTTTCCATCGCAAATACACCCCCATTATTCCCTTTTTGGTTGCATAGCGCACCCTCAATTTCATTTCTTTTTGACGTAAGCAAATCCCAGATAATTGATGTTGAAATAAAGGCTACTTTTTGGAAATATAAAGGCGAACACACCGACTACGAGTTCTTCTATACCGATGGCTCCAGCCACGGTACTAAAGTTCGTGCTGCCGCTGTTGGGCCAAGCTACAATTACTCGACCAGGCTGCCAGACTATACGACTGTGTTCTCAGCCGAATTATTTGCTATCAGAAGTGTTCTGATCCATATAAAACGGCAAAAAACTCCACAAAGTGTTATTTGCACCGACTCTAAATCATCCTTACAGGCCCTCAAGCGACTTGAAGACATTCAACACCATGGTGTCTATGACATTATTAGCATCCTCCTCTCCCTACCACACTGGCAAAACGTAGTCTTCCTCTGGATACCCGGCCATTCCGGAATCCCAGGGAATACAAAAGCTGACCAACTAGCAAATGAAGCTACTAACCTCCCAACAGCTCTAAGTCTCCCCCTAGCACTTTCGGATGCCTTGCATCAAACCAAGCTGTGTTTCTCAACATACCTTCAAAACAAATGGCGAGACAATCACTCTAGCCATCTTTACCACATCAAGCCTATCCTAGACCCATGGTCTACGTCCAACCAGTGCAACCGAGAACACGAAGTTATTTTGGCCCGTCTCCGCTCAGGCCACACTCGACTCACCCACAGCCATCTTTTTTACCGGTCTCGTTCACCAATATGCTCCTCGTGCAATGTGCGCCTGACCGTGAATCATTTACTTGTGGAATGTACTCGCTATGATCTCAAACGGCGCCATATTTTGTCTTATCTTCGTGCTACAGCACTGACGAAGGACCTGCCCAATCTTCTAGGTAATATCCATCCAGAACTAATCGATCTTGTCTTGGACAAACTCCGGTCTCGCCCACAAAATATGAAGTCGGAATTCCCAAATCCTACTATTCCTTCCGAGCTTCTTATGACTTCAGGCTCACGAAGTCATAAGAAGTTCAGGCTCAGGCTTCAGGCAGGTTCACCACAACACAGCACAGGTAGTTAGTGCACTCATTGCACTTACTAGGTAGGAGGGATCGCCACGCAATCTGGCAAAAACGCACGGCCATCCCTAAAGTAGGGCTGCGCCTGGTTTTTTCACCTTCGGGTTTTTCCAGGTTTTTAAGTGGACGCAAAACACCACACGCAACATACAAGGTTGAGTCGAGGTGGAGGATGGAGGTCGAGAGAACTAGTGTCCTCTCGCGACTGTCCACTCCACTTAGACTTCCGCATTGCCCTTCGGTTGCGGCAGTTTTCACAACATGCTGTCCAAATTGCCCTCCAAATGTTTGTCCAGTTGGTAACACACTACATAGTATGTCTTGTAATACAAAATCCTAAAATGTGTCTGTTTCTACCAATACTTGTGTCCTCAGCGGCTGCGTGGAGCACAGATGTTATTTTCATCTATGCGATGAACCAAGCAACCCACCTTCCATCTCGGTTTTGCACTAGGCATCATTTCTCCTTGTGTTGCGGTTGACTACAACCTACCTTCTTAACGTACAGCATTTAATCTGGTATCTGGGTCCGCCGGGCTCTCTGGACCTCGGGGCGCTCCTCTGCCCGGCGCGGACTGTTCTCCATCTCGGCTTGATCGACCCAGTCGATCGGAATCGAGTGGGACTTGGTGCCGGGGGCACAGTGGCGCTTCGGAGTGCGGGGATCGTGGCGGATTCAGTCGGTAAAGTAATACCTTCCCCTTAGGCCGAGTGATTTAATCAAAGGCCATAAAAAAAAAAAAAAAAAAAGACAAAACATAGCTCTAAGTTCTGCTTCATGTCACTCCTTGTGTTTGCTGTCCCCGCGTTTTAATTGAATTTTGTTTTGTTGTGTTGTGTTGTGGTGTATCTTGTGTGTAGTTGCACGGTTAGCTGTAGATTTTGCTGTCGTTAATTAGTGATAGAAATTGAGATGTGTTCCGTATTAGGTATATAATATGTTGATGCGGCCTATCCTGTAGATTTGCAGTTTCAGGTAATTTCTGATTTCCCGGAATGTCTTTTTCTAATGAAATGCTTGTGAATGTGCTGAACATGATGTGAACACTTATTTCCTCTGCAAATGCATACTTTTCAGTTGGGAGGCAGCATACCATGCAAAAATGGGCTTGGAGTTGGGTAATATAGCATAAAAGGTAATGTTCCAAATGAAGACAAAATGATGTAGCATAACCTAAACTAACCTAGCTTACCCATCTATGCAAGAGAGCAATTTTTTTCATGGAAAATTTCTGAGCATTTCAAAAATGTTCAAATTCATAAAACACCAAACCTTACCTAACCTATCCTGAACTGTTTTTGAAGAAAACTCAACTAAAAGAAAAATCACCCACACCCCAATATTTGTATAACTTCCCACAAACCCTAACCTAGCTGAAATTAACTGAACATAACCCCCTTGTATGCTTCATGGAGGTATAATATGTGTAAAACGTGTTCAGTGGTTACCTTAAACTGTAATAATCTGTCCTACATATTGTGCTTATCCTACATATTGTGATTGAGATAGAGAAGGTGGCCTACAATTCAGTGTCAGTATCCTATGGTTTATTTTTCAAACATCTAAGAAACATCTGGAAAGAAGAGAGTTTTTCAATCAACATGCTTAAGTTTCCAAGAGATGGAAATACATGCAAGACTTAGTTGACAAAGTGAAAAAGAGCTGATAGAGTTCATCCAACCAACTCATTAATTTGGTCCAACCAGTTTACCCTGATGATTATGATCCTCGCTATCTGATGCAGCTGAAGCCGATGCTGGAATGGCAACACCTGCCTCTTCTGAAACCTGGTGCCATTCCATGAATTAACCTACCGACCAGATTTGTATGGTATGAAGTATTGAATCATGCATGTCTGTTGTGCTTGCTTTATTTTGGAGAATCTTATCCTTGTATAGCTAAATGAAGAACCAGTTCAACTAGTTTTATGCCACTTCAATTCACATGAATATAGCACGACCACCATCAGTCAACTGGGACTGGAGCGTGACGGCCTTGCTGTCGTTGCCGGCTTCGTCGCCTATAAAATGAGGCGTGTCAATACTGCGCTTGGCTGTTCGACGTCTGAAGCACCGGAGGTGCTCCTGACAACTGTGACAAAAGCTACTGGCTCGCCACCATCGGTTGCGGCCGGCTCTACGTGCCACAGACCTGGTAGACGGTGCTGGTAGACCAGTTGAATTATTATTTCTGCTCCATCATGGGCCCAACCTGCACCGGCTAGGCCAGCATTGGGAGGCGCCTGGTAGGCGTCATCAGCAGCCGGCAGCCGAGGCTAGATGTCTGTGTGGCACGGAGGCTGACTCGAGTTGGGATGCATGTGCGCATCGGCTGGTTGCACTAGAATTATGCTCGGCAGAGCGCAGAGAGGCGGGCATCTAGGCAGGTGCGCCAGCATGTCACCAGCCAGCGATAGGATGTCCACCCTCACACTGCCGGTCATCTGTCACCGTCCCTGCTGTGTATCGTGTCGTGTCGCCCGGTTCTGCTCTTTTTCTCCGTGTTTGCTGCTGCCGCCGTGACCGCCAGTTAGCGGACTGGCGGCGCCCCCTGTGCTGCCCGTCCTGGCGGCACTTGGCACTGCTTTCGTGTCACCCGATCCTGCCGTATTGTTAGCGTGTTTTGCTGTTGCGACTGTGATCATTGACGGGTTGGCGGCGATGCCTGTACCGGCCCGTCCTGGCGGCACTTGACAATGCTCTCGTATCGCCCGGTCCCGCTGTCCTGTTGGCGTATTTTGCTGCTGCCACTGTGACCAGGGGCAGAGTAGCGGCGCTCCCTATGCTTGCCCGTTCTGGCTGCACTTGGCACTGCTCTTGGCTCTGGCAGTTCTATGTGGCAGGTGTGGCGTATGCCACTTCATTGTTGCTTGTATCTATTATTTGGCCTATGAGCATTGATTGGAAAAGAACGACATGCAAAGTCCCTTTGCTCCACGAACTTTGATTGCGATCCTCCATTCATGCTCTGAGCCGGAACCAGCACAGAAGCCGACTAGGTCGACTACGCCGACGCGTAGGAGCGTTTTTGAATGATCCAGATCTAGTCCTGAACGCATTGCTTGGGAATGCCACCAATACATGTCTGGCCGCTTTTGGAGCTCATGTTTCCAGTCCGTCCGTCGAATGTAGCCTCCGAACTAGAATGAAATTTTACTTACTTTTGGGAGGAATCAGCTCCCTTTTAGACTGACTTGAGCCCACCTTCCTCCAATAATTCATATTTTAACATGTGGCGCTAATGGGGCCTCTCGACTGAACGTCTCCCTGTTACCTCCAGGCATTGCATCCCCCAAATCATTTTCTGAAAGTTCCACCCCCGTTGCTGAGCTGGCACGGGGGCTTACATATGTCCCCATAAATGGAATGTTTGCCTCTCACGTGCTCCCTATGATACTATGGATGTGATAAAAAAATTGTCACCTTCCTTGACATCTAAATCAGGGGCTTTGCCGCATAAAGAGGGGGATGAAAAGGTGTTTCGGTTAATTACTTTTGCCATGCAACACGACAAGCACAATGCTAAATTTGATGCAGATGGGGGCTCTCTCCCCCCCCCCACCTGGTTCCATCATGGCGACGACCACGCTTCAGATACATCCTTGCTGCATCCCGCCGCGGTAAGATGTTAATCATATGCCGTATTTGACTTGTCCTACCTCCCTTTGCACGCTCTTTTGGGTATAATATGCGCATGAAAGGTATTGGAGATCCCTTCCGGTACTATGACTGTCTAAGTTTTGCACTTAAACATCTTAAACCCTCGTTTTATCCCCCGTAGTGTACCCACGTTGCGTGTCTTGGAAGCGTGTAAGCGGCTGGCTCATGTTAAGTGTGTACCCCTGATGACGTCATTTAAGGACCTGCGCAAAAAGCTGCGCAGTAGGGATGACGCCACCTGGTATATATCGCCTTGGCCTTGAGTATTTATAATCCTGGTAGGTTTTACTATAATTCCACGTGCACCCCTCCCGCGACGCTGTGCCAAGTGCCAGCGCTATGGCCACTCAAGGGGGGGGGGGGGTGCCACAGCACCACACACACATGCGGGAATTGCGCCCAGCCACACCCCACTGACCAGTGCACAAGCTGCGAGCGCCACTGCGCCGTCTGCCGGGGGATCACACGGCGTCGGACGGGGGCTGCCCCCGGTGGCAGGCGGAGCGCGAGGTGCTCCGCCGAGTCCATCTCGGGGGCATGTCCCTGCCCGACGCCAGGGCGGTGGTCTTCGGCCCGCAGGCGGCGTGGCCAACTCGCCGCACAGAACCGGTGAACCACACGTCAGCACCACCACTCTCTTACACAGAATACCCGGCTCTCCCCACACGATCACCACGCAAGCAGAACACAAACACAAACTCACAACGAACAGACACACCAACACACACAAGAAACACCCCGCGACGCCAGGACACCCCACTACCTACAGACCACTGCAAGCACCACCACCTATCCCAAACCGCTCACAGGTACTTACTCCACCCTGCCACCCTCCACCGCCACCACCCTACCAACCAGAATCCTCAACATCCCCAACTTCACACACATCGAACATATCACTGGCACAACACTCGCACACAGACACCGGATCAGAGCAAACGGACACCGATCACACCACAACTGACTCAGACATCACAATCCCCTTCAACCCAACACCAACACCACCCCCACCCAATCACAAGAACCTCATAGGCCCACGAAAAACACCGCCAAAAACAATCACCCAACAGACCACTCACTCGTGCCAACACTCGCAGGAAATGAACACAATACTACAATGGAACACGCATGGACTCATTAGACACTGGCCAGAATTCAAACACTACGCACTACAAACAAACCACACAGCACTATGCATACAGGAAACACACTTCAAACCTCATGATCCATACCAATTCAACATCCCTCACTATACGCTACACAGACAAGACACACACAACACACACACATACAGATCAGGCGGAGTATGCACATACATTAGGAATACAACACCGCACCGCCTGATACAATTCAACACCACAGCAGACATATTACTCACGGAAATCCACCTTCACAACACAGCTTACACACTCATCAACATATACGATCCCCCCTCGCGAACCACAGAAACCCTTTCGGAATTAAACAAGGTACTCGATCAAATTCACACACCCGTCATAGTCACAGGAGACTTCAACTCGCACCACCCACTATGGGACACCCGCACAACACGACCCGATCACAGAGCACTCACACTCATCACACTGGCTACACAACATAACCTCACAGTACTCAACACCGGATCACCAACATACCTCGTCCCAATTAACCACACCCTCCCCACTACCCCTGACGTAACCCTGGCATCCTCACGCATAGTCCTTACCCTGTCATGGACATCCGACCCCGATCCTCAATTCAGTGACCACGCACCCATAACCATCACCTTTAACCAAATCCCGACCACCGGCCCACCACATCCACCCACGGGCCGATGGAACCTCAAAAAGCATCCTGGACACCCTTTTCAGAATCTATAGCAGCACAAACAGCACACAACCCACACCTCACACCAGAACAATTTGCAGACATCCTCATCACCACAGCACACCAACACATACCACAAACAAAACCACGCCATCAACACAAACCTCGCGCGGCACCCTGGTGGAGCGACGAATGCCACCGGGCGGTCCGCGCGAGGAACCACGCACGACACAGACACGAAAGACACCGCACACCAGAAACACTCACAGTATACAAACAACTCAGAGCGGCCTGCAAAAGAACCATTAAAAATGCCAAAAAACGTCCTGGATTAAATTTTGCACCAAATTTAACAGATTCACTCCTCTCGGCGAAATTTGGGCACTTCTCGGAACATTCCAACATCGACAAAGACCACAAGCCAAAGCCATCACACTCATACACAACAACGTCACCACCACAGATCCACAAAGAATAGCAAACATTTTCGCACACAACTATCACATTAGGTTATCCACACTCGCACGACACCCCCACCACCAATCAGACACACACGGCCACACCTTTACAACACTAGGTTTACACTCACAGAATTACAAATAGCAATCGCCCAAACAGGAAACACAAGCGTAGGACCAGACAACATACACTATTCATTCTTCAAACACCTACCAACACAAGCACTACAAACACTACTGGACACCTACAACACCGCATGGATAACACATACATACCCACAATCTTGGCTACACGCTCTGCTCATTCCTATCCCAAAACAAAACACAGACCGAACCCTATGCGACTCCTACCGCCCTATCGCACTAACCAGCTGTCTCCACAAACTCTTTGAACGCCTTGTCAAAAAACGCCTCCTCTACATTATTCAAACACAAAAACTAATCTCTCCTATACAATCAGGCTTTCTCCCTAACCGCTCCTGTCTTGACAACCTCACCTACCTCACCACCCACATCCAGGAGGCGGCGGCACCGAAACGTACCACCGTCGCCGTCTTCCTGGATATCAAACAAGCATATGACACTATCAACATCACAGCACTCTTACAACACCTATACAACCTAGACATACAAGGGAGACTAATACACTACCTACATTTCTACTTACTAAACAGATCATTTCAAGTCAAAATTGGACCCCACACGTCAGACATTAAATTCCCCACGACCGGCTTAATGCAAGGCTCCGTTCTCTTCATTCTAGGCCTAAACTCACTCATCACTGACAACTTCCCGACCAAAATAGCAATATACGCAGATGACATAGTAATATGGACATCACACGAAACACCCAACAACGCATTAGGAACACCACAAAGAGCACTATCAGAACTACACAACAAACTAGCCTTACTTAACTTACACATAGCACCACACAAATCGAAGTGCATGCTATTTGGCAACACTCGATACACAAACTTACAACCACTAAAAATAGAATATACACCCATACCATTTGTAACTACAACAAAATTCCTAGGTATCACATTAGACCCACGACTTACCTTTCGGCCACACATCTTAGACATCCACAAACGCGCATCAAAACGAATAAACATCCTCAGAGCACTTTCTGGCACAAACTGGGGATCCGATCGAAACACACTTCTAACTCTCTACAAATCACTCATTCGGCCAATTTTGGAAGACGCATCCCCTCTCTTCGAAAATGCAGCTAAATCAAACATCCACCTACTAGACACACTACAACACCAATGCCTCAAAATAGCCACCGGAGCATATATCAC
Source organism: Ashinkailepas kermadecensis (assembly GCA_034440615.1). Lineage (NCBI taxonomy): Eukaryota > Metazoa > Arthropoda > Thecostraca > Neolepadidae > Ashinkailepas > Ashinkailepas kermadecensis. The sequence goes on along the minus strand of JAOTOM010004661.1, from coordinate 327,681 downwards.
TACACCTTATCTCGCACTGCACATATACAACCACATACCAGAACTCAAACACAGACGCACAGAAGCACTACTTAGATATCATTACAAAACACAACTTGTCAAACACCACCCATGCACTGAAGCACTCAAAATCCGCACCAAACGCAGACACATACTCATGAACGCAACACGACTCAAAACCACGATAGGATCTCGCATACACCAACACGCAAATAGATTACAAATCACACTCCCCACAGCACAACCCCTCCCACCACCCACAGCATGGTGGAAACACCAAACACCCACAACACACTTCCTCATAGACAAACCGAAACACACATGCACAGACGCAGAAATACAACAACTCTTCCTACAATTCACATCACAATATGCAAATCACAACATCATCTACACAGACGGCTCCAAATCACATACACAGCAGACGGGCACAGCGGCGGTGATGTATACCAATACAGCACCGCCCCGAGTCATCTTACGTGCCCGTCTGCACGACACAGCATCCACATACACAGCAGAACTCTACGCAATTTTATCGGCATACTCCACCATCTATAACACACAAATGCAACACAATATCATAGCAACAGACGCAAAATCAGCACTACAAAGCATAACACCATACACCAAATTCAAACACCCACTCATTCCCAAAATACTCTACATACATAACAAACTAAACATCCAACAACGCCCACTACTTCTCTGGATCCCAAGCCACACAAACATACACGGTAACGAACACGCAGACACAGAAGCAAACCTAGCCACAACACTACAACAAACCACGCAATGCCCATACTCAAAATCCGATTACTACCCCACAATACGCCAAGCCCTCAACAAACACATACAACAAACCTGGGACACAACAATAACACAACTCCACGAAATACACCCCAAACACGAACAATGGCACTCCATCAACCAACACACCAGACAAAAAGAACGTACACTAACACGCATACGAACAGGACACACAGCACTCACACACTCCTACCTCATCCTACGACAACAGCGACCACAATGCACAACATGTCACCGAATACTCACAATCAAACACATACTCATTTACTGCACCAAATACAACCACCAAAGACAACATATCACCAACTATTGCGCCACACACAACATCCCACTAAACCTCACTACTCTCCTCAACGACGAACATCCAGCACTACACGAACATGTCTTCCACTTTCTCTCTATCACACGCATACTAGAACAACTGTGAAAAAAGGAAAAAGGGGGAAAAAAGAAGGAAAAAAACAAAACAAAACAAAACAAAACAAAAGATGGAATGAAAACAAAAAGATGTTACAAAAAAATGAACAACATAGCCAAAACACGAAAAACATGACGCTGATTAAAGAACAACAAAAGAAAAAGAAAAATATACCCCGAAACTCAACGTTCTTGCAATGTTTCAACCAAGGCGAAGACCCAACCCCAAACCCCCCACTACACCCCGTACCCCAATTTGGCACCGTCCGGACTGGCGACTCTTCTCAACCGCATCATCTTCGGACTCCGACACCAACTCTACTATACTTCCGCTCAACCCAACTCTACTCAACTCTACTCTACTCAACTCTACTCTACTCAACTCTACTCTACACTACAAGAATCTACTTCGACACTGCTCAACAAATCAACACCCTCTTCCACCCCTCGACTAATCCTCCTACCATACCCCTCACCCCTTTATACCGCTTAACACCAACACAACAACAACAACCGGAAACAGCCGACATCACCACACGGTGGCAGGCTGGCCAAATTCATACACATACATACATACATACATTTACTATAATTCCCGTACATTCCTGTTGCGTCACGAGGGATGGAACTAGAAAACATACTAGATTCCGTTCTACCTTTCATTATTAGACTCAGTACCCTCCGGAGTCGGCTAGATCGCGGTGGCTAGATGGGTAGGGTAGGTAGGTAGTTTGTAGAAGCTGTTTACCTGCCAAGGCCATATACAGGCGTTTTGACTTCAGCCCTACTACTTTGCCATTTTACAAGACCATCACAATCACTATCAGGTCATATCCTGTCAGATGGATGCTTTCATGTGTCCACTGGAATTTGAGGATTAATGCATGCACTTGTTGTTTTTTGTTTTGTTCTTTTTTTTTGGGGGGGGGGGAAATTTGCAGTTTGGTATATTTTGGGGGAATTCTTGACATTTACTTTTCTATTGCAGTGCCTGTGGTTAATCAATGTGGTTAACATGATGTGACCACTGATTTCCTTCACAATTGCTTACTTTTCATTTGGCAAAGTAGGCAACACTTAAAAAAATTAGCTTGTTGGGTATTAGGTAGGTATGGTGTAACGGTACTGTTCTAACGGTATTTTTGTCTTAAAGGGTATTTTTGGAATTCTTGGATTTTTTCCTGGAATATTATGTTTATTAACGTGATTCGGAAGATGCGATCATTCGTTTTCTCCGTAAATGCTTACGTCTTCGTTAATCTTAGCGATAATATCTATAATGCGTCATATATGCCACACCGCTGTTGTTTGTTGCATAATTTATCCATCCCTCACCTGGCACTTCTCAGACGTGATTAAAGGGACATTCAACACTTCACGCAGTTGATTCAATACTTTTTCACGTAAAAAATGCTTCATTTCTGCCTCTTTGCCACATAGATGACACACCACTACTATTCCACCGACGCCGAAAAAAACTAAGCAGAGCACGGCTTGCGGCCGTGATGTACGGATGACGTCACGATAAATATTACGCTTGTTTTTAAATTATAATATATGAGTTTATATTAGTTTAGATAAGAGTAGATTGTATTACGTTAGGTTAGGTTAGGTTTTCATATTTCATTATTAATTATCATACTGCTTGTTGGAAGTCGTGAGGAAAGACGACGAGACCGAGCAGAAGCCAACTCTTTTAAATATCACTTCGCTGTCCGTCACAATAAACATTACGCCTGTGTTTTTAGATTAAAATATATGAGTTTATATTAGTTTAGATCAGAGTAGATTGTATTATGTTATGTTAGGTTAGGTTAGGTTAGATTTTCCTATTTAATTATGAATTAGCATGCTATTTATTGGAAGTCGTGAGGCAAGACGAGACCGAGCAGAAGCCGGCTGTAAGCCGTGCTGTGTTTAGTTTTTCGGCGTTGGTGAAATAGTAGTGGTGTGTCATCTATGTGGCAAAGAGGCAGAAATTAAGCATTTTTATGTGAGAAAGTGTTGAATCAACTGCGTGAAGTGTTGAATGTCCGTTTAACCACGTCTGAGAAGCGCCAGGTGAGGATGGATAAATTATGCAACAAACAACAGCGGTGTGGCATATATGGCGCATTATAGATATTATCGCTAAGATTAACCGAGACGTAAGCATTTACGGAGAAAACGAATGATTGCATCTTCCGAATCACGTTCATAAACATGGTATTCTGAAGAAAAAAATCCCAAAATTCCCAAAACACCTTTTAAGACACATTTACCATTATAACCTTACGTAGCTTACGTGTGTCAAGTTAGCAGCGAACAGCGAACAGCAAACAGCAGGGTGGGACTAGGGGTGCTCATATTTATTCAAAATGCTACGATATATCTGAAAACATGGTATAAGGTTAATTTCGACCCACTGATTGCGAATATTAGGTCATCTAACAAGTCACGTTTGACCTTCAAGGTCAAATTCAAGGTCAAAGGACGGGGACCCTCATAACATGCCGAATTTATTTCCGGAGATCGTCAAAAGTAGCACCATTTGATAGCTCGTGTCAAGATCTAACGTCCGTCATAGTGATCTAACCTCTGACCTATGACATTCAAGGTCAAGGGACGGGGACCCTCATAACATGCCGAATTTATTTCCGGAGATCGTCCAAAGTGGCACCATTTGATAGCTCGTGTCAAGATCTAACGTCCGTCACGGTGATCTGACCTCTGACCTTTGACCTTCAAGGTCACATTCAAGGTCAAAGGACGGGGACCCTCATAACATGTCGAATTTATTTCCGGAGATCGTCAAAAGTGGCACCATTTGATAGCTCGTGTCAAGATCTAACGTCCGTCACAGTGATCTGACCTCTGACCTTCACGGTCACATTGAAGGTCAAAGGACGGGGACCCTCATAACATGCCGAATTTATTTCCGTAGATCGTCAAAAGTGGCACCATTTGATAGCTCGTGTCAAGATCTAACGTCCGTCATGGTGATCTGACCTCTGACCTATGACCTTCAAGATCACATTCAAGATCAAAGGACGGGGACCCTCATAACATGCCGAATTTATTTCCGGAGATCGTCAAAAGTGGCACCATTTGATAGCTCGTGTCAAGATCTAACGTCCGTCATGGTGATCTGACCTCTGACCTTTGACGTTCAAGGTCACATTCAAGGTCAAAGGACGGGGACCCTCTTAACATGCCCAATTTATTTCCGGAGATCGTCAAAATTGGCACCATTTGATAGCTCGTGTCAAGATCTGACGTCCGTCACGGAGATCTGACCTCTGACCTTTGACCTTCAAAGTCAAATTCAAGATCAAAGACGGGGACCCTCATAACATGCCGAATTTATTTCCGGAGATCGTCAAAAGTGGCACCATTTGATAGCTCGTGTCAAGATCTAACGTCCGTCATAGTGATCTGACCTCTGACCTATGACATTCAAGGTCAAATTCAAGGTCAAAGACGGGGACCCTCATAACATGCCGAATTTATTTCCGGAGATCGTCAAAAGTGGCACCATTTGATAGCTCGTGTCAAGATCTAACGTCCGTCATAGTGATCTGACCTCTGACCTATGACATTCAAGGTCGCATTCAAGGTCAAGGGACGGGGACCCTCATAACATGCCCAATTTATTTCCGGAGATCGTCAAAATTGGCACCATTTGATAGCTCGTGTCAAGATCTAACGTCCGTCACAGTGATCTGACCTCTGACCTTTGACCTTCAAGGTTACATTCAAGGTCAAAGGACGGGACCCTCATAACATGCCGAATTTATTTCCGGAGATCGTCAAAAGCGGCACCATTTGATAGCTCGTGTCAAGATCTAACGTCCGTCACGGTGATCTGACCTCTGACCTATGACCTTCAAGGTCACATTCAAGGTCAAAGGACGGGGACCCTCATAACATGCCCAATTTATTTCCGGAGATCGTCAAAAGTGGCACCATTTGATAGCTCGTGTCAAGATCTAACGTCCGTCACAGTGACCTGACCTCTGACCTTTGACCTTCAAGGTCACATTCAAAGTCAAAGGACGGGGACCCTCATAACATGCCGAATTTATTTCCGGAGATCGTCAAAAGTGGCACCATCTGATAGCTCGTGTCAAGATCTAACGTCCGTCACGGTGATGTGACCTCTGACCTATGACCTTCAAGTTCACATTCAAGGTCCAATGAAGGGGCACCTCATAATAACCCGAATTTACACCATCACCGTGACGGATTTTTCACCATCACCGTGATTTCAGATCACCGTGACGGACGTTAGATCTTGACACGAGCTATCAAATAGTGCCACTTTTGACGATCTCCGGAAATAAATTCGGCATGTTATGAGGGTCCCCGTCCTTTGACCTTCAATGTGACCTTGAAGGTCAAAGATAAGAGGTCAGATCACCGTGACGCACGTTATATCTTGACACGAGCTATCAAATGGTGCCACTTTCGACGATCTCCGGAAATAAATTCGGCATGTTATGAGGGTCCCCGTCCTTTGACCTTCAATGTGACCTTGAAGGTCAAAGGTCAGAGGTCAGGTCACTGTGACGGACGTTAGATCTTGACACGAGCTATCAAATGGTGCCATTTTTGACGATCTCCGGAAATAAATTCGGCATGTTATGAGGGTCCCCGTCCTTTGACCTTGAATGTGACCTTGAAGGTCATAGGTCAGAGGTCAGATCACCGTGACGGACGTTAGATCTTGACACGAGCTATCAAATGGTGCCGCTTTTGACGATCTCCGGAAATAAATTCGGCATGTTATGAGGATCCCCGTCCTTTGACCTTCAATGTAACCTTGAAGGTCAAAGGTCAGAGGTCAGATCACCGTGACGGACGTTAGATCTTGACACGAGCTATCAAATGGTGCCGCTTTGACGATCTCCGGAAATAAATTCGGCATATTATGAGGGTCCCCGTCCTTGACCTTCAATGTGACCTTGAAGGTCAAAGGTCAGAGGTCAGATCACTGTGACGGACGTTAGATCTTGACACGAGCTATCAAATGGTGGCACTTTTGACGATCTCCGGAAATAAATTCGGATGTTATGAGGGTCCCCGTCCTTTGACCTTCAATGTAACCTTGAAGGTCAAAGGTCAGAGGTCAGATCACCGTGACGGACGTTAGATCTTGACACGAGCTATCAAATGGTGGTACTTTTGACGATCTCCGGAAATAAATTCGGCATGTTATGAGGGTCCCCGTTCTTTGACCTTGAATGTGACCTTGAAGGTCAAAGGTCAGAGGTCAGATCACCGTGATGTACGTTAGATCTTGACATGAGCTATCAAATGGTGCCACTTTTGACGATCTCCGGAAATAAATTCGACATGTTATGAGGGCCCCCGTCCTTTGACCTTCAATGTGACCTTGAAGGTCAAAGGTCAGAGGTCAGATCACTGTGACGGACGTTAGATCTTGACACGAGCTATCAAATGGTGGTACTTTTGACGATCTCCGGAAATAAATTCGGAATGTTATGAGGGTCCCCGTCCTTTGACCTTCAATGTGACCTTGAAAGTCAGAGGTCAGATCACCGTGACGGACGTTAGATCTTGACACGAGCTATCAAATGGTGCCACTTTTGACGATCTCCGGAAATAAATTCGGCATGTTATGAGGGTCCCCGTCCTTTGACCTTCAATGTGACCTTGAAGGTCAAAGGTCAGAGGTCAGATCACCGTGACGGACGTTAGATCTTGACACGAGCTATCAAATGGTGCCGCTTTTGACGATCTCCGGAAATAAATTCGGCATGTTATGAGGGTCCCCGTCCTTTGACTTTCAATGTGACCTTGAAGGTCAAAGGTCAGAGGTCAGATCACTGTGACGGACGTTAGATCTTGACACGAGCTATCAAATGGTGGCACTTTTGACGATCTCCGGAAATAAATTCGGCATGTTATGAGGGTCCTCGTCCTTTGACCTTGAATGTGACCTTGAAGGTCATAGGTCAGAGGTCAGATCACCGTGACGGACGTTAGATCTTGACACGAGCTATCAAATAGTGCCACTTTTGACGATCTCCGGAAATAAATTCGGCATGTTATGGGGGTCCCCGTCCTTTGACCTTGAATTTGACCTTGAAGGTCAAACGTGACTTGTTAGATGACCTGATATTCGTAATCAGGGGGTCGAAATTAACCTTATACCATGTTTTCAGATAGATCGTAGCATTTTGAATAAATATGAGCACCCCTAGCCCCACCCTGCTGTTTGCTGTTCGCTGTTCGCTGCTAACTTGACACACGTACCTAGCTTAACCAAACATATAAGAAATCTAGTTTTGTGTAATTAGCAAAAATTCCATGTAATATATTGTACCCAACATTTTTAAGTTAAACCTAACCTAATCTGGCCTAACTTGTTTTTTAAGAATTTGTTTTTGTAAAATATAAAAAGAAAAGATTTCCAAATAAAACAAAATAAAAACCTGAGCTTACCAAACCTAACCGCTTTGCTTGCTTCACGGAGGGTAAAACTTGTCTTGTGAATACATTAAAGAACAATAATAGGTAAATTTGTGCTTTAAGGCATTTTATGACTTCTTAAAGTCATAAAGTGTTTTATGGTTTTACTTCTTTGAATTTATCATTCCAATGCAATGTTTATGAATGTGACTAAAATGACGTGACCACTCATTTTCTCTGCAAATGCTTACTTTTCAAGTTGTGAGCAAAATAACACCAAAAAAGGTGCTTTGAGTTGGGTAACAGCAGAAAAAGAATTGTTTAAAAAAAAAAGAGTAAAAATACAAATATAAGCTGCCCTAACCTGCCCTAACCTCCCTTTTGAGGGAAAAATACAAAAAATATAATTATAAAAACTTAAAGCAATTTATTGCCTGAAGATTTTCAAAATTAGAAAACCTAACCCAAAGTCTTGTGCCAAACAGCTGCTTTTGAAAATGGAAACAAATTTGATTTTCTTTTGATTTTTTGGGGGAAAAATTTTGGTAAATTTTCAAACTTACAAATCCTAAGCTGATCTAACCTAACCAAACCTTTTTTAAACAATTCATCTGTTTGCTTTATGATGGAAAATGTGTAAAACTTTTCTTGTTACCACCTTAGAGCACAACAATACCCAATAATACCACCTAACCCAGCCTAACCTGCTTTTAAAGGAAAACAAGTTCCTTTTATTATTTTTATTTACTAATGTAAAAAATAACAAAGTAGAATTGGATAGGGTAAGATAGGTCAGATCAGGTTAGGTATTTCACAATAGTTTGTCCCTAACTGAAAAGTAAGCATTTCTCTGGGAATGAATAGTTGCATTGTCTTCACAATTTTCAAAACTGTTTTTTACCATACTTTTCTCTTCAAATGTTGGGCCTGAAGTAAAACTGACCATGAAGTGATGCCATTTATAAGGTACAGTACAAGAAAGGGGTACTCTACCTTGTTGTAAGATTTTGGAAGCTAATAGTGTGGACCCTACAGTCTTTTTGGTTGATTGGATAGAGCTGATTCTTATTTTACTGAATTAATATCCTATATTTGTATGGGTCTTATTCCTTGTATTGAACATTTACTGTAAGTACACATGGAGAGAAATATATGAAATCATATATATGCATATCACGAAAAGCACACAACTAACTTCATTGGAGCATAACTTTCACAAGACAGGAAATTTGTATTTTAAGGTGTAAATAAGATTTTGAGAGAACAGTTTGAATACCATGTTGTGGTTGTGATTAAGATGATGTGACAATTAATTTTCATTGGAAATACTTGTATTTCAGTTTATGAGCAAAGCAATATCAAAAAGAGTGCTCTCAGTGAGGTAACATCATGAAGAATAACTGGTAAATTTGTTCAATTAGGTAGTTTATTAAAAAAATTACCTTTTTCAATATGACATCTATGAACATGATTGTGATGGCATGCTGCCTCGGTAGCTCAGTTGGTTAGAGCGCCGGCCTGCACTCGTCTCCCCGTCCTGGCAAGACAGGGTTTGAGTCGCTTCGTGCTCGCATTTAGCCCAGTTGGCAGCTGGCTCGATAAGGCTTGGGACGAGCTACTGGGTGGCCGTGTCTGTGCATTGATGGCATGTTAAACTTTCAGTCAAAATTCTGTGGTTGAACTGGAATTCATGGATCGGGTGGTGGGGCCAGGGTTCACACAACAAGCACTGCTTACCAATAGGACCCTGGTTCATAAAGCCACCCTAGTGAGAACTCTGAAATTTTTTTTTTAATGACCACTAATTACCTTTGCAAACACTTACTTTTTAGTTAGGATGCAAAATATCACAGTAAACTGTCTTTGGGCTATGTAATATAGCACAAAAGTAATGTTAAAAACACAAATAATTGTAGCATCATCTAACCTAACCTAGCCTAATGTCCATAACAGCCACTATACATGGAGGGCATGTATTGTGAAATAAATAATAAATAAATAAATAATAGATATTTCTTAAGAAAACAATTTGAACAAAAAGCTGAAAAATAACAGTTTTTTCCCAAAAAATGTTGCAAAGTAAAACACAACCCAGCCTAATTTGCTTTTGATGAAAATCCCCCCCCCCCCACAATATAAATTCCCCCCAAATCAATATTTTAAACTTAGAAAACCTGACCAAACCAAACCTAATGAAGCCCTTTGCTTGCTTTATAGAGGAAAAATGTGTGTAAAACGTGTCCTGTGGGTACCTTAAACCACAATAATGCAAAGTACTACATACATTTTGAAGAAAAACACTATCCCACATTTTTTGCTTCATTGACATACAAAATGTAGAGCTTATCCTGCAAACATCCTAAGCTGCAATAATACCAACACAACTCCAAATATACTCATCAACAGTTTTTCATTGCTGGAGCTCAGGCCAAGGATAAGATGTTTGTTGGAGAAATAAATATCCATGGTGGGTGACGATTGAAGAGTGAATATGACCCTGCTGTGAGATAACAAACAGGAATCATGGGTCATTTTAAGTTGCATTCTGTGTCACAAAACCCTGCCTTGCTGATCATGGATGACACAACATGTTATATCAACTAGAAGGCTGAGAAATCTTTATACTGTCATACATTCTTGTTGGGTTATAGACACTCAATTAACAGCCTGAAAGACTGATGGAAATGCATATGCAATGGATGCAGAAATGCAAAAATAGGCTTTGATTTGGCTTCTGTGTAGCAGATGCAGTTGATGCACCCTTAGCTTGAGTAAATTTAATTTTCTCATGAACCTGAATCTGGGAGGGGGGGTCTGCTTATTGCAATAATATGCTGTCTTTTCAGGTCATTGATGATTTTTCAGGCCATTTTCAATTAAAGCATGCAGTAATGTTGGGTACTGTCCTTATTGCAGGCCATTATTGTTCACAACACAACCTGGTTGATGTGCCTAAACCTAAAATAACCAACCAACACCTTACCCAGTGATGATCATTCTGGATAGAGGTCAAGGCCACTTTTGCACTGTTGAACAGGACTGGAAAGACACTTTGTGCTGGATTGTTGTCACCAAGAACATCACCATCTCTGTAAAATGGCCTTCTCCTTTCTTCTCACTAGAAGGTTGGATGACACTTATTTGCAATGAAATGGAGCAAAAGTATTGCTCTTTGATGAATATATTTAAACCAATGTGTTCTTAGACCTGAACTTCGATTCCAGTAATATTACACTGAATTGGTATAGAACAAAGCAAGGTCTGCACATTATGATTTTCAATTTATGTTCTCCCACTTATTTATTGTAATCCAATAATCCATAAAATATGGACCAAAACTATGGCGTTAAAAGACCATGAGTACAAAATGGAGTTCATTATGTCTGGCTGTGTGACAGAACCAAGTTGACAGAACCAAGTGAGACATGTTTATTGGGCAGTTCAGCCCAGCAATGAAGAAAAGCACCACAAATATCACATTGTTTTCATGAAGCCTTTTCATATCCAATTTCTTGCATTGTAAGAACAAAATGAAAGTGTTGTGTTGGACCCACTGTGATTCAGTAATAGGTCAATGATAGCTTGGCTTCATCTTTCTTAAACATTGTCTTCATGTTGCCTGCTTCTCCAATGTTGTATATGCAGGCATGGCTTTGATGAGTACACACGTACGATGTGAGCCGATGCCCACGTGGCTGACCGTGGCGGGATGAAGGTGACGTGCTCCCAAGCCTGATCTGTAGCATGGAGGTTACATGTTCCCCTTTGCTGCAGAGTCAGCATGGCCGCCAAGCTGTTGCAGGCATGCACTCTGTGTTGCCGCCGGTACGTGTTCCGGCCGCTGTACCGGCCGCCGCCGCCACAGGCCGGCGCCTGGTGTCGGCCCGGCCTGCTGGCCCAGTGGCGGCTGCAGCCAGCGGCCACCGCACCGCCCACGGCCTGCCGCTGGATGAGCACCGAGCCGCCCGAGAGTGAGGGGGAGGCGGCGGCAGCGGACGGCGAGACTCCGCAGTTCCGCCACCTGCCTGCCGCCGTCACCGTGCCGGACATCTGGCCCAACGTGCCCATCATAGCCATCAACCGCAACCCTGTCTTCCCGCGCTTCATCAAAATACTGGAGGTGTGTGTGTGTGTATGTGTGTCAGTGATACATTATTCGTGAAATATGATAGAATATACCACTTTCTGAACACTGAATTGACATCCCTCCTAACGGAGTATCGACATCGTGCTTCGTGGTGAGTCGTTATGAGATCTTCATATCGAATTTCTAACCGTATCTTGTTGATAAGTATTATGCTGATGCTTGCCATTGCAGATTGTGATGTAAAAACATCTCTTAGCACATCCAGTAGTACGTATGATGTGGTCTGCTATACAATATCACTTCATAAGATATGTATTTTGTATCATTGTCGTCAAAATAGTTACCCCTAAATTAGGGTATCAAAACAAAGGGAAAAGGTGTATGTATAAGTATGCTGTTGGATCAAAATTGTGTTTGAAGAACTTATAAGTTATGTCAAGAGACATCGTTTTCATGGCGAATTTCGACATCCTACTGTTATCGTTTCGACATCTCACACCTAACGAAATACCATTATTTTAACACTGGTGTGTGTGCTATCATTTATCAGAGATAGTCAGACATGCTGCAGGGCAATGCACGTGATGAAACGTGTTTGTGGCAATGGAGATGAGGTGGCGAGTTATCACGATTCCGTTGAAAAATCGTGCCCGAGCTTGATGAGGGGCGCCCCGGCGGCTGACGGTGGGGCCCGAACTTACGATCAGGAACGACCTGGCTGATGGCAAGTGGCGCCCAAGCTGATGACGAGGAACTCGCGGGTTGATAAGGGGTTCCAGAGCTGATGACGAGGAACACCGGGAGTGATGACGAGAGGCGCGTCCTGTGCCTCTCGTCACCGAGAGGCGTCTTAGCAGCTCTAAGCACATCCTTGTGGCTCCATGGTGGCTTCAAGCTATACATTTAAGCTCAGTGACTTTAAGAGGAGGGGCACTTCAGCCATCCTCCATCAAGAAGCAGGGTGAGGTATTCCCTGCTCTGTAGGTCCAAACTGTTTTGTTCAGCCAGCTAGTGTGTCATGCTATGCTGCCGTACATGTTGCGTGCATGCAATTGCTAGATGTCACCAATGTACCAAAATTTTCAGATTTGGGTAAAAACAAACATTATCCATTTAAGAACATTTCCCACTCCTGTCACCCAATATCATGGATAATTTGCAACTCAGCTCTCTTTCTACACCAGCACTCAAAATAGGAATGCAAATGAAAATACATGCTATATGACCTGTGCAGTTGATGCGCCCCTAAACCACACAAATGAAAATACATGAATTATGAAATGGCATATTGAGAATGCTTGCTAGCATTGTTGGTTTTATGGTATCCCAGATATTTGCTGGAAAACTATAACATGTTTTCATATCCTGTATTGTACTTTGTTCATGGTAAATAAATGTATGTTTATGCTGGTTTTCAAGAATGATTTTCCAGTCCAACACTGAACTCAACATGGAATTTGGAGCACTGCATATTGCCATACTGAATGTGATCAGGACATACAATGTAAGCAATGGTTGGACTGTCAGATGTGCCAACTTGAAATTGACCACTTTGTATCATGTGTAATAATTGGATGGGTTGCAACGTATCCCACTAACTCTTGTTTTCATACTTTTAATGAGTCAGACTAGGTGTACCTGAGTGACGTCCACCATTACATTACTCGCCTTGAGTTTGTCATGGCATGTTATGACATGCAATGGTGAAGCCTTTTTTATTCAGTGAATGTCATGGGTATCTATGACAAATATTTAATTCCTCTAGTATACTGTTTAGCCCCTATGCTCAAGCGATGTGGCAGACATGTTAAGGATGTGGTTGTGTGTATGATGAGACACTTTTGTATCCCCAGATTACAGACAAGCCTCTGATGGACCTAATTAGAAGAAAGGTGAAGCTCAATCAGCCATATGCAGGCATTTTTCTGAAGAAGGAAGAAAGGTGAGTTGCATTTTGATGACAAGTTACAACATTTAGCCTGCTACAACTATTTTACGCCCTCAGGCATATGGTCAAGTTGTAAGTAATAACCATTTACCTGATATAGCTTGTTGAATGACCTGTTTGCTGTAATTCTGGTTGGGGCAGGCTGACGTTTTGCGACGTTTCTCACTGACCTTGATGTATGCTGAACACTGACCAGCTGTGCACCCTACACTGACCTGACCGGCTGTACCCCCACACTGACCGATTGTGCTCCTGACATTGATGAGCTGCGCACCCCACAAGGGCCGGTTGTGCGCCCCCCCCCCCCCCACACTGATCAGCTATGCACCCCACACCGACCGGCTGTACACCCACATTGACAGACTGTACACCACACACTGACGGACTGTGCACACCACACTGACCAGTTGTGTACCCCACACCGACTGGCTGTGTACCCCATACCGACCGACTGTGCACCCAACACTGATCGGCTGTGCACCCCACTTCAGTGATAAATTATTCGTGAAATAAGGTGGAATATACCACCTACTGAACAATGAGGAGACATCCTTCCCAAAGAAGTATCAACATCTTGCCTCTTGATGTGTGCTTATGAAGTCCCCATGTCTTGTTTCTAATGGTGGTTTGTGTGTAAGTATCATGCTTATGCTCACCATTGCATATTGCGATGCATAAACATCTGGTACCTAACGCGATTTCACGTAAAGAGATTACACATGATATGGTCTACTGTTTAAAATAATTTGCTGATAGTATGCATTCTTATCGCTTTCATTAACATAATTATCCCTATATTAGGTGTCTCCCATGATAAACGAAAAAGATGCACATATATGCTGGCTAAAGGCTCAAAACTTAGTTTGAAAGACTTAAACGATATTCTAAACGACATCGTTTCCATGGGGAATTTCGACATCTCAGTGGACTCGTTTCGACATCTCACACCTAACGAAAAAGCAATATTTTAACGCTGCCCCACATTGATCGGCTGTGTACCCTACACTGACCGACTGTGCAACCGACACTGATCTGCTGTGCTCCCGACACTGGTAGACTGTAAGCCTGTCACTGACCGCTGCATGCTCAACACTGATCAGTTGTACAGCTGACACTGATAAGTTGCATACATGTAACTAACCTGCTGTGTGCCTGGCACTGACCAGCTCCATGTCAGCCACTAACCTGTCTGTCACTGATCGGCTGTACACCGGCCACTGACCAGCTACATATCAGCCACTAACCTGTCTGTCACTGATCGGCTGTACACGGGCCACCGACCAGCTACATATCAGCCACTAACCTGTCTGTCACTGATCGGCTGTATACCGGCCACTGACCACGGCTGCGCTGTGTACCGCTGACCGGGACGGTGGCCCGAGTGACGCCGGCGGTCCGCTCCGGCAGTGACGACGAGGTGGTGGCCCGACTGTCAGACATCCACTCTGTCGGCACGTTCGTGCAGATCCACGAGCTGCAGGACCTGGGCGACAAGCTGCGCATGATCGTGATGGCGCACCGTCGCGTGCGTGCCGTACAGCAGCTGCCGGAGACGGCCGACGCCGGCGTCAGGACGCCGCCCGCCAACGGCAACAGTGAGTGACGGGTGGTGAGATGGGCGCTGTATAACCTAGGCAGTTGATGCGCCCCTAAACCCCAATAACAACAACAACAACAACGGGTGGTGAGACGTCGCCCGTCAACGGTAGCAGTGAGTGACGGGTGGTGAGACGCCGCCCGCCAACGGGAACAGTGAGTGACGGGTGGTGAGCCAATCTGGACGGCCGACACCGCCTGCCAACGGCAACAGTGAGTGACGGGTGGTGAGACGTCGCCCGCCAACGGTAGCAGTGAGTTATTGGTGGTGAGACGTCGCCCGCCAACGGTAGCAGTGAGTGACGGGTGGTGAGACGTCGGCCGCCAACGGCAGCAGTGAGTGACGGATGGTGAGACGTCGCCCGTCAACGGTAGCAGTGAGTGGCGTGTGGTGGGCCGGTCTGGAGACCGCCCGCCAACAGCAGCAGTGAGTGGCGGATGGTGGGCCGGTCTGGACACCGCCCGCCAACGGTAGCAATGGTGACGGATGGTGGGCCGGTCTGGACACCACCCACCAACGGTGGCAGTGAGCGACGGATGGTGAGACGTCGCCCGCCAACGGCAACAGTGAGTGACGGGTGGTGGGCCAGTATGGACACCGCCCGTCAACGGCAGCAGTGAGTGGCGGGTGGTGGGCCGGTCTGGACGCCGCCCGCCAACGGTAGCAGTGAGTGGCGGGTGGTAAGACGTCGCCCGTCAACGGTAGCAGTGAGTGACGGGTGGTGGGCCGGTATGGACGTCCGACGCTCAGCACCATGCTGGACTGCGTACGTCAACACTGCACATCACACAGGCCTCCCTCGGATGGCATGCTCCGACTATGACATCTCAACCGGCTCGTTCCATGCAACCCCCACATGGCTAATGGGTCCGGGAGTGTGGGGCGGTAGTGCCGTCCCTTCGCCCAAACGCCTTAAGCGATACATGTTTATTTGTAGTGAACTATGTGAAATGTGAAAGTCTGCGAAGTTATCCCTCGTAATCTTGATATGCAGTGATCGTCTTGGGGATGAATGCAGTTACATCGTCTGTCTCGGATGTGTGTCAGTTTTCTGTTCAGATGGATCCAGTCTTGTTCGCACTGATGTTCATAGCACAGGCTCAGGCACAGCTGGTTTTTCCAGTTCCATTCAGTTCGCACGCTGTCAGGTAAGAGTTGAATGACTTTTGAAGAGTGTTAAACTCGTCACACACTATTCTCCTCTGGACAAATTACCTATTTTATATCGAGCTACTTTGCATTGACCTAGGCTTGTTTTTATCTGGGATCTACAATGCAATATTTATCCACTGCAATATACTACCGAATGGCAGATATATGTGGCAAGTGTTGGCCGGTAATATTTGATACCCGCAGATCCGATGAGAAAACGGCAGTGCTGTGCTTGTCCTTACCTGACCTCGCACTGTCCCGTCGATGCAGTGCTGAAGCTGAATTTCCCGACGTTTCGCACGTCGGTGACGACGGCGGTGGACGAGGCGAGTGGCGGCGGCGGAGTGGCGCGAAGGCGGCGGAGGCGGCGCATCATCGACCCTGCCGCCCACCCTGCTGCCGATCCTGCTGCCGACCCTGCTGTCGATCCAGCTGCAGACCCTGCTGCCGACCCTGCTGCCGACATTCCTGCTGATGCTGTTGCAGAGACGACGCCGTTCGCGACAGAGTCCACCGCGCCGACCAACACCGCCGAGATGGGAAGACTGCTCATGGTCGAGGTGGAGAACGTGACGCACGAGAAGTTCGAGCACACCGAGGAGGTCAAGGTGGGCGCGACACGGTCGTCATGCTCTCGCTCTCGCTCTCGCTCTCGCTCTCGCTCTCGCTCTCGCTCTCGCTCTCGTCTCTCACTCTCGCTCTCATTCTTGCTCTCATTCTCATTCTCACTCACCCTCACTCTCACTCACTTACTCATTCTCACTCGCTCACTCTCATTCTCACTCACTCACTCATTCTCATTCACTCTCATTCTCACTCACTCACTCATTCTCACTCACTCACTCATTCTCACTCACTCACACTCACTCACTCACTCACCCACCCTCACTCTCTCTCACTTCCTCTTTTTATTCTCTCTTTCATGTTGCACTATGCACATATGAGCAGGCCATCATCAGCCATGCTGGGTAGCTCAGAGTATGGGATTGCAGATGGAGATCAGAATAGGAGGGTGGGCTCACCATACCATTGCCAACGTGGTACGGCGGCATCATGTGGCACTGCCACGCCAAGTCATCTGCATTGAATCCAACTGGAATTCAGCTAGGCATAGTTGCGTGCTATTTAGAACTTGCATTTATCGGCATAATAACGCTGCTTAAAGCAGTCAGGATATAAACTTATCTTTCAATGCTCATTCAGCATGATAGCATTTTCCTGAAGTATCATAATATTATCAAGCTGCGCACATCGGCTTAGAGTATCATAATCATGACAACGATCGTACTAGGCGCAAAATTACCCACGTAGTCGGCGCCATATAAATAATCAATCCACCATTACCACTAGATCACGATCCCTGACGTAGAATACCGGTAGGTTACGTAAATCACGTGACTTACACGACCCGTCGCAGCCTCACACAGCCTCTCATTACCAACCACTGGTGTCCTACCACTGCCTCGTCTGACGTCACACGTGTAACGTCACATGACAGTTGACCTGTGGCGACAGGCGCTGACACAGGAGATTGTCAAGACGGTGCGCGACATAATCGCGCTCAACCCGCTGTACCGCGAAAGCGTGCAGCAGATGGTGGCGCAGGGCCAGCGCGTGGTCGACAACCCTGTCTACCTGAGCGACCTGGGCGCCGCCCTCACCGCCAGCGAGCCGGACGAGGTCCAGCGGGCGCTCGACGAGACCAACGTGGGTGGTGGTGTGACGCGGTCTGCGTGGCTGGGCGCAGCTGCGGCGGTGTAATGTGCCCACTTGACTCGATGTCACGCGGTCTGCGTGGCTGGGCGCAGCTGCGGTGGTGTGATAAGCCCACTTGACTCTGCGCTGGGCGCTACATGACCGGTGTAGTCGATGCGCCCTAAAGCCCTAATAACTAACTTGACTCTGCGCGCGTGGAATGTGAATGGTATGCGGCTCTGGGCATGCCCGTCTTACCGGGGTCCGCCGCATTAGTTGAGTTCGGTTAAACTGTATTTGTATTGACCTGGGTATATTCATATCATGTCTTTCGTGGGGCACAACCCCTCCGGAGATAATTTGCCTTGGAATTCGGTCAGATGAGGTGCAAATATTTATGTAAGCGAAGGGACGGCAGCCATGTCTAGCATTTACCATAGATGGAGCTTCCAACGTCCTTGAAGGGCCTCGGCGCCTCCAATGTTCAGTCGAGACCCCTCCAAAAAGTCGAGATTCTATCATGGGATGGTATTAACCAGCGCCTTGAATGAGTTTCAGCTTCATTACCTTGAGTACTACTGGGCGCTCCCAGTAATTTATGTGAAGTTCCACCCTTAACATGTACTTCTTGCACATGTATCAGGTCTTAGTGTACTGTACTAGGGTCTTACATGTCCCCGGCACGACCGACATTGCCATCGTAACTATGCTTATATTGCATTTTGGTGTGACTGTTAGACATATGGCTGCTTGTTTGTGCTGGTGAGATTGGTGAGTGAAAAAGAGCTTGGTCATTGCAAAAGACAGCTGATTTTCGTGGCGTTCCCACAGTGTGAAGTAACAGCTAGCTGATTGTCTCCTGCATCCTAATGCCCAGTCTTAGTACTTTTGTCCAGTCTTAGTACTTTAGGTGTGAATTGATCTGAACAGCTATGCCACGTGCTTGTCATTTATACTTACGGATCCCTCTGCTACTAACGCAGACGTTACCCGCAATACCATTACGAGGGCAGGTAACCGACACGCTGACCTGTTGAGTCCAATTTGGCCGTCAGATTCCGAAGCGACTGCTGTTGGCACTGTCCATGTTGAAGAAGGAGCTGGAACTGAGTAAGCTGCAGCAGAAAATCGGTCGAGAGGTGGAAGAGAAGGTCAAGACACAGCATCGCAAGTTCATGCTCAACGAGCAGCTCAAGGTGCGTGTCTGCGTAACATTGTTGGCAGTGTGTGTGTGTGTGTGTATTGGTCTGAGAGTTCTGTTCAGACTGGGTGGCAGTCGGTGTGTGTGTGTTGATAATCGCATATTTGTGTGATGGTGATAATCGAGTTCTGCTTAGACTGAATGGCAGTCGATATGTGTGATGGCGCCCTGAGTTTTACTCAGACTGGGTGGCAGTCGGTGTGCGTGAAAAACCTCTGGTCCTCTCACGAGCGGTAGCTCAGTTGGTAGAGCGTCGGACTCTTGATCGCAAGATTGTTGGTTCGAATCTCACAACCGACGGCATTTGCCGAGTCCACCCGCGACCAATCGGCGTGAGAGGTTGGCGACGCTATATGACCCAGCGACTGAATGCGTCGTAAAATAACCCAATGTTCTTCTGTTTTTTTACGACGCATTCAACTGCTAGTTCATATAACGTCGCCAATATGTCACGCCGACTGGTTCCGGGTGGACTCGGTAATTCCGTCAGTTGTGTGATTCGAACTCGCGATTTTACGATCAAGAGTTAACCGCCGTACAGACTGAGCTACCGCAGCCCCAGTCGACATGTGCGATAGTGCTCAGAGCTCCGCTCAGACTGTGTGGCAGTCGATATGTGTCATGGTGTTCCAAGTTCTGCTCAGACTGGGTGGCAATCAATATGTGTGATGGTGCTGCTGACAAGAGTTCTGCGCAGGATGGATGTCACGTGTCACGTGGGTTATGCTCACTATAGCTTGAATCACAGAATGGGTCGCTGGCCATTGTTCATGTTACGATCAGTGGAAGGGTTGATGAGGAACTGCGTCCTCTTGTCGGAGTAGTACCAATCGCTCTATGGATAACTTAGTTTTCTGGATGATAGGCAGTGCCGGTGCCGTTCTGTTGGGTGTTCGGGCATCTTTTAAGACTGCTGATTGAATCAGTGTTTCAACGACAAGCTTTTTACGTTGATGATGCATCTTTGTGTGACAGGTGATAAAAAAGGAGTTGGGGCTTGAAAAGGACGACAAGCAGGCCATTGAGGAGAAGTTCCGTGAACGGATCAAGGTATTAAAAAGAGCTGTTCTGTTCAGTTGCCTCCTTTCTGTCCGCGTGATAATCATATACTTGCTTGTTTGTAGTGAACACGTGCAGGGATGATATGGTGAACCCATTCAGTGACTCAAATGCCTTCGAGGTTGAATATTGGATGTAATGAAGGTGTCAAGATTTAGGCAAAAATATCAAGGATACGGTAAGAAATAGCAACAGCAATGTTGTTAGCAATCTTAACGCATTTTTGGACGGTTGTATATGCTGCTTGATATAAATGTCAGCACAACATTTGTTCACGTTTGGCTCAAGTAAAGTGCTGCTTTCATGGTCACAGCCACACTAATGCTGACCGCAAGCGGTTGCGATGCTGGGTCACAGAATAAGGCATCTTTCCTGTGAGCCCCCACCGCGGACACCTATCAGTCTTCGGCCTGTGACCTTCTCGAATACCTGCTATCCATCCCATCAGCTGTCAGGTCCTGAACGCAACTGGCAGATGCAATTTGTATCAATATGATGTTTGAGCTAACAACATTTCACTTGCGATGCCTGTCGTATCCTACCGACCGCGGATCTGTGCTCGATATGTGTATGCTTATTGAGGAAAAGTGTCGCCAGAGATACAGGAGCAAGCTTCAGTTTGTTGAGTGGTGTTAACCTCGGGAAGTGGACAAATTTTACCGGCTTCTTTGTCACCGCCACCTGGTGGCTTTTGGGAGGGCAATGCACCGTGGTCTGACGCCATCCGGTGAGCTGCAGACGTGGCAGCGTGTAGCTCCACCTCTGTGCCCTGGATCCCGGATGTGACGAGTTACCGTCATCTCCGTTCCAGGACAAGCAGGTGCCGAAGGCGGTGATGGAGGTAATCGACGAGGAGCTCAGCAAGCTGGGCTTTCTCGACAACCACTCCATGGAGTTCAAGTGAGCGCTTCCTCCAACCATGGAGCTCCATTGGGAGATGGTTTCTGGACTTGAGACTGAACTTTGGCCCGTTCACAGTGGTGCCTGCTTTGTGCATGGCGCACATGATGCTTGCCGGAGCCGACGTGTCTGGGAGTTTTTTTTCGATTGGCAGACAAATGCATATAGTTCAAACCAATATCGAATTATCCGCATTTTCGACATGCTGTTTTGTGTTTTGCGTTCACATCCTAAGGTTCATTATTTTGGAAATGTTGCATGACTGAAACAATGTTTTGCTCCAGTCGTATGTGGTATGTCACCTCATCTATAAATATACCTCATCATTTGTGTTGTTTAGTACATGAAAACTCGTGTGTAAGCAAACCTCGTCCGTTGCGTTTTTGTACATTAAGCTTCATTATTCATCATGTGTGAATAAATCCTATCCTTCGATTTTTACTCCGACTCGCCTTGATCCCACCCGATTCTACCCAAGCCCACCTGACCCGACCTAACCCAACGTAACCCAAGCTGATTACCAGATTCCACATCGAATATCGCACTCGAACAGAACCGAACCAATCCTATCCGACATGACACGACCCGTTTAGATCTAATCCGACCCAACTGGGCCTTGTCCGACCTGATCATACTGGACCCGACCTGAGCTGACCTGAGCTCAATTGTTTTCCAAGATGCCAGAGGAGACTCGCAAAACATTCACTCAGGTTCTGTCCATGATGATGATTTTTTAGAAGAATATATTCCTGTGTATTAGAGCGTGCTGCCACTTGACCAGAACTCATTGTCTGGCCCGACCTGACCTGACCTGTGTCGACAGCGTGACCCGCAATTACTTGGATTGGCTGACGTGGCTGCCATACGGCGTACACAGCGAAGAAAGGCTGGACCTCGATATGGCCGCGGGTATATTGGATGAGGATCATTATGGCATGGACGATGTGAAGAAACGAATTCTGGGTAAGTGAAACATGGTGTGGTACCACATGGAGTGCTACCGGGATGTTACTGTTCAACTGATGCACGGACATTTTAGCGACAGTGTTTGTGTAAGTGGACTTCGCTGCAAATTTCCGGGGACACTGAGAAAAACGGTCGACTTTAGTGGACTCTACCCACTGACGTCTCAAGCAATCAATGGTTCAATGCTGCAGCAACGTCCCCACACGAAAGGTTTTGACAGTGACTCACTTGAACTGGTTGGCTTCGTTTCAGAGTTCATAGCAGTGAGCAAACTGAAGGGTGGTACCCAGGGCAAGATCCTCTGCTTCCACGGTCCACCAGGCGTGGGAAAAACCAGCATTGCCCGCTCGATCGCACGTGCTCTCAACAGGGAGTACTTCAGGTTCAGCGTGGGCGGCATGTATGACGTGGCGGAGATCAAAGGACACCGACGGTGAGCCCCAACTGAGAGTCAGCTGATTGGCATCGTGTGGGTATTGCGTGCTGCTGAATGGTCAAGCTCGGTCAACCCATGCTCCGGCAACAGCGATGTATGAGACACGAGTTCGGACCAAAAAGCCTCCGGGGCTGCAGCTAGAAAGCGCAAACCACCAGCTTTACTCCGACAAACATTACTTGGGCGATAAAATACCCTGTTAGGAATTCTGAACTTAGTCCTTTGTATGGTGCATATGAGGTCCGATTCAGTCTGGTACGGAAATAGGTTGACTAGGTCGTGTAGGTATTTACCGATGCTGGGATGCTGTAGAGGCTGGCGGATAAAGGTTGCTTCGAATGAAATTGCCTTCCCCAATCAAAATCCCACCTTCCGCCCCCGGGTGGACTCGAACCACCAACCTTTCGGTTAACAGCCGAACGCGCTAACCGATTGCGCCACGGAGGCCGGCGACGTGGGCCAGATGTCGTGCTTCATGAGCGATGACCGCTCCCCTATCAGTCTGACCTGTCTGCGCTCACGCAGGACATACGTGGGTGCGATGCCGGGGAAAATTATCCAGTGTTTGAAGAAGGTGAAGACGGAGAACCCGCTGGTGCTGATTGACGAGGTGGATAAGATTGGCAAGTGAGTGCAGTGGTGTGGTCTGGTCCTGCCATGGCTGGCGGCACACTGTCGTGTCGCGTATCGGAGGGTTTTTTTCTTCAGCATATACCCAACCGGTACACTGGTAAGCTGCACAACCCCCTCCGCTGCTGGTGATAGAAGGGGAAGCACGTCTGGCTTCGAAAATGGCCGACATCCAGCGGATGTGTAACTTTGACGGATAGCAGCGACGGTGATTAAGCTGTGGGCGAGCAATCGCCTCCGAGCACGGTAGGGGTCAGTCGGTGATTCTTCGCCAGGTGTAGGCCGACCACTCTGATAGTCTGACCTTTTGTACCAGGTGACGGAGAGCGCTCCTGTCATATCCTTTTCGTTACCTTCGTTAGCCGAATATCTCATTTGTCCTGCCTTGTCCGACTAACTAGCAACGAGTGCCACACAACCAATGCCGTTGACTCTTCACAAGGCCCGAACTACGAGCCAAGTCGCCGGTATGCGGTACGGGGCAGTGTGTTGTGTCGCGGCGGACTGTGGTACTGGGGTGTGGCGCCAGCCATGTGATGTGTATGTTGTAGGCGTACACGAGCTCCTCTGACGCTGCTGTGCTTCAGGGGATTCCAGGGCGACCCGACGTCGGCCCTACTGGAGCTGCTGGACCCAGAACAGAATGCCAACTTTCTGGACCACTACCTGGACGTGCCGGTTGACCTCTCTAAGGTGAGAACGGTGATAATCTACTCTGCCCACCTGTCGGCTGGGGTGCTGCAGAGGACACTGGCGCTGTCCTAGTCTGCCCACCTGTCTATTGGGGTGCTGGATAGGTCACTGGTGCCGCCCCAGTTTACCCACCTGTCGGCTGGGGTGCCTGATGTCAGTTGTGACTCCACTGTCCCCACGTCGGTCACGGCGTATTTTGGCCCAACGATGAATGTCTCTCGTTGTGGAGTTTCCCAATGAAGTCCGATATACATCCGATTGCCGCGGAGGTAATATCGGACTGTCGTTACCTCGGCACATCTCGATGAACGTTAGGCGACACAGCGGCAGTACGTGAGGACCGCTATGTGGTGGCTGGGCCGCATTGTTGCAGTCTCGTCGCATATGACACGCGAACTGACAGCAACGTTGACGATGGTTCTAATGGGGGCTGAATGAGCATTATTGTCAATATATTATAGGGCCCAAATAACTTACCAACCAACCAACCAACGTTCCTCTTCACGGTGGCGCTGATGGTCCACCACCAGCCGTTGATGGTCGACAACGCCAGCGTCGTGCTGGGGTCCGCCCGTCGGTCCTGGCGCCGTTTTGGCCACAGAATGGCCTGCTGCTGGCATATGTTGTCTCGTCGGACAGCCGAACAACACAAGCTGTCAGTGCGATTCGTGGTCGGTACCATTGTCTACATGGTACGCCAACACCCAGCCCAATTTCCGGACGTGGACGTGAACGACGCCGAGGATGTCGGTGGTTGTACGCGTGGTGGTATGTGGTATGTGGGGCAGCGATTTGGTCAGCGATCGCCCCGACCGTGTTGCCGTCCGCCAGGTGCTCTTCATCTGCACGGCCAACGTGACGGACACCATCCCGGACCCGCTGCGGGACCGCATGGAGATGATCGAGGTGTCCGGCTACGTGGCCGAGGAGAAGCTCAACATCGCCAAGCAGTACATCATACCGCAGGTCAGTCGGGCATGCTGTCTGCCCCAGTATCTCGCCCTAGCCCGACGGTGGTGTCTCACTCTGCCCGGGTGGCAGTGTCTCACTCTCCGTCCCTGTGGTGGTGTTTCGCTTTCCCTGGTAGTTGTGTCGCCCCGAATGATCCAGTGGGGTTTGTTCGTTCCGCTGGTATTGCATTGTGATCATGTGGAGTTTTGTTCTGTTTCGGCGGCTGGGAGTGTCTGGGATTGCCGCGTGGATAGGCCGTTCGTACTTGGTGCTATCGTGGCCCTGTCCGATTGGGCCATTCACCGTTGTCACATTTCATGTAAAATCGTCTACCGGGGAACAGATCCCAGCCCTCCGATCTCGCGTACCATCAGTGCTGACGAATATGATGCATGTTTTTTTGCCCATGTGGCGTTCTTACTTATCGCTGGTGTATATTATCCCATCTGTAGATTTGGATGGGGTTCACAATACCTAGTTGGTTCAAAATGTCTAACGCACGTGAAGGCTATATGATTGCTTCGACCAGGGAGTTACAGAAGCCCCTTCCCTATGTTTACACCCGATATATCGTGCATAGCCTGTGTTGCTGTCGTTAATTTGTCGGTGGCGATGTGTCGCGTTCGTGGTTGGACGTTCACTGCCAAAAGAGCAAGGCATGTCGTTCTCTGACTGGGATCGATGCGAACACTGTTCCATTGCTGTCAGTAGTCATTTGCGATATAAAAACGTGTTGAGGCTATATCGGTCAGTGTTGAGCACCACCTTGACGTCATGTGTTTTTCATCCGTGAGAAAGCTTGCAGCCCCGGCGTTTCTTAGGTTGATCGTGGAGAGTGGGTATATTTATGAGTGTGTTGCGGAGTGCATTTCATTATTTTCATTCAAACAAGCATTAAGTTAATGTATGTATCTTGTAAGTTGTAAATGTATTGTTTTTAAACTTATAAACGTAGACGCAATAATGAGCTTTCTTCCTCGTCCCGGTATGTCGCGGTCAGGATATCAAACGCTTGCGCGGTCTGCCCCATTGTCTGATGACGCGTGTCTCCGTTACCATCAGGCGCGCACCGACACTGGGGTGCAGGACGTGGCGATGGACATCACTGACGACGCCCTCAGCACACTTATCAGGTCCTACTGCCGCGAGTCTGGCGTCAGGAACCTGCAGAAGCAGATCGAAAAGGTGCGACCGCACTGCCGCCTCTGGCTGATACAAGATGATACTGATACAAGCTGATACATGAAGTCAGTTCAGTTGTACAGCGACGTCCAACCGGTGTCTTCCGCCGTTTCCCGCAGTTTCCCGGCATCCCCTGCCATTGCTCACCATTGTCCGCCGCACACCGCGACCTTCACATGCGGTTCATGTCTCCAGCGTGGATATAGTGTAGAATGTTTGCCTACTAGTCGTTGATTGGACAATTCGCCGGGTGATAGTTGTCGCATTGGTGGTCATGAAACAGCAGTCAGCAATGACTTACAATGTTGTGTTTGCCCAGTTGTATTGCAGCTGTTCACTCTTCGATAATTGTAGCTCGACTTTAGAGTTGTCAGTGCGTATGCATCCAGCACATTTTTTTTTGTTGGAGGGGTGGAGGGTGCATTAAACCATATTTGCGTTCATTAATGGTTGGGTTCTTCAACATGCCTGCCACACTAACAAATGTTGCAGATCATGCGTAAATCGGCGTTCAAACTGGTGAAGTGTGACTCTGCCGAGACGTTGACCGTGGACGCCTCGAATTTGCCGGACTACGTTGGCAAGCCAATCTTCACCAGCGACCGCATGTATAACGAGACTCCCCCGGGCGTGGTATGTGGACTCGCCTGGACGGCGATGGGTGGCTCGACTCTGTACATAGAATCTGCTGCGGTGGGAGAGGCCAAGCGCGGCGCCCTGGAGTCAACCGGTCGCTTGGGAGATGTGATGAAGGAGAGCATCCAGATCGCACACAGCTACGCCAGAAAGCTGCTGCTGGAGCTGGAGCCCGACAACACGTTCATGGAGAAGAGCAAAGTGCACCTACACATACCAGAGGTGAGACCACGCTTTCGTTGAGTATCTCGTATGTACAAACTTGGGACTTCACAGAAAATCCCGGTAGCAGTTTCTGTGCGATCGTAAGATGGTGCATGTGTGCTGATACCTCTGCCTCCCTGGACTGGGTGACCTTGTTTCAGCTGGTCGGTCATGACCTGTCCCCTCCGCTTCGTGTCCGTCTAGCCTCTGTGTCTTGTCCTCTCCATGGTACCTGCGTGTGTACCTGCATAGGGGACCCGTTCAACTGATGTCGCAAACCGAATTTCGGTAAGCTACTGTGCCGTCGATTGTGCCCGGGGTATGTCTTCACTGGCTTCTGGTTTCACTCTGTTTATCGTTCTGGTCATGTGACACTAGAGTCCTTCCGTCTACGTATTTGTACACAATGTGCCACCACTGACTCCGTCCCTTGGTTACCGTTGTTCTGGTGATGTGACACCAAGGCATCCCTACGTCTACGTGTCTGTACACAGTGCGCCACCACGGTCTCCAGCCCTCCCTGAGCCCTGTTCAGAAATGGTTGCGAGCCGCTGCGAGCAGGAGTTGGCCGGTGTCATGTCATGTAATACCGGCAGCAGCGACTTCGTCGCACCGTCAAATGTTGCTCATCTTGTCCATTTGCTGTGCTTATAGGTATCAGTTATCATTAGTCAATAATTGCACTCGTAAGATTATCGGAAATATGCTGCTATTTATGCTTCCGACTCATCTTCAAGTCCATTCATTATCATCGGCGCCATCACCAGCTTGTCTACTCGAACTGGACGCCGCCGTCTTAGCTGCTGCCGCCGTTCTTGCGATGCATCAAAAGCAGCGGCAGCATGAGATGACGTCATACCATGTCTGTACCTCCCAAAATTAATTGCTCCTAAATCGCTGCTGATTGCATGTCCGTTCGTTGCAACCGGTTGCAACCACCTCGTGAATAGGGCTCGGGGCGTCCCTTCGACTACGTATTCGTACACAGTGCGCCACCACCGACTCCATCCCTCCGACGAATGGCCGCCACATTGGCCACGGCGTGGCATGTACGCAGGGCGCCACTCCGAAGGACGGTCCCAGCGCCGGCTGTACCCTGGTGACTGCCCTGCTGTCGCTGGCCCGCGGACTGGCCGTCCGACCCGACCTGGCCATGACTGGAGAGCTCAGCCTCACCGGCAAAATCCTACCCGTCGGCGGCATCAAGGAGAAGACGATTGCCGTGAGTACGGCCTGGACACGTTTGCTGGCAACAGACACGAGCCGCACCTTGGCTCTGGAGCTGGCGACGAATACCGGGTTCTGGGTAGTGCAGCCGATGTGTCCAGATTAGAAAATCCTGGTGGAAAACAACACAGTCTGTCCAAATTCGGCAAATTAGGTGAAAGACATGTAACGGGCAGAATATTTATATCCCTTGTCAGATGTTTATCTGTTCGTAGACATCTTACGTCGGTCTGTATCAGTGCACCCACCATATAAGTGCATGCCAATAGAGTACACCTGCATAAATCAGTGTTCAAATTAATTTTCACTTCGGCGTCAAATGTAAATAAATAACTTCGAATTTTGCTATTGTAAATAAACTGTTGGATGATACATAATACATTCTGTATACAACTGCATAACGTGATTATAGATCTGCATACAGCTCAGCATTACTTCGAAAACTGTAGGGGGCATTTGGAAGTCCTTCATGCCAGCTGTGTTGAGTGTCAGGCTCCCATTGCTTGGGTGCGCCGACAGACTTGAAAGTTGTCAACCCAAAGTTAACTGAAGATGGGAATAATTGTCCTGTTATGTGTTGTTTTTGCACACAAATTCCCTGGTTTCGCCACACCAGTGCCAAACCAGCCAAACATGAATGACCTTCAATCAGCTCTTACATGTTTTTTTTTAGTGGTGCTGGGCGGCACACAGGCACATAATGGTGTTATACACTTGTATATCAGTCGGATATATACCATTCGACATTTTGGTCACATTTTCGATAGAAAAACTTCAAGATTTTATTTACATCAACATCAAAATGAAAATGAAGTTGGACACACTAAAACATGTCAACAACACTTTATTGGCCAGCATGAATTGAACCTGGGACATATCAGATGCATAACTATTATGATAATATATCATGCACACAAGTCAGGTGTGTGCAATTTAACACTATTCCCATTGTCGATGGCAAAGGCTTGACATTTACAGCGTATCTGCCGACGAACCGATAGTGAATTTGGACTCACTGGGAGTACCGTGTTCCCCTACTGAGTGACGTGCCTGCTCGTGTGTCACGACTGATAGCTGCACCATTCCCCGTCCAGAGAAGACGACACAGTAAACATTCGGTGTCAATTTTACCCCAACCAGCGCCCGCACCAATGCGTAATGTCGAATTCATGTGAGGGTTATAACTTGTACTGGGATGCCTGAAGTGGTGTTTTGTTCGGGCAGGCGAAGCGAGCTGGCATTACAGTGATCATTATGCCCGAGGACAACCGCAAGGACTTTGACGACCTGCCCGACTTCATCAAGGCCGACATCGAGGTGCACTTCGTCAAGCACTTCACAGACATACTCCCCATCGCCTTTCCCGCCTGAGCCTTCCGCGGCCACGTGTTTCCGGATCGGTGGAAACACATTTAAGAAACGCGAGATGTTGTTGAAGTCATTTGCAATTCAAGGTATCAACGCTCGACCCGATCTTCAGAGATGTTTTAGCTGAATCCCTGAGGTATTTAGCGGTACCGTGCTTCTTCCATT
Source organism: Ashinkailepas kermadecensis (assembly GCA_034440615.1). Taxonomy (NCBI): domain Eukaryota; kingdom Metazoa; phylum Arthropoda; class Thecostraca; family Neolepadidae; genus Ashinkailepas; species Ashinkailepas kermadecensis. Next base: position 297,946 of record JAOTOM010004661.1, on the reverse strand, counting down.
CCGGGAGTTACCTCATCGTCACATGCACGCTGTACTGAAATGCCAAGATTCAGCTGGAAACTCACGAGCCAGCTTGAGCAGTCTCGACATATTGCCGAAAGCTCGGTTCGTGTTGATAATCGGACCATTTTGGGGACTGCTGTCACCTTTGCGCTCTGCAGTGCCACCGTTCTCGGGCGACCCGCTCTGATGGAGGTTCGGCTCACCCGCTGTGTAATGTCACGCCGGATCATATCCTGCCATGCGGTGATACGCGACGGAGGTGAGGGGCGATGTCGGTTCTAGTCGCGTCGTGAGCGCGACAACACATTGTACGGATCTCCGCTTCTTCCCCGGTGCCGGGTGCGTTCGGCGGTGGCACCCCAGTGATAAACATCTCCAGGTGAGTTGTGCGTGTGCGCGCGTATTTGTGCGGTATTGTGATGCTCGGCGAGGCACGTGCTGTCGTCAAAACATGGCGGTTCGGTCATGCGCCGCTGCTACGACGACCTCGAGTCCGCCGGTCCGGGGCTCGGTCACACCGAGGGCTCAGCTCTCACCGGATCGCACACCAGTCCCTACCGCGCTGTGATTGTATGCTCTGCAGTCTCGTCGATGGACAATACATGTTACCACTGTCACACGAGACGCTGACTGACGGCTTCAAGTGCAACACCGTCAATGATCGCACGTCTAATCCAACACTCGCAATTCAAGGTACGCGCAGATGTCCAACTTACACCATACGGCTTCTACGATCATGATAGTTAGAGACGAGTTCGCCCATGTTGAACAATCTACCGAACTTCCCTGGAAACGATGCGAAAATACGAGAAACGGACTTGTCGGCATTCTGATCGACAGGCAATGCAGCTCACATGACTGCTTACGGCGCCGAGCGAACGCTGCGATAAACACAAGTACGTCCGGACATCGCCACTTAGCGTCGATAGCGGTAGCGTTTGAAGTGAAACCATAGCTGGAAGATATTGTTGTGAAACTGGCATCGGAATCCTCGCCGGTACGAGTACTCCCATTCGCGGTTGACGATCTTGAAGGCGATGTCCTCGTATGGTGGTCCCACGTGGAAGCGCAGAATCGCGAAGTCTTTGTTGTCTCCGCACGCGGTCTGCGACAGTGTAATTCAATGTTAGTGCAGCTACCTATGCTTTTGCACCGCTACTGTGATGGGCTTGCAACAATGTGGAGTTAAAAATGGTGGATGAATTAAAGTAGCAAGCCATCGACCGCAGGGCGTGCGGCATTTACCAGGGAAATGCGATTGTTTATCACGATTAATGTTCCACGTCCCAGGAGGTAAAAAAATTACCGGTGAATACTGAATTCTGAACGTCAGTACTTGCCAATGCTCCTCGACGGAATGGACAACACTTCAAATGCAGCGCTAGTTTAGTTAGTTTTACACACTAAGTATCTAAAGCAACCTTTGTCCAGCTGTTAAAGTGTAAGTCATTTGATCATTTGAAGCCACGAAGTGGCATTAGGTACCAGAGTGGGAAACTTACTTTCCGGGTTGGGAGTCTGAGTGCATACCGATTTCTTCCGGAGTACATTTTCATGGACATTACTTTTTATGCATGGAATCTGTTTACCAGTAACCGACCGGAAAAACCTAAATCAGTACCTACATAATATGCATCAGTAATATCATTCTCATTTTTGGTCAAATCAAATGCCAAAACATACGAACAAAGAAGTGAACAATGGATGGCACCGCCCGGCAGTGACCCGTAATGATCAGCACTGTTTCGTTTCTTATAACTCACAGGAGAAATGCGTTTTCCTTTCACTGTTGGTCTCAGTACAAGGCTAGCCATACGAAAAACAAACAAAAATACCTCACACTTCACCCTCAGCTCAGAGCGCATACCTACCTACGCAGCCAATTTCCCACGTAATACGAACGCAACTCCGCTACCGCACACGCCACAGTTGGATGTGATCAAAGCAAAGGATCAGTCAAGGTCTTATGTTTACTGTTAACTTGTGTGGACACTGTTGACCATGTGTTCAAAGTTGCTAATGGTTATGACGTCATATACAAAATACCTTGCATTGATTGGTTGACAGACAGATTTCAGAACAGAAAACGCTAACGCAGCCAATTCTGATCAGTGGCCTCCGGGACTCCGGAGACGTCTCTTAAAACTGTCAAAGTTTCCCACTATAGGGTGGCAGGAACACAGGTATTCCGAGACGCGGCTCCAGAGCCGGAGAACAGTGTTCTCAGTGCGCATGCGCATCATCTTGCAAGTTGCTGTTGGCGCGTTGTTGTCGGCAATTCCGGTGGTTGAGATTGATGGAGTGTGTGAAGCTGTGGTCCGGCTACTGACTGCTACAAAAAGTGATTAGTTTGAGTGGTGACCGTAAGTGAAATAACCAGCGCTTTTTTTTGGGTGTCGTTCTGTGTTTGTTTTCATTGATATCTTTGTTCCCACATTTGTGTCGGAGTACATGTGAAGCCCATCCTATCTAGTATGAACCCGGAGTGCAAAAATGTTTTCAGAGATAAAATCTCTTAAGAAGTGCCTTAATTCCCACCCTGTTAGGTACCCCATCATAAATTAATTTGAGTCAGCATGGCATTGGAATTCGTGGGAGTCGATTTGCATACTTCTGAGGGGGTCTTAGCCCCATCAATGTTGGCTTAGCCCCAATAATTGCAACTTTTAACACGTGATTATATGGGGTGGGACCCTGATCTGTTTGGGCTCGCCCATTGTCCACACGTATTAGTCCTCCCCTCATAATTTTCAGTAATCAACACCACTGTATCAAAGTCGAATCAAATATCGCAAATCGATTATTTTTCATCCATTTTGACGTGAACACTGGCAAATCCAGGTTAGTTTGGCGTCCTGGTTCGGTTTAGAATCACACGAAATCTGAACGACGTGTTGCTGACGTGCCGACATGTATCGAGGGAAGGTGCTCGTAAGCTTGGCGGAATATTACACCAGAAAATGATATTATTAGTCATCAGAGTACAATCATTACCGCGGCAACATAACCTAACTATAGCCTCATCAATAACGGGTGCGGAGGCGACAAACAGCGATGGACAAAATTACGACTGTAGCTTTTCTTCCAGTATTCCCACGTTCTCAGTCATAAAGTGATCACCGATAGTCATGACATGTCTCCGAAGGTGCCAATAAGTACAACACGGGAAAACCACACGGGATCAGCTCGGTTAGTTGGTTTTGGGTTTAAAGGGGGGCTTCCATCAAAAGATGTGAACATTTAGCGGCCACAGCTCGGTATTTAACACGATATCGCAGCATTAATTCCCAATTATTTGCTGTTGGTGTTGCTGTACCTGGAGGGTCAGCTGCCCTAGCTACTGCCAGTCGACTGGAACACTGCCACCGCAGAATACGATCGCGTGTGGTCCATATTTGGAGGGTCAGCTGCCCTAGCTACTGCCAGTCGGCTGGAACACTGCCACCGCAAAATACGATCGCATGTAGCCCATATTTGGAGGGTCAGCTGCCCTAGCTACTGCCAGTCGGCTGCAATACTATCACCGCAGAATACGATCGCGTGTCGTCAATAATTGGATCTCGGATGTTCATGACTAGTATACAAACTTGGTGTTGACCTCGTGTGTCCTTCAAAACGCTCGGGATGAGATGAAATAAGCAATTGAAATCAGTAATTTCAACAGGTAGTTCTGCTCAAAAGTACCCCCAAATTGACAATTCATTCATAGACAACAGATAAAACAATTTACACACAAACCGGCGCTGGAATCCCAGTCGTCTACAAACCACAAACATAGACAAACATAGCCATGCCAAGCGACACGGAGGAAACGGCGAAGACGTTTTCGCGTTCCGTGAATATCATGAATCATTCCCAGCTGGTCTTGGAGCACTTACCAGCGTGTACTCGGGCGTTTTGCTCTTGTTAATCATGTCGGGGTAGAATATGTTGAACTTGTAGCCCTGCACTATCTTGGGAGGCGGGTTGTCCATGTCGTAGTGGGTCTGGTTGTACTTGTTCCATTCAAAGCCCGTATGCACCCTGCGCGCAGTAAGTCACACCCGTCAGCGGTAGGGTGGGGGTGGGGTCAACCCCGCGGACAGTTGCGACCAGAGTCGTACTCATCGTATTTATCCGTCAGAGGTAAAATGCGACGGACTATTCGGAGCTTCCATCCTCCTATTACTACTATAGAGATCAGTTATTTCTATATGTGTAATATTTTGTTACTTATCATATGCAAGCTCCGTGGACGTTTCCTGAAGTAAGCCTGCGCGGGGATGATGAAACATTTGTATTAGACCTTATAATAGCATTAAATGCACTTGGAAGATGAGACGGTCAAGTTTTGGGTTTGAGAGCTAATACACTGCCTGGTTGCATAGCTAGTTTTAAATAGCAGAGCTACTAGAAACCAGTATAATGCGGCACTAGGAAGAAAAACCTCTGATTACTCTACCAGGAACCAAGCTGATTTGCTATGCAACGTCTCTGCCACTCCCTCACTTCCAATGGTCAAGCGGAAGCCGAAAGAACGTGCGGTCGGCGGGCTTCGAGCACGCAACATATCGGCTACGAGGCGGGCACACCGATCACCGTATCACAGTTATCAATGTCCCAAAAGCGTGACGATATAATCGGGTCACCAATATGCACTTTTATCGCACGTGTGCTGGAAAAGCCTGCCTCGAGCTTTGCACTCACTCGTAATATTGTCATCTCAGTTGCTCATGGCCCGGAACTCCACATTGCAACATGGCCCGGAACAATATGCTTTCCTCTGAATCCAAGCTGTCCCCATATACTTTTGTTGCTGGTGTACGTCATACAATCCTTAATGGTGAGGATGCTACGATATAAAATACCTGCTCGTGGGAGGCTAAAGTACTTACGATCAGTAGCCGCAGGCCCAAGTGCTAAATCGTTCCACGTCGACCAAAAACATTTTCATGTCGCAATCCGACCACACAGAAAGCATTCCTTTCAGGCCTTCGATAATTATATTTTCCCATAACTTATGTCACTTATGTACCTAATCTCATCATCACTTCAGCTGGTGCACTGTGAATATAATTATAGTATTTGAATTGATTGTAATGTTTGCATCATGTCAGGAAATGAGACAAAATTAGACGTTGATCTCTGCACATTCATTTTCGAGTCATGAGCGACTGAGATCATTGGGTGATGTTAATGGTAACAACGTCCGAAAACAGGTGCGGTGGTCCTGATGTAGTGATTTTCAGGCTGCTCTCAGCTCGTTCTATTGCTCCTGATTCTCCTGATATAACTTCAGTACAACGGCCAAAATATGCCTTCGTCATATCACACTGGTTTGAACAAGACCAGCCTTTTAATACTAATGTGTTGCTTCACCTGATAGTGTTGTACATCTGATTATGTACAATCTGATGTAGATCCGCATATGCATCTGGTAAATTATGGACACAATCAATGAATAAATCGATAGTTAAATGTTTGACCAAAATCGCCCGGGTGAAAACATTATCCACGTATAGAATAACCTGTGGAATTTGTTAATTTGTTATGTTTTGCCAGTGGTAAAGATACGATTGCTTGGTATATAAGTATCACTATGTTAGTATACCATATTTAAATGTGCTTCAGTATAAATATAAACAGACAAAAACCATTACCTCAAATTTAGAGCAATCACTACTTTCTTCGAAGCTAGCATCAAACATGATTATTGGAACCGAAGTGCACAACTGTTCACACACCATTTAGAAATCGAACTCTACAGACCCCCCACAAAAAAAAAAAAAACAACAACAACATGAAAATGGGAAATTCGCAACCTACAATTGTACAAAATCATGCAAGTGAGCTAAGCATGCAAAGCAGCCCTGCCTGCATGTAGTAATGTCCCAGTATGTCCGCGCGTGTGCGCATGCGCGCACGCGTTTGCGTGTATGCAACAGACCTGTTGAAGTATCTGGGCTTGCGTGGCCGGTACTTGTCTGACCACAGGTGCGTCTGCTGGCCGAGGTCAGTCTCCACCGAGAAGCGCGCCTCGTCCGATCCCATGCCCTGCTTGGCCTCCTGCTGAAGAGCCTTCTCCTCCGCCGTGGCCGCCGACTGGCGAGACGGTCGGACCACGGGTCACCCACCAGTACGTCAGGTCACAAAACACAAATCAGGAAAAAGGATGACCTAGCCGTCCCAGGGGCAACGGTAGATGACATACAGCCAACAAATTCAGCCTCTCTCGGGCAGTCTGACTGACTCATTCAGACGGCAGGCGATATTGGCAACACAGAGGACGGTAGATGACATACAGCCTCTCTCGGGCAGCCTGACTGACTCATTCAGACGGCAGGCGATGTTGGCAACATAGAGGACGCACACTAGGTAGACACTGGACAGGCAACGCCGAAGGTCTGGTACACAAGAGACCATAGCAAGACCGCCGATACTTAGCACACATTAGACATCATTTCGCAGCGCTGGAGCACACTTCAGTGAAGCTGGTGTATTTGGCGATGTATATCTCACGCCACTGCATTGTAAGATAGTAGACCTCCCATCTTGCTCTTGATTATGGGCAGTCAATGCAAAATAAGTCGAATATTCTTCCAGTGCGATCTTAGGCCGGCGCCGATTTACAACCACTCGCTTTCTCTAGTGTGATACGTTCATGTTACATCTTGATATCATGGTCTTTGCCCGTTATGGAGACATAAATATATGCTGCGAATAATGAGCAGCGAACACGGAATTAATTTTCCAGCAAAAATGAAGTAAACGAGGCACACGGGAATACAGAGGATTCTTAGAATTACCCTGCAGTTCAATTTTACAAATGGAATATTTCAATTATGCACTCATTGCGGGTCAATAACCAAGAAAGGCTTTAATTCAGCTTTCATATATATATATATATATATATATATATATATATATATATATATATATATATATATATATATAATGTGCTGAAGTGTTAGTGTTTCGTGTTACACCTCCAAATCATACCAAGGATGAACAAAGAGACATCCACAACAGCGATGTTTTCATGGCAGCGTAAAGTAAAATTCATTACATTACAGCGGAACAGACTTCAGCATGTATTACATCCATGCTTCCCCGATATATCTGACATTTCAAGCCGATCTGCCCTGATTCAGCAGACACCTCGTCCCATCCTGTCCTGACCCGGCACACACCTCGCCCAGTCCTGTCCAGACCCGGCACACACATCGCCCGGTCCTGCCCTGGACCAGTACACACCTCGCCCTGTCCTGTTTAGACCCGGTACACACCTCGCCCAGTCCTGTCCAGACCCGGCACACACCTCGCCCAGTCCTGGCCAGACCAGGCACATACCTCACCAAGTCCTGTCCAGACCAGGCACACACCTCATCCTGTCCTGTCCAGACCAGGCACACACCTCACCCTGCCCTGGCCAGACCCGGTACACACCTCGCCCTGTCCAGACCCGATACATACCTCGCCCCATCCTGTCCAGATCCGGCACACACCTCACCCTGTCCTGTCCAGACCAGGTACACACCTCACCCTGCCCTGGCCAGACCCGGTACACACCTCGCCCTGTCCAGACCCGATACATACCTCGCCCCATCCTGTCCAGATCCGGCACACACCTCGCCCAGTCCTGGCCAGACCCGGTACACACCTCGCCCTGTCCAGACCCGATACATACCTCGCCCCATCCTGTCCAGATCCGGCACACACCTCACCCTGTCCTGTCCAGACCAGGTACACACCTCGTCCTGTCCTGTCCAAACCCGGCATACACCTCACTCTGTCTGGTCCAGACCCGATACACACCTCACCCTGTCCTGTCCAGACCCGGCACACACCTCGCCCTGTCCTGTTCAGACCTGGTGCACTCCTCATTCTGTCCTGTCCAGACCCGGCACACACCTCGCCCAGTCTTGCACAGACCCGGCACACACCTCGCCCTGTCCTATCCTGTCCAGACCCAGCACATACCTCGCCCAGTCCTGTCCTGTCCAGACCCGGCACACACCTCGCCGCACCCTGTCCTGACCCGCTCACTGACCTCGACTTTCTTGCCCTGGTTCTGCACCAGGCTGCGCGCGTATTGCAGTCGCTGGTCGTCCTCGCTGGGGTCGGTGACCAGAGTGCCCGGCTCCAGGTGGTCGGGGGTGACCAGGTCCGGCGAGTACCGGCCGCTCGAGTACTCGCGCAGACATGACGTCACCATGTCATCCTCGGCGTCGGCGGCCGCGTCCGGCACGGCCGCCGGCCTGTCGGTGCCGCCAGCCACACTGTCAGGCGTCCGGCACCGCTACTCACACACTGAGGCATCTGTCGGCACCACCACTCACACACTGAGGCGTCTGTCGGCACCGCCACTCACACACTGAGGCGTCTGTCGGCACCACCACTCACACACTGAGGCGTCTGTCGGCACCACCACTCACACACTGAGGCGTCTGTCGGCACCACCACTCACACACTGAGGCGTCTGTCGGCACCACCACTCACACACTGAGGCGTCTGTCGGCACCACCACTCACACACTGAGGCGTCTGTCGGCACCACCACTCACACACTGAGGCGTCTGTCGGCACCACCACTCACACACTGAGGCGTCTGTCGGCACCACCACTCACAGACTGAGGCGTCTGTCAGCACCACCACTCACACACTGAGGCGTCTGTCGGCACCACCACTCACACACTGAGGCGTCTGTCGGCACCACCACTCATACACTGAGGCGTCTGTCGGCACCACCACTCACACACTGAGGCGTCTGTCGGCACCACCACTCACACACTGAGGCGTCTGTCGGCACCACCACTCACACACTGAGGCGTCTGTCGGCACCACCACTCACACACTCAGACGACTGTCGGCACCACCACTCATACACTGAGGCGTCTGTCGGCACCACCACTCACACACTGAGGCGTCTGTCGGCACCACCACTCACACACTGAGGCGTCTGTCGGCACCACCACTCACACACTGAGGCGTCTGTCGGCACCACCACTCACACACTGTGGCGTCTGTCGGCACCACCACTCACACACTGAGGCGTCTGTCGGCACCACCACTCATACACTGAGGCGTCTGTCGGCACCACCACTCACACACTGAGGCGTCTGTCAGCACCACCACTCACACACTGAGGCGTCTGTCGGCACCACCACTCACACACTGAGGCGTCTGTCGGCACCACCACTCACACTGAGGCGTCTGTCGGCACCACCACTCATACACTGAGGCGTCTGTCGGCACCACCACTCACACACTGTGGCGTCTGTCGGCACCACCACTCACACACTGTGGCGTCTGTCGGCACCACCACTCACACACTGAGGCGTCTGTCGGCACCACCACTCATACACTGAGGAGTCTGTCGGCACCACCACTCATACACTGAGGCGTCTGTCGGCACCACCACTCATACACTGAGGCGTCTATCGGCACCACCACTCTCACCCTCAGGCGTCCGTCAGAACCACCACTGTCACCCTCAGGCGTCTGTCGGCACCACCATTCACACCCTCAGTAATATCTCCGCATCAAGTCACACTGAGACGTTTGTCGATTGCTTGAGCAAGCCACCACTTTCCATGTTAAGTCATGGGACACAAGCCACACATGTAGCAAAAAAAACGCGCAGTGCGCCCCCGGGTGGGCTCGACCACGCAACTTTTCGGTGCTGGTTACCAGCAACCTAACAACCGAAAACGATAACCAATTAGGCCATGGAGGCTTGTGATGCAAGGACTTCAGAAAACCGCAGAAACAGGGAACATTTATTGGCAGTCATTCATAGGATCCAAATTCATTTCTGCAACAGATAATTCAGTTATATATCGTATTCCTCGTTCAATACTACTATGTAATTACGAACGCATTCAAGCTTGGAATTCAGATACAGGTTAGGGAAGGCGATAAGATGGTTAGGCTGGCTACGATGGTAGCATTGAATGTATTACTACATTAAACTGCATATCCGGCCGCGGCTCCCTATCACTAGTTCACTCTCCGGACAACCCTCGAAGGACGGATCGTGACAGCTTCTGAGTGGATGTCAGCCAGCCGGGACTCCAGAAATGACATATTTCGTTGGTTGGTTATTGGATTTTAGGTGCACATCGACTGCGCCGATCACGCAGCGCCCACAACATCGTCAGTCAAACAATGGCATGTTCACGAGTCAGTCGACAAGACGACTGCATGTGCAGGGGACTTATGCCGTGCGACGAACCTCGTTTTGTCAGGTATAAAAAACGAGTTAATGAGGTGCATAAATCACAGAAAACTTGATTTCTGACAGGAAGCGAAAGAGCCGCTCAGATTGAACAATGGATGACTCGTCCCCTAATACTTCGCTAAGAGAAAAAGAGAAGCACGTCCAAAATGACGAGCATATTTGGCACAGCTGTCAGATTTCCAGTGGTTAGCAGAGTGATCCCTCTGCATGGACGGCCCAGTCTGCCCCGCTCCCGGTGAAGAGCTCGTCCCCCGAGTCAGCTGGGCCGCCTACCTGGCAAAGGTGTCCTGCGAGGTGTCGACGCCGTCGTCCGGTGTCCCGGCCGGCGGCCCGTCAGTCGCCGGCTGCGCCACAGTCTCACTCACGCCCTGGGTGGCCTTCAGCAGTCGCAGCTTCTCCCGCAGGTTGGCCTGGTGACGGTCTCGCAGCCGCGCCCGCGCCAGGTGTGCTGCCGAGTTCAGGACAGAGCGACTAGGTGCGTTCCCCGTCAGTTTTCAGGTCTTACCTTCATGACCTCAATTTGTGTTGACCTAGAGTTGGAATGCTATTAGTTAGATGACAATCTTCACACAAGTCACACGGGTGTGAAGCAAGACTGTAGGATGGAATGTTTCGCATCGGAAACGGCGTGGCCTTCAGTCTTACTAGGTGTCGCTTTTGTGATAATTGGGGGAAGGGAAGGAGAATGAAACGCTTACCATAACTTTGACTTCTATGAACTACACAATTTAGAACATAGGTGGATAATATGGTGTTGCAGGCATTGCAGGCACAACACAATCTCTCAAAGTTGGTGCTGCATCGCAATACCAACGTCTTTGGCAAAACAAAAACAAAGGACAGGAATATGCAAAAATAAAAAGTTAGGAGCACTCGAGGTAATGAATAGCAAAACCATCAAAACCCAGGCAAAAAAACTCCTTCATCTCTACACACAAAACCCACGCTAGTTGATGGCAAATGCATACTTAATTACATAGTTAAATTCGTGGATGCTTTCGCTATCCTGAAAAGAAAAAGCTTATCTTCCAGGGAACAGTTTACATTGCACATGTGCATGATTGGTCTTTTTGTACAAAGAACTATCTTTCAAATTATCTGAGTTTTATTCATAAGAACAAAAATTGGAGAACTTAGGTTTTCCATGCCAGCATTTACAGTCAACATTCAAAGACCATGTTTAAATCCAAGCAGATTTCGAATCCCAAGAGACACAGGCACCACATAGCCAATGAGAGACGCCAACATGCGCCCGTAAATTTGTATATTAAATTACTTTCTACCGACCTTACACTTGAAGTGGAAGTTGGTAGCTAGGTGCTCAAACTGTGCATAGGTAAGTGTCCAAAAGGATGTACACTTAAGTTGCTTATCTAGGTCAGAGGCGTAGCCAAGGGGGAGGCGAAGGGGAAGCCGCCTTGAGTGGACATTGCGGGCCCCTCAAGGCTTCCGTGGAGGTGGCCCACAAAGGCCCCCTGGACCGGCGATCAAGAGGGTCCCAAGTCAACGGTAAGTGCCCTCGGGCAGATGTTGAAGGCCATGGGCTGCGCCAACTTGAAGAGCTTCTAGATCGATGGAGGGAATCCAGATCTTTCGAAGGACCCCGGGTTAACGAAGAGGGCCCTGAGATACTATGACGGGCCCCTGGACTGACGATGGGGCCCAAGCCGAAGAAAGGGCCCTTGACCTGATGGAGGGACCAAACTTTCGAAAAGGGGACTTCAGCCTGCCGGAAAACCCCTGGGTTGCCAAAGAGGGCTCCCGAGACGACAGACGGGTTCTTAGTTGCGGGAGGGGACCTGGGGCGGTCAGAAAATGCCCCTGGGCCGACAGATGAGTCCAATCCGCACAAGGGCCCCTGGCCTGATGGAGGGGGTCCAACCTGGCCTGAGGGCCTCCGACCTGACAGTGGAGGCCCTGGGTCGCCAAGGGGGCCCCTGCGCCGACGGAGAGAACCCCTAGTCGCTGGAGGACTCCGGACCGTCGGAGAGGGTCCAGAACCGGCATGAAGAGCCCCAGTGCCAAAGGAGGGGATCGAAGCCGCACAGGTCGCACCTTGCGTAATAGAGGAGGCCCAAGCTGTTGAAGGAAGGGCCTCTGGCAGGACGGAGTGTTCTGAGCCTTGAAAGAGGGTCCCTGAGCCGACGGTGGGGACCCGGGCCGGACATGCAGGGTCGCTAGGTCGGCTTTGGCCCACGCTGATGGATAGGGGTTCAGAGCTGACAGAGGGCCTTAGGCCGATGAAGAGATCCCCGAGCTACGGAGACGGTCCGGGCCAGAGCGAAGGGTTCCCGGTACTAAAGGGCCTCTAAGCCATGGAAGGGCCCTGGCTACTAAAAATGCGCGGGCGTATCCAAGGTATAAAGGGGCACCCGCCCCTGGTGAGTCCGATAGAGGCCTAAAAGCGTAGGGGTAGAAATTTAACCGATACAAATTAAAACGCACCTAACTGCTTGTGTGGAAAGGCCCTCGAGACCTGGAGACGTAAAACATGAGGGCTGGCAAGCGCCATGCAGACGAGAGGGGCCCGCCCGATAGCCGGAATGCCCATGCCAGCTGGAAAGAGCAACCTTGGCTGGAAAGGGCCCCCAACAGCTTTCGCAGGGCCCTCAGGGTCCTGAGGCATAAGCAGTGCGACTGAAGGCCAGAGAGGGCTGGGATGTTCTTAGGATTTGAAAGGCCCCCGAGGGATAAACAGAACGCCTAAGAGCTGAAGAAGACTAGTGAGAACCGATCTCAAAACTGAAATTCCCCCGAGATGAGAGCTAGATAGGGCTATTGAAGAATGAGACTCCTAAAAGCAGAAGAGGACCATGAGGGATGAAGATGGTTTCTGAGAGTCAGGGAGGATTGGAATGAGATTCTCCTGAAGTGGGGAGGTTGAGAGCGGCCCCTAATGGATGAACTGGGCCGTCCGAGGATGCTAATTATAGGAAGATACCAAATTTCACAGCGATATCGTGAACGGTTCCGGTGTAATCTCGGAATAAATATATGCAAGGGTTTATGCGAGCCCTACACTGCACGGCGCAATAGGAGCAAACCCACTTGCAAAATGCACTGAGATAACACTCCGGGTCAACTGAGATAACCGTCTGGATCGTGAGTGGCCCACCTTTAAGCTGCGTGAGCAGGGACTCCCAGTAGCCGACGTCGACGCCGCCCTGGGTGTTCTTCAGCTTGGTCTCGATCTCCGACTGCAGCGCCGTTAGCTGTTCGGACGTCTTGCCGCGGAACACGTCCGTGACCTCGGACACCACCGAGTCGTGGATACCGTCTCGCCGTGCCACGGCTGCACGTGGAGGCGGGTCAGGTCGGGTTAGTCACACCGCAACACTGAATTAGGTCAGTCACGCCACAACATCAGCAGATCAGGTCGGTCACAAAACTGGGCCACGCCAGCGGCGTCAGAGCATAAGCAGGTAGGTCATCACACCACTCGGGTCACATCAGCAGCATCGCTGGAACAACGTAACATGGACACCGCGGGAAAACAATTTTCTCCGGAGCTTTTCCGCAACCCCGGCCACCCGGCACGTCTGCAAGCACATATTCGTGGTGCTGGTCAACCGTGACGTCATCAAACCACGTCATCCGCACCCGGCGGTCATGGTGCTGGTCAACCGTGACGTCATCAGCGCCCGGCGGTCGTGGTGCTGGCCTACCGTGACGTCATCAAGCCACATCATCAGCGCCCGGTGCCCACCTGCTTCCTGGCGCGCCTGGTGGTCCAGCTTGCGCAGTTTCTGCAACTCGTCCTCGACGATGACGGTTACGTCGTTCCAGAAGTCCTTGTTCTCGCCGCGCTCCAGCTCGCCGTACACGCGGATGTCCTCCTGCAGGTCCTCCAGGTCGGCGATGGACAGGCCCACCAGGTAGGTGTATGGTTCGTGTACCTCCACGGCGTCCAGCTCCTCGGCCGAACTGATGTACTTGGCCAACAGGTCGATAGGCTTGGCTGCAGCAATCACCAAGGCGGCATCAACAGGCGGTCACAGGCGGTCACAGGCACCGTCAGCAGACAGGTCAGCAGGCAGGTCATAGACAGGGTCAGTAGGCAAGCCACAGGCGCTGTCAGTAGGCAGGTCACAGACACCGTCAGTAGGCAGGTCGCAGGCACCGTCGACAGACAGGCCACAGACACCGTCGGCAGACAGGTCACAGGCACCGTCGGCAGACAGGTTACATGCACCGTCGGCAGACAGGTCACAGGCACCGTCAGTAGGCAGGTCACATGCACCGTCGGTAGGCAGGTCACAGGCACCGTCGGCAGACAGGCCACATGCACCGTCGTCAGACAGGCCACAGGCACCGTCGGCAGACAGGTCACATGCACCGCCAGTAGTCAGGTCACAGACACTGCCAGCAGGTAGGCCACAGTCACCATTAGTAGGCAGGTCACAGACACTGTCAGCAGCTCACTGGCAACGTCAGTAGGCAGGTCACAGACAGTCGACAGACAGTCTGTGACACATGCCTACTGTCACAGACTGTCTGCCAGTCACATGCCTACTGGCGCTGCCCACAGGCAGCGCCAGTAGGCATGTGACAGGCTGTCAGCAGACAGGTCACAGGCAGGCCACAGGCACCGTCAGTAGGCAGGCCACAGGCACTGTCAGTAGGCAGGTAACAGGCAGAGTCAGCAGACAGGTCACAGGAAGATCACAGCAGTGTCCCGAAATTCATTCCCTGCATGAGCCCAAGACGCCAAAACCAGCTATGGCGTTGAAAGACGTCAACAATATTACACACACAAACAGGACGAAATCAGAAAAATAGCAATCAGCACACAATATTTCCACACTAATAATGCCAGATTGGAGCACTGTAAAATAGAATGCACTGATGTAGTTCAATGCAGTCATATTTAACAGAAGTCGATTCAGAAAGTCACAAGTCCGTTCGAAGGGGTCAAAGCAAACTTCTATTAGATGTTGGCTTCCATGCACATTTTGGGATTCTAAGACTGTGGATCGCAGGCACAGGTGACCAGCAGAGTCAGCAGACAGATCACAGGCAAGCTTCCTCCGACGGCCACGGTGCCAAAATAATACATCCTTCCTGCCACACCTGATCTGGCAAGCTATGCCTAACTTAAGAAGAAATCAACATGCACGAAGTAAGCAGAGGATCGCAGTGGCAATCTCCCATAATGTCGCAATGGTATCCTTTATTTACTATATTTCATCTCTATTTTCCACTCTTGTATCACCTTTTCACACATAATTTAAAACTTTGACACCTTGACATGAAATGAACTTTCGGACACTGATATAGAGTGGAGGATGAGCGAGGGCGCAGAGCGCGAGGACACTAAAACGCAGTCCAGTCGAATATCCGTTTCTATCAGTTATAAGTGCATTAACTTTTAGTGTGTATGCAGCAACACACCTCCAAGCATGCATGGCGATGGTGGTGGTGGTGGATTGATGCTTTAGGGCACGACTGCTTTGGTCATTTTGCGCTCATTCAGGCATGCATGCACAGCCAGAGTGATTTCGGATGTGATACCCTCACCAAACTGCACGACTAATGACAGAAATCAAAAGACCATCACTGCCTGGGACTCAACTCATTCTAGTGACATATTTTGTTGTTAAATAGGGTGGAATATACCACTTTCTGAACACTGAATTGATAACTGCCTAAAAAGCATTGGCATCCTGCTTCTCCATTTGTGTTTATCGTGTGTTACTGTCTTGCTTCAGTATATTATTGCGTGCATAAGTATCATATTTATGCTCACTGTTATGGATCGCAATGCACGCATACCGTACAATGCAATTCCAAGTAAAATGATAACACTATTGGCTAAAAACTTAATCCGAAGAATTTCAGACATATTACACATCGTTTCCATAACGAATTTCAAAGCACTACTGCAATCGTCCTGAAGTCTCGCTACTAACCCCAAAAACGTCATTTTAACACTGTAGCTTGGAACCTCAGGACACAATCCAGGCACTTTGGCCATATGACGAAAGTTAGGAAATTTCTAGAATTTCTGAAAAGAGCATACCTGGTTCTGAGTTCAGAATTAGAACTGGAAAATGTTGTGTTACACCATGGAAAATTGTTGAAAGTTGTCCATGGGTGGAAATGCTGAAGAGTCTTTTTCTTTCGAGGAAGATTTAGACCAGTTCATGAAAAATATTTGCATAGCCATTCCCAAAAGTTAACATCTATTTTTGAGTGAAGAAATTAGAACGAAAAATTATCAAACAAACAAAACAACGTTACATTGTTTCAAACGCGCAACAGTCGGGCTGAGCCGGGCCGTCCAGATGAACCGTGTACAATAGTTACGCAGGTAGACTCGCTCGGGCTTCGCTCTCGCTCGTAATTAAAACAGGAAAAAAAACACTTCATGGCAGGCGTCGCTTCCCAGGGACGGATACAGGGTGGCACTGGGGGCATGTGACTATTCCCCCATTGGAAGGTGGAACCCTTTCGGGAAGGCTCGAGTGCCCCCCTCTTAACGGATTCTTCAGCCAGAGGCGCCCCTCGGAAGGAAAATGCATTCTTCTGAGATAAAAAGGCACACTTTCAGGGTGTCAAGTGCACCCCCTCCCCCTACTCGATGCATTTTCAGCTGAAGGCACCCCTCCAAGTACTACTGTAGTGGCGCCTCTCCAGATAAGCTCCCCTTTGATAATTTGTCGATGTGCCTATGTTGCTTTCACATTTCAAGGCATGTTGTATTAAAAATGGCAACCATTTCAACAGTGGAAATATTTTGGACCATTTTCGTTATCACTTGTTACAAAGGGTTTCTCATGAATTTTAGACCCAATATAAATTGAGCTTAGATATATGGTGAGTGCAGGGTAAGCGGTAAACAAACAACGGAGGAAGGGGTGAGGATGTGTGGTGATATAGAGTAATTACCAAGCATGCCTGTCCTACATCATGATGTCACATGCCTTTCAGACATACGAAAAGCGTGAACGAGGATGATTCTTAGAGGTTCACTAGGCCGTCACAAAATGATCCAAAGAAGCATAATCGGCGCAAGGAGAGGACGCCCCGACAACCAGAATACCGGCATGCAGAACCGCTGACCGACTGAGGAAAAAGATCGCCCCCGGGTGGGCTCGAACCACCAACCTTTCGGTTAACAGCCGAACGCGCTAACCAATTGCGCCACGGAGGCCTTGGCGCGCATCGGTCATATTATACAAGTATACATACTGTGAACACGACCCATACGGTGCTTCATGGTCAAAAGTTTCTGACTGTTTCGCCGCCATTCAGCATGGACCCCAAAGCAGGGGCATATACAGGGGCCACCGGAGGGTATGCTCTCATGGCACAGTAGTACCCCTCCGACCTGGAAAGGCGTCCCTGTAGGAAGGATCAAGTGGACCCCGTCAACAAAATTGTCAGCCAAAGACGCACCTTTCTGGGGCAAGGACGCCGCTTCAGTGAGCTTGAGTGAACCCACACCCCCACCACGCTGAACAAATGTCTCCGCCGAAGGCACCCCAGCAAGAAAATTTTCCATATGCAAATTCCTGGATTCTTCTCTGTCTCAAGGTGCCTGCCGGTGGGCTGCTCGTCTAGATACGACCCGTTTTCACGTGATCGCGCCAATTGATCACAGTGGGGTCGATGCTGATGAAAGAGAAACGACCCCTCTATTGGAGGTGGGTGAAGGCACCTCAATGGGGGCCGCGGTAGCTCAGTCGATAGAGTGTCGGAAACTTGATCGCAAGATTGTGGGTTCGAATATCGCAACCAGCGGCATTACCGAGTCCACCCGCGACCAATCGGCCTGAGAGGTTGACGACGCTATATGACCTAGCGGTTGAATGCGTCGTAAAAGAACCCAAGGTTCTTCTTCTGAAGGCACCTCAATGGTGGATTTCTAAAAGCAAGGATATCATGCAAATGAGGGATCTCAAGATGAAGTATTTGAAATACGAAGTTTTTTTACGTCCTGATGGTGTTTGAGTGACATTGCCTGAATCACGCAAATTACAAATATATCCTGAAAAATGTATGGGGGCGCTACTACCCTCGAAATGCCGAGGGAGCCCGGAACAAACAAAGGAGGTTACAACTATTATTGGCCAAAAGGACACTCGATCACGTGGGTGGATCCCCAAGCAGGATCGAAGGGACCCCTGAGCAGGATCGAAGGACCATGAGCAAGAGTGAAGGGCATCGGAGGGGTCACAAGCAGGATCGAATGTATCTCCGAGAGGGGTAGCTTGACATTATCATAATACCAAGCTGAATGAAGTGTACATACCCCCACAAAATCGACACATGATCATCCACCCACTGTGATGTGTGTCAAAGCCAAAACAATTCATCAATAATCATTCGCAAAATGGAATATATAATCCTGCCAACGTCGCCGGCTCTAGTGCTGGAAGAAGCAAAAGCTGCCATACACATTCCCTTTATGGGGGCCATCGGATGAGAACTGACTTCGCTTGCCAAAATGTAGCCACAATTTATATTTTATATTTTTGGCGTTCCTGAAAGTGGTGGCCGAAATCCAAGGTTTTACTGTTTTCGGTGGATAGACAGACGTCATATATCCTCAGTTGCTGAGTGCGTCGTGGAGTCACAACAATGTGTCGCCCTACCCCACCCTTAAGAAAACCCTACGTCCTTACTTGCATGCAGCCGAAAGTAGGATGGAATGTCGATGCATGGATCAGCACGATCTTAGGTGTTATTGCACCCACTGTGAGAGGTACAAAGCATTGTTACTTGCTGGATACTCCAGCCTGCGACGTGCGAAGTTGATAGATACCAGCCGAAATAGTCGCGTATCAATGTCAGTACTTTTTGGATGTAGGGATTTTTTTTCTCCTCAAATCACTTCACATTACTTCCAGGCATGCAGTCTGTCCTGGTTCTTCGGAATGACTCGGAATGGTAAAAAGACGAGACATACCAATAGAAAGCTGAATGTGATTGTGCTGATTGTGAGCAGGTGTTTTTTATCAAAATAAATACATTGCTTTTTAAAAGGCATGCTGTTGCCAACTTTTTCAATTGTGTCACGAAGTCTATAAAATTAACCCACGCAACTGTTCTGACAGAGTTCACTGCTTAAGGTATAGACTTTACGCAGTGAACTCTGTGAAATCATTCAAGTCAAATCATCGGTGTGTCTCGTCTTTTTTACCGTTCCGAGTCCTCCCAAAGAACCGGAACGGACTCCCCGCAATGTGGGAGCAATGTGCAATGTGGGGGCAATGTGAAGTGATTTGAGAAAAATCAACAATACACAAGGTGTTGATATCTCAAAACGTTGTCTCTAAATGTATGGCATTCCAAAATTCGCTGTGTGCGTGACTGAAATCCATCTGACGGTTTTGTACGGACTTCAAGGCTCGATGATGATTAGTTATCGCCGGAGGAACAAAAGTTGTCAGCATGTCACATGCCCCGGAAAATTACTACTTGTCACACGATATGTTCTCCTCTATCACATTCTATCGGGGGGGGGGGGCATGTCGCACCTGCCCACAGTCAGTGATCTTTCCCACATTGCTTTAGCATTACTGTGGGAGGGGGAATCTGGTTGGTTCTGGTGACTGTTCTACAACCGCCAATGGTGGCAGCTTCTGAGTCAAATTCCTTACTATAGACTCTGTCTAACGGTGAAATCTTGCACCACTGCTTGCGTTCGCCGTACACCGATAGCAGTCGTGTGCGAACATTGTCAACCGTGTTCTGGTAGTTTCTTCTTGGTTCTATAGACATTTGTGCGACATTCTACAAACTGTCACACGTGTCACACCAACCAACCGCCAGCTCTTGCAACTGCTGTGGACGGTTAGACGGTTAGGACGTCGCGCTTTGGCAGAGTTGATGCTATGTTTGCTTTTGTTTGTTTGTTTTGTTTTTGCTGCCGGGCGCATTGATGTAAATCTAGCGATAATCGCCCGATGGCGATGCACAAATGTCGTGAAGTATGCAACATGAACTCGTTGTACACAGCCTGCCGTTTTTCGTTCTGACCTATTCTACGCCTAAGCTTGTCACATAACCTGAATGTTTTTTTACCCCTCTGGTTACCGCCTCAATACCGATACACCGGTATACAGGGTAGGGACATCCAAGGGGCTTCGTGGCGCAGTCGGAAGGGTGTTCTGCTGCTAACTGCTAACTGGTGTCACAATTGCATGGTCTTACCACGTGCTGTCGTCACTGTTTCGAGAGCATTTGTCATGTGTCCAGGGTGGGAAAACAGACTGTTTCTGGATGTTTGGCATCCAGGTGATCCTTCAAAGAATTACCTTCTCATTTTTATCAATTGGAAAAGTTGAATGGTGCTGCTTGACAATGAACCACTCTGTGGCAAAGTGCTCAAGATTCATTATCAAGTTCAAACTGGACTTCTGATATCACAAGTTTGAGGAAAATATCCTCTCCATATCTGATTACCCCCATGATTTTCCCCTCCACATCCAGAATTACAAAGTACAAATCCAACCCTCCATGTGCCAATGTCGTCTGAGAGAGCACATCTACCCAAAAGACCTTGTCACCATTGTCCCCTCAAGCCACACCCGGTGACTTCGGCACGCACGTCCCCACTGTCAAGCAGCAGTAGTGCATCACTCACCACGTCCCTCTTGGATCCGGATGTGTGAGCGCATGCTGCACTGGCGCAAGTGGAACTGGTCCTCCTGTTTCTCCCACTCGCGGAACTGCTCGGCCTCCTGCTTGCTCTGCAGCAGGGCCATCTCCTGCTCCCGCTCGGCACGCTCCCGCTCCCGCTCCAGCCGGCGTGCCTTCACCTGTCGCAGCACCGGCACATGAGAAGAAGACAATTCGCACAACACAAGTCTCAACAAGCGTTATAAGCAGCCATTTCTCAGCACGAACGTCAGCCAGTATTGTCGCCAAGAGGTTAGACTCCTGCAAACAACTGGAAAAATCACCATAGTAGAGGCAGGACAAAAAGGCGATGCAACATACTGACATAAACTGTTATACAGAGCATGGACGTAATTCCCCAGGCACATTACATCATCCATACCTTTTCGAGCTCGCGCTTGTTCTCCTCCATCTTCTTTCGATTCATCTTATCGAGCTCTTCGGGGGCGACATCCTTTAAGCCCTCTTTCTCAAGCTTCTTATTCCACCGGAATGTATCGAGCAGGTTGCCGTCGCCGAACGGATTATCCTCGTTGGTGTAGTGCAGGTACTCCTGATCCCAGCCCATGCGCTCCTTCCTGCGGCGCTCCTTGTCCAGCCGCTTCTGACGGCGACGCAGCCGCTTCTGCTCGGGCGTCTCCAGCGCCTTGGCCGCCCCCTTGAGGCGTGCGCACTCTGTCTTCTTGCGAGCTCGCTCCTGCTCCAGGAGGGCGACAATTGTGTCCGGGCTGGTTGAGCGGCCAGAACTGCTGGAGCTGGACGATGACGATGACGACCTGAGGCAGAACTAGGTTAGCAAGACAGGTAGACAGGATGCGATTAGAGCCCAGTTGTGTTAGTTTCTTTATGGAGGATGGTATTAGGATTAAATGATTGCATTAGCTATGCAGTACTTAAGGTTTCGCTAGATCAGGCTTGAATCCAGGCTCAGAGTCCAGCAGTCAGGAGCATATGGACAACACTTCAGAACTTGTCCAGTAAATAGCTGCCAGGCCTAGGAGCTGTTTCACAGAACAACTTGGTGATAGCTATGTGAAGTACGGTAACAATATTTTAAACTGATGGTTTTTATCAGGTATAAAAAACTGGACAATTCAACTGCTTATCTGTGTTTTGAGGTATGTGATTTAACTTCCACAGATGCAAAGAAAGAAATATCGATTGTATTGCGATATGAAACCACGAGCATTCTTCCATCATATTCATAGCTTGCCTATTCAAACTGTCTTTCTAGAACAACTTAGGTTGCAGCCTCGAACACAACTATGCATCCATGAATATACATGTCATTGCTAGGTAACTAAGCATGCCCTAAATGACAGAGACAGAAACAGACAGAGACAGAAACAGACAGAGACAGAAACAGACAGAGACAGAAACAGACAGAGACATAAACAGACAGAGACAGAAACAGACAGAGACATAAACAGACAGAGACAGAAACAGACAGAGACCGAAACAGACAGAGACAGAAACAGACAGAGACAGAAACAGACGGAGACAGAAACAGACAGAGACAGAGACAGACAGAAACAGACAGAAACAGACAGAGACAGAGACAGACACAGAGACAGACAGAAACAGACAGACAGACAGAAACAGAGACAGAGACAGAAACAGAGACAGAGACAGACAGAGACAGACAGACAGAAACAGAGACAGAGACAGAAACAGACAGAGGCAGAAACAGACAGAGACAGAAACGGAAACAGACAGACAGAAACAGACAGAAACAGAAACAGACAGACAGTAACAGAAACAGACAGAAACAGACAGACAGAAACAGACAGAGACAGAAACAGACAGGGACAGAAACCGACATAGACAGAAACAGAAACAGACAGAGACAGAATCAGACAGAGACAGAAACAGACATAGACAGACCGAAATAGACAGAGACAGAGACAGACAGAGACAGAGACAGAAACAGACAGACAGACAGAAACAGACAGAAACAGACAGAAACAGAAACAGACAGAAACAGACAGGGACAGACAGAGACAGAGACAGAGACAGAGACAGAGACAGAGACAGAGACAGAGACAGAGACAGAGACAGAGACAGAAACAGAAACAGACAGAAACAGACATAAACAGACAGAAACAGAAACAGACAAAGACAGAAACAGACATACAGAGACAGAGACAGAAACAGACAGAGACGGAGACATAAACAGACAGAGACAGAAGCAGACAGAAACAGATATAGACAGAAACAGACAGACAGAAACAGACAGAGACAGAAACAGACAGAAACAGACAGAAACATACAGACATAAAAAGACAGAGACAGAAACAGACAGAGACAGAAACAGACAGAGACAGAAACAGACAGAGACAGAAACAGACAGAGACAGAAACAGACAGAGACAGAAACAGACGGAGACAGAAACAGACAGAGACAGAAACAGACAGAAACAGAAACAGACAGAGACAGAAACAGACAGACCGAAACAGAAACAGACAGAAACAGAAACAGACAGAGACAGAAACAGACAGAGACAGACACAGACATACAGAAACAGACAGACAGAAACAGACAGATACAGAAACAGAAGGAGACAGACATACAGAGACAGAGGCAGAAACAGACAGAGACAGAAACAGACGGAAACAGACAGATACAGAAACAGACATAGACAGAGACAGAAACAGACAGAGACAGAGACAGACACCAGTTACCAGTATATTCGAAAATGGTCCAACATGTTGCGGCTTTTCACATTTTCACGTCAGGTGTGTAAAACATTGTGGTATAAAATAAACACGGCTAAAAGTGGTCTAAAGTAAGCACGGCTATACGTGACAGTTCATAAGCATTCTCAATGGCACACATACATACATCAATCCATTGGACCAGCGCGCCCTTTCATTTCGTCGACGGTCGTCCATCCTACTATAGAAAATCACACCACTGATCAGTATATAACAGTGCATCAGTACGTAGCTACATTTATCTACCATCGCTTTCCTACGATTTCCTATAACTGAGGTAAAAGCTCACTTGAAGAAATCACCGAAAATCAAGCAAAAGACGCAATGAAATCACGTATCATCTACAGATCGTAACGCGTCCCGAAGCGCTGTCCTAAAAGTCGGGTCACAGGGTTCAACGCCTATTGAATTGAGCAGCGTAACGCCACGATAGCATAGTTGGCGACGGCCGGCTTCCGTGCGAATTTGCGGTAGCGTCCACTGGTCAGCCTGTCGCGTGTCGTAGCCGTGTATTCTGTTGGCGCGCGGTCCGATTGTCCCACTGATGTACACCGGCTCGCCAGTTATAATTGCACGTTGTACAGCAGTCACATTGTGGAAATCAGTTAGTTGCTGTGCAGTATACCACCCGAGTTGTCTAATTGCATCGGAAACATGATCATACCGTCGCCGTCCGGTTACGACTCGAGCGCAGAAATTCACTATTTTCTGCACTCTATGCACTTGGGTGATTCCACATGAACCGTAAACAGATAAACAGTATCGAGCAACGGAAAGCACGAGCGCCTCGACGATAACCTTCAGGGCTGGAGCGGGAATCACGTGGCGGGCGTGACTGAGTGCAATCAGTATCCCAGTGCACTTCCGTGTGATGGTGTCTATGTGAGGCTGGTAGTTTAAATGTCTGTCAACCATTAGTCCTAGATTTTTGACAACACGTGTTTCTGTTATTGCTGAATCATTAAAATTTAGCGTTACAGGCGGGAGATTGCGCAACATTGCTGGCGTACCAAGGACGATCATTTGAGTTTTCTGTGCGTTAACCTTCAATCCGTTGTGGCAAAACCAGCGGAACACGGACTCAAGGGCTGCCTCCATGCGCGCTATGATGTGCGGTAAATCTCGCTTCCTTCCACTGACCTGGATCTGCGTGTCATCACAGTATTGGACAATCGTTACATCGCCATGGACACACAGACTCAGGTCATTGGCGTATAACGAGAACAATAGACATGACAAGGCGCCCCCCTGGAAAACACCCATGGAGATATTTCTCTTTTTTGACACCACGGATGCTCCGCCGGGTCCGCTCTCACCCTGGCTCTGCGCCGCGCGAACCTGCACCTGTTGTGTGCGCCCCTCGAGGTAACTTCGGAACCAGTCTGTGTCAATGCCGTAAAGTGAGAGTTTTTAAGTAATTTTGGGTGGACTTGGGAGAGACAGAAGACTCTCCCACACAGTCCCTGTCACATAGAGACAGAGACGGACAGAAACAGACAGACACAGACAGAAACAGACAGAGACAGAGACAGAAACAGACAGAGGCAGAAACAGACAGAGACAGAAACGGAAACAGACAGACAGAAACAGAAACAGACAGACAGAAACAGAGACAGACAGAAACAGAAACAGACAGAAACAGACAGAGACAGGAACAGACAGGGACAGAAACCGACATAGACAGAAACAGAAACAGAAACAGACAGAGACAGAAACAGACAGAGACAGAAACAGACAGAGACAGAAACAGACAGAGACAGAAACAGACAGAGACAGAAACAGACAGAAACAGACAGAGACAGAAACAGACAGACAGAAACAGACATAGACAGACCGAAAGAGACAGACAGAAACAGACAGAGACAGAGACAGACAGAAACAGACAGAAACAGACATAGACAGAAACAGACAGACATAAACAGAAACAGACAGAAACAGAAACAGACAGAAACAGGCAGAAACAGAAACAGACAGAAACGGACAGGGACAGAAACAGACATATACAGAGACAGAAACAGACAGAAACAGACAGAGACAGAGACAGAAACAGACAGAGACAGAAACAGACAGAAACAGACAGAAACAGACAGAGACAGACAGACAGAGACAGACAGACAGAGACAGACAGACAGAGACAGACAGACAGAGACAGACAGACAGAGACAGACAGACAGAGACAGACAGACAGAGACAGAAACAGACAGAGACAGAAACAGACAGACATAGACAGAAACAGACAGACAGAAACAGACAGACAGAAACAGAGACAGAAACATACAGAAACAGAGACAGACAGAGACAGAAACAGATAGAGACAGAAACAGACAGACAGAAACAGACATAGACATAAACAGACAGACAGAAACACACAGAGACAGAAACAGACGGACAGAAACAGAAACAGACAGACAGAAACAGACAGAGACAGAGACAGACACAGAGACAGACAGAAACAGACAGACAGACAGAAACAGAGACAGAGACAGAGACAGAAACAGAGACAGAGACAGACAGAGACAGACAGACAGAAACAGAGACAGAGACAGAAACAGACAGAGGCAGAAACAGACAGAGACAGAAACGGAAACAGACAGACAGAAACAGACAGAAACAGAAACAGACAGACAGTAACAGAAACAGACAGAAACAGACAGACAGAAACAGACAGAGACAGAAACAGACAGGGACAGAAACCGACATAGACAGAAACAGAAACAGACAGAGACAGAATCAGACAGAGACAGAAACAGACATAGACAGACCGAAATAGACAGAGACAGAGACAGACAGAGACAGAGACAGAAACAGACAGACAGACAGAAACAGACAGAAACAGAAACAGACAGAAACAGACAGGGACAGACAGAGACAGAGACAGAGACAGAGACAGAGACAGAGACAGAGACAGAAACAGAAACAGACAGAAACAGACAGAAACAGACAGAAACAGAAACAGAAACAGACAAAGACAGAAACAGACATACAGAGACAGAGACAGAAACAGACAGAGACGGAGACATAAACAGACAGAGACAGAAGCAGACAGAAACAGATATAGACAGAAACAGACAGACAGAAACAGACAGAGACAGAAACAGACAGAAACAGACAGAAACATACAGACATAAAAAGACAGAGACAGAAACAGACAGAGACAGAAACAGACAGAGACAGAAACAGACAGAGACAGAAACAGACAGAGACAGAAACAGACAGAGACAGAAACAGACAGAAACAGAAACAGACAGAGACAGAAACAGACAGATACAGAAACAGACAGAGACAGAAACAGACAGACCGAAACAGAAACAGACAGAAACAGAAACAGACAGAGACAGAGACAGACACAGACATACAGAAACAGACAGACAGAAACAGACAGATACAGAAACAGAAGCAGACATACATACAGAGACAGAGGCAGAAACAGACAGAGACAGAAACAGACGGAAACAGACAGATACAGAAACAGACATAGACAGAGACAGAAACAGACAGAGACAGAGACAGACACCAGTTACCAGTATATTCGAAAATGGTCCAACATGTTGCGGCTTTTCACATTTTCACGTCAGGTGTGTAAAACATTGTGGTATAAAATAAACACGGCTAAAAGTGGTCTAAAGTAAGCACGGCTATACGTGGCAGTTCATTAGCATTCTCAATGGCACACATACATACATCAATCCATTGGACCAGCGCGCCCTTTCATTTCGTCGACGGTCGTCCATCCTACTATAGAAAATCACACCACTGATCAGTATATAACAGTGCATCAGTACGTAGCTACATTTATCTACCATCGCTTTCCTACGATTTCCTATAACTGAGGTAAAAGCTCACTTGAAGAAATCACCGAAAATCAAAAAAGCAAAAGACGCAATGAAATCACGTATCATCTACAGATCGTAACGCGTCCCGAAGCGCTGTCCTAAAAGTCGGGTCACAGGGTTCAACGCCTATTGAATTGAGCAGCGTAACGCCACGATAGCATAGTTGGCGACGGCCGGCTTCCGTGCGAATTTGCGGTAGCGTCCACTGGTCAGCCTGTCGCGTGTCGTAGCCGTGTATTCTGTTGGCGCGCGGTCCGATTGTCCCACTGATGTACACCGGCTCGCCAGTTATAATTGCACGTTGTACAGCAGTCACATTGTGGAAATCAGTTAGTTGCTGTGCAGTATACCACCCGAGTTGTCTAATTGCATCGGAAACATGATCATACCGTCGCCGTCCGGTTACGACTCGAGCGCAGAAATTCACTATTTTCTGCACTCTATGCACTTGGGTGATTCCACATGAACCGTAAACAGATAAACAGTATCGAGCAACGGAAAGCACGAGCGCCTCGACGATAACCTTCAGGGCTGGAGCGGGAATCACGTGGCGGGCGTGACTGAGTGCAATCAGTATCCCAGTGCACTTCCGTGTGATGGTGTCTATGTGAGGCTGGTAGTTTAAATGTCTGTCAACCATTAGTCCTAGATTTTTGACAACACGTGTTTCTGTTATTGCTGAACCATTAAAATTTAGCGTTACAGGCGGGAGATTGCGCAACATTGCTGGCGTACCAAGGACGATCATTTGAGTTTTCTGTGCGTTAACCTTCAATCCGTTGTGGCAAAACCAGCGGAACACGGACTCAAGGGCTGCCTCCATGCGCGCTATGATGTGCGGTAAATCTCGCTTCCTTCCACTGACCTGGATCTGCGTGTCATCACAGTATTGGACAATCGTTACATCGCCATGGACACACAGACTCAGGTCATTGGCGTATAACGAGAACAATAGACATGACAAGGCGCCCCCCTGGAAAACACCCATGGAGATATTTCTCTTTTTTGACACCACGGATGCTCCGCCGGGTCCGCTCTCACCCTGGCTCTGCGCCGCGCGAACCTGCACCTGTTGTGTGCGCCCCTCGAGGTAACTTCGGAACCAGTCTGTGTCAATGCCGTAAAGTGAGAGTTTTTTAAGTAATTTTGGGTGGACTTGGGAGAGACAGAAGACTCTCCCACACAGTCCCTGTCACATAGAGACAGAGACGGACAGAAACAGACAGACACAGACAGAAACAGACAGAGACAGAGACAGAAACAGACAGAGGCAGAAGCAGACAGAGACAGAAACGGAAACAGACAGACAGAAACAGAAACAGACAGACAGAAACAGAGACAGACAGAAACAGAAACAGACAGAAACAGACAGAGACAGGAACAGACAGGGACAGAAACCGACATAGACAGAAACAGAAACAGAAACAGACAGAGACAGAAACAGACAGAGACAGAAACAGACAGAGACAGAAACAGACAGAGACAGAAACAGACAGAGACAGAAACAGACAGAGACAGAAACAGACAGAAACAGACAGAGACAGAAACAGACAGACAGAAACAGACATAGACAGACCGAAAGAGACAGACAGAAACAGACAGAGACAGAGACAGACAGAAACAGACAGAAACAGACATAGACAGAAACAGACAGACATAAACAGAAACAGACAGAAACAGAAACAGACAGAAACAGGCAGAAACAGAAACAGACAGAAACGGACAGGGACAGAAACAGACATATACAGAGACAGAAACAGACAGAAACAGACAGAGACAGAGACAGAAACAGACAGAGACAGAAACAGACAGAAACAGACAGAAACAGACAGAGACAGACAGACAGACAGAGACAGACATACAGAGACAGACAGACAGAGACATAAACAGACAGAGACAGACAACAGAGACAGACAACAAGACAGACAGACAGAGACAGACAGACAGAGACATAAACAGACAGAGACAGAAACAGACAGACATAGACAGAAACAGACAGACAGAAACAGAGACAGAAACATACAGAAACAGAGACAGACAGAGACAGAAACAGATAGAGACAGAAACAGACAGACAGAAACAGACATAGACATAAACAGACAGACAGAAACACACAGAGACAGAAACAGACGGACAGAAACAGAAACAGACAGACAGAAACAGACAGAGACAGAAACAGACAGAGACAGAAACAGACAGAGACAGAAACAGACAGAGACAGAAATAGACAGAGACAGAAACAGACAGAGACAGAAACATACAGAGACAGAAACAGACAGAGACAGAAACAGACAGAGACAGAAACAGACAGAGACAAAAACAGACAGAGACAGAAACAGACATAGACAGAAACAGACAGATACAGAAACAGACAGAGACAGAAACAGACAGAGACAGAAACAGACAGAGACAGACAGAGACAGAGACAGACAGGCAGACAGACAGACATAGACATAGACATAGACATAGACATAGACATAGACAGAGACAGAGAGGCAGAGAGACGGCGAGACAGAGAGACAGAGAGACAGAGAGACAGAGAGACAGACAGACAGACAGACAGACAGACAGACAGACAGACAGACAGACAGACAGACAGACAGACAGACAGACAGACAGACAGACAGACAGACAGACAGACAGACAGACAGACAGACAGACAGACAGACAGACAGACAGACAGACAGACAGACAGACAGACATAGACATAGACATAGACATAGACATAGACATAGACATAGACATAGACATAGACATAGACATAGACATAGACATAGACATAGACAGACGGAGACAGACGGAGACAGACAGAGACAGATACCTGATGGAGACCTGATGGCGCGACCCGATGGCGCGACAACGATCCATATAATTTTAATATCATTGGTATCCATAACTCTATATCCATAACCTCTATATCCATAACAGAAATTCTACCCTCCACGGCGGCGGGGTAGCTTTATTCGTCTCGAACACCCTTCTTCATCGCCCGATCACCATTCCCAATGACCTGAATTTTGTTGCAGTATCTGTCCAAATTACACAACTAGAGCTCACTGAACTCTCCCTCTATCTTCCCCTTTACGCATACACCATTCTTAGCTTCTGTCACCAATCCCTTCGGTCTCCTCCCACACCCATGTCTGCTGCTGGGCGACATCAACGCCCACCACCAGGCATGGGGTTGTCACACCACAACCCCGCGCGGACATCACATTGAAACACTCATCAACACCCACATGTCCTTTTAAATGAACAAACACCCACACACAACTCAGACATCGCCCAGTTCCGCCCGTCTGCCATTGACCTCTCTCTGGCTTCAGCTTCTATCTCACCCCTCTTCTCTTGGCGTTCAACCCAATCCCCTTTTTAGCAATCACTTCCCTATTCACGTCACAATTGAACGCTCCGCCCAGTCTAGAGATCGTTTATTTATTCCCAACTGGAACGTTCGCAAAGCGAAATGGCCGTCTTTTTTTCCCAGGAAATTGATAATCTTATCCCGCCCCATCCCCCCCCCCATTTCTGCATCCCTTAATACCATACTACTCGCGGCAGAAAAACATACCAAAAACTCGTCGCTCCCCGGCCGTAAACACGTGCCGTGGTGAAACGACGAGTGTCAACAAGCCATCGCCTTGCGGCGGTGGGCTGAGCGGAAATTTCGAGAGAAAAAAACTAACCGTACAAAACATGGTAGAAGCTCGCGAGGCAAAACTACGCTGTCAGCAAGTTATCATGTCGGCCAAAAAAAACAGCTGTCAACTCTATTCGAACACATTCAACAGATATACCCCCATCTCCCAAATCCGGACCCAAATCCGATCCTTCTCCAGTGGCAGAACCCCACACCGCATATTCGCACAACTGACAATTAACCAACAGAACATAACATAACCCACAGCCGTCGCGAACCACTTCGCCACGTATTACTCTGACATCTCCTCCAACACTCAATACTCACAGCACACCACCTCATTCCTTCGCGACACTCTCGCCACCTGTTACTTTGGTTTCGACAACTCTGAACCCTATAACTCCCCCTTTACCCTTAACGAACTAAATTTATATCTCTCAAAGGTAACCAATACGGCTGTTGGACCTGATCAATTGGCATACCCCTTCCTTCAAAATATATCTGACTCCGGTAAAGACAACCTACTCTCGGCGCTAAATCAACTATGGACTGACGATTATTTCCCAGCCTCTTGGTCTACTAGCCCTATCATCCCTATCGCTAAGGCTTCCAAACCTCGACACCTGCCCTCCAGCTATCGCCCTATCTCTCTCACTAGTTGTGCTTGCAAAATCTTTGAGCGCATGGGCAATAGACGAATCATAGTCTATCTTGAAAACAACAAAATTATCTCCCCTTTCAGAGCTGCTTCCGACCAAGGCGAAGCACCGCTGACAACCTTATTAATATTGTTTATTCAATCCAGCGTGGTTTCGGGAAAAAATCCGAAACTATCACCCCTTTTTAGACTTAAAATCCGCGTTTAACAAAGTACACGGTTCTGCCCTTCTAATTAAATTACACCGAATTGGCATCAAGGGCAGAATGTCCACCTTTATCGCCAACTTTCTCGAAAATCGCTCCTTCCTATTCCCGGCCCCACACTCTCGATCAAGGCGTCCCGCAGGGCAGCGTCCTATCCCCGCCCTGTTTCTCATTATGATCAACGATGCATTAGAACAACTTCACCTAATTTCTCCGCTTCCAAAATATTCTCGCTACGCCGATGATTTGGCCATTTGGTGCACCCACCCCTCGGCAGATACAGCTAACCATTTTGTTCAACTCGCCATGAATCGCATTGATTCATGGTGCTCCCTCTGGGGATACAGATCTCCTCTACTAAATCGGTCACAATGCTCTTTTCTCGGCTTCCCAGATACCTCATAAACCGCTCCGCTATCACGATCAAATTATCCCCCTCCAAACCAGGGGCGGTCCGAGGCACCCAAATGAGGTGAGGCAGAAGACAAATCGCGATTGTACCCCATCCCCCTCCCCAGAGCAAATTGACCTCGGCCTTTCCCCACTTTATTGCTTTGGTTCCGAGAATTCACAGCTGTTTCTTTCAGGAGGCACCTCTGGCTGAACATTTTGAGGTAAGGATGCACTTGAACCTTCCCGGAGCGGAGCCGTTTCCCGGCCGGAGGGGCACCACCTTCCATGAGGGGTACATGCCTCCAAATCCCTCTGTATCCGCCCCTGCCTGGGCTTCCCAAAACAGCGATGGCCTCCATGGTCCTTTCCTGATGACGTGTAATTTTGTCTTACATGATAGATAATAAAACTATGTTTCAAGGATTTATCAGTGATATTTCGTATTCTTCATAATGGTCGATATTGGTGACGATGATATAGATAACAGATATTATGTGTGTATATATATATATATATATATATATATATATATATATATATATATATATATATATATATATATATATATATATATATATATATTTTCCAAGCTGCTTGGTTTTTCCCCTTCTCAGATTTTCCCAAGCTTTAACTTAAACATACACCTACACATACAAGGTCGGGACTGACCCTCACGACTCGCCCTGGGCACTGGACCTCCGCTTCGTTTCAGATCGCAGGTGGGCAGTGGAGCCTGTTCGTAGACTACGAAGCTGCCCACCTTCCAAATGTCCTTCTGGTTGATATGCATGTATGTATGTATGTTTGTACACGAACCTGTATGCTATGTATGCATCGGCCCTTTAAGTCACGTTCTTTGTTTGCCGGCGTCTCATCTTCCCTCTCTTGCTTATTTGATATAACCCGATGCCACATAGGCCGGATTAACGTAACCCTTTCTTTAACGTAATACATCTCTAGCGGATGGCACTCTGCCTCTGCTAAAGAGAAGAAAAGAAAGAGACAGACAGACAGAGACAGAGACCGAGACAGACAGACAGAGACCGCGACAGAGACGGCGACAGAGACAGAGACAGACAGCAACAAAGAGAGCGAGAGATAGAGAGAGATAGAGATAGAGATAGAGATAGAGATAGAGATAGAGATAGAGATAGAGATAGAGATAGAGATAGAGAGAGAGAGAGAGGGAGAGAGAGAGAGAGAGAGAGAGAGAGAGAGAGAGGATAGGGAGAGAGAGAGAGAGATGGAGAGGGAGAGAGAGAGGGAGGGAGAGATAGAGGGAGAGAGAGAGAGATAGAGATAGAGAGAGAGAGAGAGAGAGAGAGAGAGAGAGAGAG
Source organism: Ashinkailepas kermadecensis (assembly GCA_034440615.1). Lineage (NCBI taxonomy): Eukaryota > Metazoa > Arthropoda > Thecostraca > Neolepadidae > Ashinkailepas > Ashinkailepas kermadecensis. Next base: position 264,317 of record JAOTOM010004661.1, on the reverse strand, counting down.
AGAGGGAGAGGGAGAGGAGAGAGGAGAGGGAGAGGGAGAGGAGGGAGAGGGAGAGGAGAGGGAGAGAGAGAGAGAGAGAGAGAGAGAGAGAGAGAGAGAGAGAGAGAGAGAGAGAGAGAGAGAGAGAGAGAGAGAGAGAGAGAGAGAGAGAGAGAGAGAGAGAGAGAGAGAGAGAGAGAGAGAGAGAGAGAGAGAGAGAGAGAGAGAGAGAGAGTCAGAGACATAGAGAGAGTCAGAGACAGAGAGAGAGTCAGAGACAGAGAGAGAGTCAGAGACAGAGAGAGAGTCAGAGACAGAGAGAGAGTCAGAGACAGAGAGAGAGTCAGAGACAGATAGAGAGTCAGAGACAGATAGAGAGTCAGAGACAGAGAGAGAGTCAGAGACAGAGAGAGAGTCAGAGACAGAGAGAGAGTCAGAGACAGAGAGAGAGTCAGAGACAGAGAGAGAGTCAGAGACAGAGAGAGAGAGTCAGAGACAGAGAGAGAGGGTCAGAGACAGAGAGAGAGAGAGTCAGAGACAGAGAGAGAGAGTCAGAGACAGAGAGAGAGAGAGTCAGAGACAGAGAGAGAGAGTCAGAGACAGAGAGAGTCAGAGACAGAGAGAGAGAGACAGAGACAGAGAGAGAGAGTCAGAGACAGAGAGAGAGAGTCAGAGACAGAGAGAAAGTCAGAGACAGAGTCAGAGACAGAGAGAGAGAGTCAGAGACAGAGAGAGAGTCAGAGACAGAGAGAGTCAGAGACAGAGAGACAGAGACAGACAGACAGAGAGACAGACAGAGAGAGACAGACAGACAGAGAGAGACAGACAGAGAGCCACAGAGAGACAGAGAGACAGACAAACAAACAAACATTGTCAGAGAGAGACAGACAGACAGACAGACAAACAGTGATAGAGACAGACAGAGACCAGACAGCGACATAGACATACAGAGACAGGCAGAGACAGAGACAGACAGTGACAGACAGAGACAGACAGAGACGGAGACAGACAGAAACGGAGACAGACAGAAACGGAGACAGACACAGACAGAGACAGAGACAGTGCATCTCTCTGTGCATGTCCCCCTCTCTCTCTCTCTCTCTCTCTGTCTCTCCCTCTGTCTGTCTGTATCTGACTCTCCCTCTGTCTGTCTATGTCTCTCTCTCGTGCTACGACATAGAAACCTTGCATGTACAAGCATATAATGCACATACAAAACTTCGCATTTCAAACATAACACACGTCAACACAGCACGTTATTGGTTTTGAGTATTATTACATTCAACATGCCCTCAGTATTGAAATGTCAAACCATCACGATTGGTCCACAAAACGACAAGCAGCCATACAAGAGGGATTTGTGAGACAGGATTTCTGGGAAAAAATCCTACCAGCTTACCTTCTGCCGGACTTTTTGTCTTTGTTTGATTTCTTCTTCTCCGCTTTCCGACTGGGTTGCGGAGAAGCACCCCGGCCTCTCCGCGCGTCTTTCTCAGTAGAGTCCCCCCGGTTCCTGTGTCTGCTTTTCTCTGGGGAATACTTCCGATCCCTGCGTCGCTCCTTTTCCGAGGAGCGTTCGCGATGGCATCGCCTGGACTTCTCGGGCGACTGCGACCTGCCCCGTCTGCGGGACTCGGAGCCATCACGGTTTGCTGGCCGCTCTTGCCGCGGCGAGTGCCGCCGGTGCTGTGAGGAGTGGCGCGGCGGACTCGCAGACGCAGTCGGCGATCGCCGAGATGATCGCGACTTTGGTGACCAGCCCATATCTGCCCGTCAGCATAGCAGCTGTGTTAAGACTTTGGGCTTTCATGAGATGTGCGACATCAAATATAGGCTGTCCGAATTGGTGCATAGTTGGGATTTTTGAGCACGTCAGCTGCTTCGACTAGGGTGTCCGAATTTATGAGGAACAGGATGTCCATCTTGAGACTAACCTAACTCAAACTAGAATTCATAGAGTAATTGAGATCCATAATTAGTATGGAAGTACATTGGAAGAAAAATAGACATGAAACAGAATGTATGACGTGTTTGGTTGTGACAATTGCAATAGTGACCAGAGATGTTGGCATGCAGGTCAGCCATGGAAATTTGGCCCCTAGATGAAATTGTCAGTAGGGAACGTGGCTACCTGTGGGTGACAATGACCATAAGGGCACCAGCAGCAGTGTTGCTATGCTCTGCACCCAGCCAGTCAAGATCATATATGATGAGGTCTACAAATCATGCACACCAGTCGTACCAACCAGCAGCCCAGAAACTAATGGGTGCTACCCGAAATCATATTTTCTTAGATGTGACACTATGGTAAGGACCTTTTATTAGTTACATTGCACATATAGAGAACCATTACAGGGGCATACCTGCCTGGAGAAGAATTGCAATTCCCACCCTCATGAGACCAGAACCTAGAGCAATCCAGCAAAATATACTTTCCTTATATAAAAGTACAGCTTCTATGACTGCTAAGACTAACAGGAAAAGAAGATCATGATGAAGCAGAAGTAAATAATACCAGATCAGCAGATGCAGAAAAAGATTTGGCAGTAAGAGATGATGACCTTAACAAATGTTTGGCATTCCCCATCTTCAGATTTGGTCAGGGTAAAATGGTGAGATGGGGACAACCAACTCCCTCCATGGTCAGTTCACCATTGACCATCAAACAAGTTGGTTGTTTGCTCAGTCAGTGCACATCTGACCACCAAGTGAATTGGTTTGCTTGCTCTCCACTTTGCTTACCCTATATTTACAGTGACAGGTCTAGCTCAGGCAGTGTGTCCAAATTCATGATTTTAGACATCAAGGCAAGGATGCAAAGACCATTTAAAATAGAGATGACGTCCAAATCCTGAGGAATATAGCATCAAAATCTGGCCTTGGGCATATTTTAATGTAAGGAATCATCTGAATGTGGTTCCATACCCATTGTCTGTCACACATTTTCCATTTATCAGACAATTATATTTATCTTCATCCTGATGTCTAACTGAGCAAACCTAGATACATTTAATTAGGTTACACTGGCTTTATGAAAACAGATGCTTAATTCATGACATTAATAGCCAAGATTGACCTTATATATTGCAGCACTGCTTGGCATCACAAATTGCCTCCCTGTACTACTTTTTATTTCTTAAAGCCTGATGGCATTTTCAGAACTCAACTAGAATACAGATTGTATATAGTTTCTGAACATGATTAACACAATGTTACCATCCATTTCTGCTGGAATATGGACACACATTTTCAGCTTTGGGGATGTTTTCCTTTGGGATTACTTTTAATATGAAGGATGTTATGCATGACTAGGATTAAAAAAGAAGTTTAGGATAGGTTAGTTTAGATGTTGTATATTTTCCTTTAAGCACAAGATGCTATTTCAAGACAAAAATATGGATGGACATGTTCGAGAATGTAGCAAACATGATGTAATCATTAATTCTCTCAAGAAATGCAACAAACATGTTTGACATTTTAAATATAAAATCATTTTCTAAGTTAAGGAAAGGATGGTATGTTAGGTGGGAAATTTGTAGTTTCAACATTATTTTTCATTTTTGGAATTTCTATTTCCAATGCTATGTTTATGAAAGTGGTTAACATGATGTAACTAGTCATTTCCTCTGTAAATGCATACTTTTCAGTTGGCAAGTAAAATAAAAACAAAAAAGGGCTTGGAATATATGATAAAATATATAGGATAGCAATATAGGATAAAACATAGCATTCATAAGAAATAAAAAAGTAACTTAACCTAACCTAACATAATTTTCCATGTAAGAAAACAAATTCCTTTTTAAAAACCTGAAAAATTTTCAAACTTGTCAACTTAAAAAAACCTAACCTAACTTAAACTAGCCTGACCTGTTTTTTAAAGATTCTTTGGGTGAAAATTTTATGTTATGTTATGTTAGGTTAAGCTACTTCGACCATCTCATTAAGGTATGTGAACTGTTTGTAGCGTTAGCCAATCAAAGCCTCAGTTCAATACGTATGACGTCATCACACCATACCAACCATACTTAAATACCGAACGTCATCATTGATATTGAAAAGTAAGCGCGAGCAGAGAGAATGAGTGGTCGCATCTCCCGAACCACGTTCATAAACATCACATTCCAAAAAGTAATCCAAAAATTCTACAAAAAAAACTTTTATCAAAAATTTTGAGTGAATTTGCTTTGAAAGGTGTTTTTTTTCCTTTGGAATACCATGTTTATAAAGGTGACTAAGATGATGGGACCACTTATTTTATGTGTAAATGCTTACTTTTCAGGTTGTGAGCAAAATAATGTCAAAAAGGGGCTTTGAGTTAGGTGAAATAGCATGAAAAGAAATGTTTTTAAAATATAACATAACCTAACCTAACCTAGGTACCATTGGAGAAAAAAACAGTTCTCAAGAGTTCTAAAAATTCCAAAATAAACCTAATCCAGCCTAACTTAACCTAACCAAAGCTGCTTTTGAAGAAAAAAATCTAATAAAAAAGGTGAATTTTGTTTAGAAAAATTCACAAATTCCCAGCTAGGTAGGTAGCACAGTGGGAAACTTACTTTCCGGGTTGGGAGTCGGAGTGCATACCGATTTCTTCCGGAGTACATTTTCATGGACATTATTTTTTTATGCATGGAATCTGTTTACCAGTAAATGACCAGAAAACCTAAATCAGTACCTACATAATATGCATAAGTAATATCATTCTCATTTTTGGTCAAATCAAATGCCAAAACATACGAACAAAGAAGTGAACAATGGATGGCACCGCCCGGCAGTAACCCGTAATAATCAGCACCGTTTTGTTTCTTATAACTCACAGGAGAAATGCGTTTTCCTTTCACTGTTGGTCTCAGTACAAGGCTAGCCATATGAAAAACAAACAAAAATACTTCACACTTCACCCTCAGCTCAGAGCGCATACCTACCTATGCAGCCAATTTCCTATTATACGAACTCAACTCTGTTACCGCACACGCCACAGTTGGATGTGATCAAAGCAAAGTATCAGTCAAGGTCTTGTGTTTACTGTTAACTTGTGTGGACACTGTTAACCATGTGTCCAAAGTTGCTAATGGTTATGATGTCATATACAAAATACCTTGCATTGATTGGTTGACAGACAGATTTCAGAACAGAAAATGCTAACGCAGCCAATTCTGATCGGTGGCCTCCGGGACTCTGGAGACGTCTCTTAAAATTGTCAAAGTTTCCCACTGTAGGGTGGCAGAAACACAGGTATTCCGAGACGGGGCTCCAGAGCCGGAGAAGTGTTCTCAGTGCGCATGCACATCATCTTGCAAGTCGCTGTTGGCACGTTGTTGTTGGCAATTCCAGTTGTTTAGATTGATGGAGTGTGTGAAGCTGTGGTCCGGCTGCTGACTGCTACAAAAAGTGATTAGTTTGGGTGGTGACCATAGGTGGAATAACCAGCGTTTTTTTTGGGTGTTGTTCTGTGCTTGTTTTTATTGATATCTTTGTTCCCGCATTTGTGTCGGAGTACATGTGAAGCCCATCCTATCCAGTATGAACCCGGAGTGCAAAAATGTTTTCAGAGATGGAATCTCTTTAGAAGTGCCTTAATTCCCACCCTGGTAGGTAGATACCTAGGCATTTAAGTGGGCCTATATTGGCACCAAGCTACAAAGAATCAAAATATGTATAACACAATTTACCATTTACCTAATCACCGTCAATAGGAATCGAGTAATTCTCGGGTAGACATACAATTGTTTCATCACTCAGGAATAACATATTTTGAATGCTGCGAACCTAAAGATGGTTACAATGAGTAAAGAAGACATGAAGAATAAAAAATCGAGGAACATTTGAAGTATCTCATTGTCTGACATCACTTATTCTACCACTCACCCCCCACAAATGTAGGTACCTACCTGTGCAGCGCACGGCTGTTTACGTATCTTCCAAATTGAGGCAAATGTGACACAAATATCAATATACGTTCGTCAAACTAGCGACGGATTCATATTGATATTGCGTTTGATATTCACCGGTAGAACGGACTCTTCCGATTTCCTTCAAAATTTGTACACGAGTAGAACACGACGCACTGATCATCATGAGCATACAAACTAAACGGGGCGTTTATAAACAGCCGAGATATTCAAGGTCAAAGGTCAGAGTCCTTGAGGTCGGAATCTTCAGATTACATTCAAACACAGATAGTACTCGATGCACTCATGAATATGAGCGTAAATGCTAAGAGGGGCGTTCATAAACAGCTGATATATTCAAGATCAAATGTCGTGGTCATTGTGATCGGACTCTTCAGATTCCTTTAAGAATTGACCCACGGGTATTACTAGATGAACTGATCACCAGGAGCATAAAAGGTAGGAGGGGCGTGCATATGTAGACGGGTGACGTCATGGTCCCGCGCGTCGCCAAGGCGACGCGTGCCTTCCGATTGGCTTGTTGCTTTCGCGCCGAAAGAACCCCGGCCGCGGGAGTGTGAGAATAAAGCTGGCCACGGGCGGACGTGCGGTCCGCCCGTGCGGGTTGGACTCGAAAGCTGTCATACGTGTTTGCAATTCGGACCCAGCGACTAAGAGGGCAACACAAATGGTGAATGGTATGGGCAACCCGGCATATGAGGAAAGGTTGAAGAAATTGAATATGTTTTCACTTACATATAGAAGGCTGAGAGGAGATCTCATCGAGGTCTTTAAATTCGTTCATGGTCAGAAACAGGGTTATCTCAGGGAACTGTTTGAATTTAACAGAAATGATGCAATTAGAGGTCATCAATTCAAAATTAAAGTTAATCACAGCAGGACAAGGTTAGGACAGTCCTTCTTCACCAACAGGGTAGTAGAACACTGGAACCAGCTGCCAGAAACCATTGTCAGTAGCAACACACTGAACATCTTTAAGAACAGCATAGACAATCATTATAAGAATAGGGGGCTTGTTTTTCTGTATTCCAGGGAGAGTTGATCAACACATTTGATGGACAACTGGTTCAGTGTACAGAGTGCAACCAAGAAGGGCCCTTGTGGCTCATAGTTGCACTGATCTTTTATGTCTTTATGTCTATGCCTTTACATATAAACAGCTGAGATATTCAAGGTCAAATGTCAGAGTCCTTGAGGTCGGACTCTTCAGATTCCTTCAAAATTGGTCCACAGATAGTACTCGATGCACTGATCATCATGAGCATAAAAGCTAAGATGGGCGTTCACAAACAGCGTGGATTATTCGGGTAAAATCTTCTCATGGTGTGAATATGCAGCAATTATAAATAAGCACGAAACGAGTATCAATCTGCACGTCAAGCTAGATTGATATTCGATTCATACCGGTGGAACATTGTGAAAACTAGCATACTGGTAGAGCTTAAGATGCCCTGATTATCAGGAACAAAATCAAGAAGCCGTATTACAAAACACTACGGAGATATTCGGGGTAAAGGTCAAAGGTTATCGAGATCGGACTCCTCGGATTTTCCTCAAAATGGGTACACAGGTAGTACTCGATGCACTGATCAACATGAGCATAAAAGCTAAGCGGGGTGTTGATAAACAGGTGAGACATTGAAGGTCAAATGTCGTGGTCATTGTGGTCGCACTCTTCAGATTCCCTTAAAAATCGACCCACTAGTAGTACTCGATGCACTGATCATCATGGTCTTAAAAACTAAGAGGGGTGTTTATAAACAGCTGAGGTATTCAAGGTCAAAGTCCATGAGGTCGGACTCTTCAGATTCCTTTCAAAATTGGTCCACAGGTAGTAATCAGGTAGTACTGGGTTAGGTTAGGTTAGGTTAGGTCAGGTTAGGCTGGGTTAGGTAAAAGCTAAGAGGGGGTTCATAAACAGCTGGATTATTCGGGTCAAAACTTCTCCCAGTGCGAATATGCAGCGGATATCAATCTGGACGTCAAGCTAGATTGATATTATAAAGTCATAATGTCATAAAGTGTTAAGGCTTAATAAGAGCCACAGGGGACCATCTGGGTTAAGCCAATCTAGAAAAGGTACTAGAAATGTACATACTCTCACCCAGGGGTGTCGATTTTTGAAAAACATTGGGGGGGGGCCGAAGTGCCAACGCACTAGACCCCCACCCCGACCAAAACTCATCGGATTTCGCCCACTATATTTTCAGATCGCAGAAATTCTTATTTTGTATTCGACTATGTGAATGTTTATGTTTATTCAGCATCCTCACTAACGGGGAAAATCGTCCAATAACTGATCAAGTCACATAATTAAAAGAGCAGTGCACAGTACATGTCAACATAACAACTCTGAGTAATAGCATGCGACTGCAGTGCCATATAGTGTGCTCGGATCTATCGTCACCGTCACCTTCATCGTTACCCTCCTCCTCACTCCGCACACCAACAAACACACACCGGCTTAAATAAGAATACCTCAGCGATCAGATGCATGCTAAAACACACCGGCCTTGATGGAGCATCAGAGCACAGCAGACCTGAACTGTGATGACGATGGGTGAAAGTATTTCCTTGGTGCCTAACATTAGGAAGGGGCATTTTTCCCTTTAGTACGCCACTGCGGCTGCTCAACGTGTTTTTTTCCCGCAGATTGCACGATCGAGAGTAGAAAGGCCCTACGGATAATTTTATTTCGGGACCCATTCTGAATTTTCCGGTGCTCTGGTCGATTCGATAGAGTCCCCTTGTGATTTTTGTGGGGGGGGGTTTTTTTTTTTTTGCCCCCGCGGGGGATTTTTTTGGCGGGGGGGTACGTGTTGGGGGCGGGGGGGGGGTTTTTTTTTTTGGGGGTGTGAGAGGTTTTTTTGGCGGCCGGCGACGCTTTTTTTTTTGGGGGGTTTTTTGAGGTATTTTTGGTCGCGGGGGGGGATTCCGGGTATATATTGGTTCTTGGGAAGCCAGCTGCGACTTGTGGGGCTCCGGCGCTGTGGTGGTGCACGCTTAGTCCTCACTGTCTGCTAGCGATGCACTGATAGATCACGGTCTCTTTATTCACTGTCCAAGGTTCGGCTATACACGCTGTTGCCTCGAGGCTTGCCCTGACGCGACTGGCCCTGTCGGGGCGGACAGTCGGGAGTGGGTCGCGCGTCCGTGGTGCCATAACCATAAACCACGGCCCGCGCGCCGCACATGCGACACACGCACAACACCTCCCCTCCAAGTTCATGGTCAGGTTCCAGACTATATGCCAGCGACTACTCCACATTTCCACCTCCCCTCCGAGTCGACGACGACGGCAGGCTGTTGGTGTCGACTCCTAACACCCTGCCGCCACAGCTCGGGCTACAGCACAATGCGTCACAACATGTACATCGTACCGGCGAGTGCGTGAATGCTACCCGTAAGAGGGAAGGTTGGGGTCGATTTGGAGGCGAGCGGGGCGGTGAGAGCGTCTGCCGCTGCGACGGGGAACCGGACGGGTCGGTGGCTGTGGGGGCGGTGACCGTCGGTCGGTCAACTCGTCCGCAAAGCGAACAGTGCGCGATGGGCGGGTCGGCGCGGCCTGACTGGGCGGTGCGGACAGACACGGCGGTGTGCACACGGACACGAGCGGGCGGAATGGGCGCAGGAAGCGGCGGTTGCGCCAATATATGCGGCCACTGGGGAGCTTCACTAAGAAGTCACGCCGTCGGCCTACACCTACGACAGTGCCTCGCCGGTCCCATAATCCGGTCGAGGGGTCCTGAAGGGACACGTGGGTCCCAACGCGCAGGCTGGGCAGTGGCATAGCCGCTCGGTCATAGCGGTCACGGGCCGCCTGCCGAAGCGAGTCGGCGCGGGCGTCACAATCGTCAGCGGCTCGCTGCCACTCAGGTGCGAAAGCACGGTGGTGAATGGGGACGGCTGAGCGCAGAGGACGGCCGTAGAGGATTTGAGCCGGTGACCGGTGGTCCGCTCGCGGCGTGTTGCGAAGCTCCAGCAGCCCACGAGCGAACGCATCACAGTCAAGGTCACCCGCTACAGTCACTTTCTGCACCAGTCTCTTCACGAGTTTGACGGCTGCCTCAGCGTGGCCATTGGACTGGGGGTAGTGTGGGGTAGACATGCGATGTGTCACGCCCCAGCGCCGTAGGAAGTCTCTGGTGAGATGGGCAGTGTATTGCGGGCCACCGCCACTGTGTAACACGCAGGGAACACCGGTGGAAGCGAAGATTTCCCGCAGGTGTCGGATCAGAGCCCGGGCGGTGGCGTCGCCGGCGCAGTGTACAACTGCGGGCCACCCGGAGAGTCGATCGACGTACACCAGGTAGGTCTTGCCTGCGTGACTGAAGAAGTCTGTGGACACAGACTCGAAGACTCGGCTCGGCGGGGGGTCAGACATCAGTGGCTCTCGCTGCTGGCGAGGCAGCCGTTCACGGCATGCCTGACAGGAGCCAACGGTGTCGGCAACATCGCGGTCGATGCCGGCCCAGTATACAGACTGGCGTGCGCGGCGCTGAGTGCGTTCGACTCCTTGGTGCGAGTCGTGCAGGCGCTGCAGAGTCTCTGCTCTGAGGCTTCTGGGGATGACCAGACGAGGGCCACATACCAGGATGCCGTCGTCAACGGCCAGGCGATCTCGCACGCCCCAGTATGGCCTCAGGGCAGCGGGCAGGTCATGTCTCTGATCAGGGAAGCCGTTTGTCACGGCCTCGCACAACGCCACGTACTCGGCGTCGGCGCGGGCGGCGACGCGGACGCGGGTCAGCGTGGCATCCTCGATGGGAGACACCCGGGCTCCGTCTGGACCCAGCTGGGTCACTGAGCGCACGACGAGACTGTGGAGCTGATGAGTCACGTCATCTTCGGCTTCCTCGTCGTCTGGTGTGGGGTCATCCACGGGGGCTCTGGAGAGAGCATCTGGGATGCAGTGATGCTTGCCAGACTGCCAGATTGTCGTGAAGCTATACGCCAGGAGCTTCATGCGGAGGCGCCGCAGTCGGGTATTGTCGATCTCCGGCAGAGATTTCTGGTTGAGGATGGGCACCAGCGGGCGGTGGTCGGTGAGAACGTCGAATGACGGGAGGCCTGCCAAAAACAGGTGGCACTTGCGTACGGCCCAGGTCACAGCAAGGAGCTTCAGCTCGATGACGGCGTATCGTGATTCCGTGGCCGACAGGAATCGTGAGCTGCATTGCACCAGCCGCCACTGTTCGTCGTGACGCTGGAGAAGGGCGAATCCAAGGCCGTGCAACCGAGAGGCGTCGGTCTGCAGGGCGGTGGGTCGTCGCGGGTCAAAGTACGCGAGCACTGGGAGTGAAACGAGCGTCCTTTTCACTGCCTCGAAGGCCTGAGTGTGAGCCTCGGTCCATACCCATATGTTCTGGGGCCGCAGCAGGTCACGCAGCGGCTCGGCCGCCAGCGCAGTGGCAGACGAGAAGGCACCCAGTTGGTTTACCAGTCCCATGAAACTGCGCAGATCTGTGAGATTGGCAGGTGTGGGGAACTCAGCGATGGCCTTTACCTTCCGCTGGTCGACTGTGTAGCCGTCGGCGGTCATATCGTAGCCACAGTAGCTAATCGACGGCTCGGCAAACACCAGTTTGCCGGGGTGCAGCGTGATGCCGGCCCCGTCACACCGCTCCAAGATTTGGATCACGTGTTGCAGGTGCTCTGCATACTGGCAGTCGTGTGCCAGCACGTCGTCAACGATTTTGCACGTACGACTGATGCCGGAGAGTGCTTGGTCACCTCGCCGGTTATATTCGTCTCCGCTGGCGGAGAGACCTTGAGTAAGTCGTAGCATTCGGAACCGACCCCACGGCGTAATGAAGCAGGTGAGGCCTGGTCACGGGAGTCTAGTGGCACCTGAAAATAACCTGATCGGGTGTCCAGCTTCGTGAAGTAACGCGCCCCGACACCGATGGTGGAGACCGCCTCCTGCGGTGTGCACACCGGGTGGGCGCCACGCCGAACGTACTTGTTCAAGCGAGTGAGGTCGACAGTCAGGCGCACTGCTGATCCATGGCTGCCAGCAGGATCTGTGCGTTTCGCCACTGGGACGATGGGGTGGCACCAATCGGTGGGATAATCCACGGGAGCGATGACACCCTGCTCGAGGAGCTCATCCAATTGCTGACGGATATCATCCTGCCACGCGAAGGGGATGGGCCGAGCTGCTGTGACAGCATGTGGACGGGCGTCGTCCGTCAGCTCGATGCGTGCCGGGCCACCAGCCATTTCACGAAGAGGCGGGGCCGTGCTGAAGACGCGTGGGAATGCGTCTTTGAGTTTCGCCAGGTGAGCTGCTCGTTGCTGCCGGGAAGGCTCCCCAAAAGCCGGGTCCCAGGTCGGCAGCGGCCCACGAACAGAGCAGGTCACTGGGTCATCCGACTGGTGTGCCAGCGTCCGGTTCGTGCTGACTTGTCTTCGGCGCGGGGGGCGCACCGGCGCCTCCTCTCGCGTCCTCGTAGAGATGCTGCCATCTGGCGGCGATGACAGCCCGTCTCGTCGGACAGTGCTGCCGCCACGCGGCGGCGAACGCTGTGACTGCGCGCGCCGACGAAGCGCATGGCCAGGCGGCGCAGCTTCCGTTTCCGTTCCACCGGTGGCAACGCTCGCCACCTGAGTGGGGAAGTCCGGTGGCAGAATTCCGAGGGCGATCGAATCATGCCAGGACAGCAGCGCGCTGTCCAGGCCCTGTATGACGTGCACGGTCACTGTCGCTGTGATTGTACCCAAGGTCAGGTCGCACTGCACAGTCCCATAGCATCGTAGCTCGTTGCCACCGGTTGCATATAGCTTGTCCGCGGGCGGGGACAAACGACTTATGTCGACGTTCAGGTCGGCAGCCTGCGCCAGGCCAATGCAGGAAGTCTCCGCTCCGGTGTCAGGGGTCCAGATCGCTGAGCCGGCCCCATGATGATGGGTCATAAACAGCCTGATCCTGGGTGAGCGGCGGGATGACAGGCCATAAACGCGGATGTCGGACACGTTCGCGCGATACTGGCCCGAGTCCCGGTCTCTTTGTCTGGAGCTGCGGCGCAGGCGCGTTCCAGATGTCGCGCCACGTTGACGACACATGGCCTGAAAATGGCCGCGACGGTGACACAGGTGACACGTAGCCATCCGGGCAGGCATGCCTGCTCATCGGCGTGCGGATAGTGACCGCAAGCGGGACACCTGTCCAGCGTCGGATGCGATTCGGTCCGACGGGTGTCTGAGCGGCTGGAGTCCCTTCGACGAGTGCCTGGGCGGCTGGAGTCTGGCCGACGGGCACGGGCAGTCCTGTTCCGACGATATGCGGACACAGGTTGGACGTGGCCGCTTGTCATGGCAGCCGAGTTCTGACGGGCGTTTTCTTGCGCACGGCAGGTGTGGACTGCCGACTGCAGGATGAGATCACTTTCGCTCAGAAGCGCACGCAGGGTGTCCTCATCTCGGATCCCAGTGACGATGCGATCACGAAGCTGCGAGTCTGTGCAATGCGGACAGAAGTCGCAAAACTGGGCGATTTCGCGCAAAGCCATCAGAAACTCATCAAATGTCTCACCGTCCGCTTGCTGACGGCGGAAGAACTCTCGACGGTCCAGGACAACGTTGCGCTGCCGACGCAGATGACGCTCCATGCCCCGGATGATGGTCTGGATGTCGGACGTGGAGACGTCAATATCCAGGCCGTGACGTAGGGTTCGCGTCCATTGGTCGTCGAGCAGGGCGACGAGAGCGGCGGTTTGACTCGCCGGCGGGAGGTCATAAAGACCGGTGAGAATGGCGTACCCCTCGAATTTGTCCCGCCAAGAGGCGAACTCGCGCAGGCTGGCACCTTCCATCAGCCTGGGGGCAGGCGTTGCTGTCGCACCCAGCCGTCTCGTGCCGCGGGTGGCTGGACCAGGGTCAGCACCGGCGGCATCGGTGCGTCCGGCATCGGAGTCGGTCAGCGTGCTGTACTGCGGTCTGGCCTGGGTGGCCGATTCGGCCAGCGCCAGAAGCCGTTCCTCTCTTCTGGCAGATGCTGTGGCTTGCTCCGTAAGCAGATCCGTCAGGCGGGAGAGTGTTTCTGTGAGAGCGTCCGGATCCATACTACCGACGCGCCATGTGGTGGTGCACGCTTAGTCCTCACTGTCTGCTAGCGATGCACTGATAGATCACGGTCTCTTTATTCACTGTCCAAGGTTCGGCTATACACGCTGTTGCCTCGAGGCTTGCCCTGACGCGACTGGCCCTGTCGGGGCGGACAGTCGGGAGTGGGTCGCGCGTCCGTAGTGCCATAACCGTAAACCACGGCCCGCGCGCCGCACATGCGACACACGCACAACAGGCGCGACGTTTTGGCCCCAGTGAGATTTTCCGGAGAAACGGCGTGAATTTGTTTTGGTCTAAGTGTGATTGTGTGGGGCCCCGTGGTTACTTGTTGGGATCCCTTGCGCAAGTTTTAGTGGCTACCACACGTTTTTTGGGGGCCCAACACGTTTTGTGGGCTTTTGGAGCCATTGTTGAGATCCCAGATTGATTTTCCGTGTCCGGATTGTTTTTCATTTTCCCGGCTTCATTTGTTGGGTGATCTCAACGAGACTTTTAGAGCCCCGGTACGACCTGTCATGCCTCTAGCGTGATTTTCAGGGGCCCGGGTGAGAATTCTTAGTACCCCAGTCCCAGCGTGAATTTCAGGAGGCCACGGCCCGACCGTTTGTGGCCCCCGTCGTGATTTTCTTGAACCCCGGCACGACTTTTTTGCAGCCCCAGCCTGATTTTCAGGGGCCCAAGTGCAAACTTTTGAGGCCCCAGCGTCATTATCAGGGGCCCCTGTGCTACTTTTGGGGGCCCCAATGTGATTTTTCTGAGCCCAGGTGCGATTTTTGGTGGGCCAAGCGGGATTTTTAGGGAGCATGGCGCATTTTTTTCCTGAGCTCGGCGGATTCTTGGGGGCCCCACAACCTGTCAGGAGGGGGTGGGGGGATGAAACTGCCCACAATGCCCCCCCTCCCCCATGCGGTATGTCACTGTGCCATGCAATGATGCAACATAAGAATCCAGGAATAGTTCATCTGTTTCATCACTCACATGTGATTTCAACTCCCCAGTTCTCCAGACAGTTTGAGGAAAGTCAAACATCCGCTACATGGATCGGCAAGGGTGGATTAT
Source organism: Ashinkailepas kermadecensis (assembly GCA_034440615.1). NCBI lineage: Eukaryota > Metazoa > Arthropoda > Thecostraca > Neolepadidae > Ashinkailepas > Ashinkailepas kermadecensis. The sequence continues at coordinate 249,300 of JAOTOM010004661.1, read as the reverse complement.
AAGGCAACATGGATACCATGGAATTCCGGTCACAGTAGTTATGCTGCAATACATACCTTCTTCAACACACTGCTTTGGAGATGGATGAGCTCCTGAAGTTTGGTCAGGGTCCTTGTGGCCCTTGTGGGCCACAAGGACCACAAGGACTGAAGGACCTTGAAGGGCCCTTGTGGCTCATAGTTGCACTGATCTTGTATGTCTTTATGTCTTTATGCATGATTTTGCACTTATCAAAATTAAATTTCATTTGCCATTTTTCGGACCACTTCACAAGCTCGTCTAAGTCTTTCTGCAGCAAGACCTGCTCATTGTGCCCTGTTATTGCCCTAAAGACCTTCAAATCATCTGCAAATTTCAAAACCTTACTGCTTAGGCCACTTTCAATGCTATTTACAAACATAATGAACAATAGTGGTCCCAGTACTGACCCCTGGGGAGCTCCACTAAGAACATTTTGCCATGATGATTTTGTACCATTTAGCATCACTCTCTGCTGTCTATCTGAAAGCCACAACCCTATCCACTTTAGGATGTTATTCACAATACCATGGGCCTGAAGCTGCATCATTAACCGTTTATGAGGTACCTTGTCAAAGGCCTTGCTAAAGTCAAGATATGCTACATCAACCTGATTTCCCTTATCAAATTGTTCTGTAGCAAAATTAAAAAAGTCCAAGAGATTTGTGAGACACGATCGCCCTTTTCTAAACCCATGTTGATTATCTTGAATCACTCTGTTTGCTTCCAGAAAACTAACTGTTTTATCCTTGATAATTGATTCAAGTACCTTGCAGACTAGTGATGTGAGGCTTACTGGCCTATAGTTTTCAACTTTCCCTCTTTCTCCTTTCTTGAAAATAGGAACTACATTTGCCCTTTTCCAATCGGTTGGAATTTAATTTTGTGAAACTGATCTACAAAATATTATACTGAGTGGAATTGCCAATTCTTTTTCAGCTTCCCGCAATACCCTAGCATAAATTCCATCAGGTCCTGCTGCCTTGTTTGGCTTTATTTTCCTGACATAATTCAAAACAACATCACTGTCAATGAAATCAACATCATGTAACTGATCACCTGTTGCTGAGCTGTGGTTCACAGTTGGCAGATTAGTCACATCCTCCAATGTAAACACTGATTTAAACTGCTTGCTCAATTCCTCAACCATCTCACCATCCTCACTCAATATAATCCCATTTACTTCCAGTGGACCAATTGTGCTTGAAACTTTACTTAGCTTGTAGAAACTAAAGAACTTTTTACTGTCCCCATTACAGTTCCTAGCCAAATCCAATTCTTTTGCTCGCTTTGCTGCTCTGGTTTTCTGCTTCACAGCATCTCTAGCTTTTTGATACAACCTTAGATTTACTATATTTGAAGCTTCCTTAAATATTCTAAATGCATCTTTCTTAGCCTTAATTGCTTTTGTCAATTAAGGCAATTAAGGCTCACAATTGGCTCTTGGTGCAGGTTGGGACTGGGGTGCTCCATATCAATATTGAATATATGCATGTTGTCATTTGGATATAGGTGGGTCCCTATAAAGGTAAATATCAAGCTTATTATAGTGTTATGAGTTGGCTGCTGAAGATAAATATAGTTTGTATATCCACAATCGCAATGAAAACTGATTGTTGTTGACTGGACTGGATTGTGTGCAAGTTTGACAATGACTGGAAATTGAAAATGGAATGAATCCAGTTCAAGTTCCATATGCATGTGCTTTTGCCATTGATCATGTGTGCAAGCATCATTATGACAATGCAATTGTTGTCCCAAGGACCCAAGGGCCCATCCAGTTAAGTCTGTAAATGGAAGATACTATAAGCCTGGTAAAAAGACCTTCCCCAACCATACCACATCCTGAAGAAACCAGTCCTCTAATATCCCACACACCTATCAATGCCTATCTACCCTAGCTATCCAGCCCTACTCCCCTGCTCTCTCTTAACATATGTGGATTCAATGCCTTATCAATAATTTTCCAACTGCATCCATGCCTGCTTAAAGGGGTCTGTGCCGTGCACACTTACTTAACATAAATATCACCCCATCCATCACAAATTAGAACTCAAAAACAAGATTTTCCTGTCTAAAAATTTGTCACCCTACTTTTAAATACATTCAATGACGAACTCCCCACAACATCAGCAGGCAGCTCATTCCACTGATCAACAACCCTTTGACTGAAGACCTGTTGTCGCTTAACTGTCCTACACCTCAACTTGTCTAACCTGAATTGATGACCCCTATGTGATACTCTCTCATATTCAATTATTACCGGTGGACCATCGTGAAAACGAGCATACTGGTAGAGCTCGGTACCCTGATTATCAGGAACACAACCCAAAAGCCGTATTACAAAACACTACACCCAACAGCAACAGCAACAACCATCGCACCCAAGGGTCTTGATAATACTTATGTAAAGGGCCTTGATAACACTGAAGCATCGAGCCAAAGAACGGTATGGACGATTTTAGATCACACAATCACACGTCAATGGTTTGACCCAGACAACACCAATCCAGAGCTCGCGATTGTTGAAGAACGCCTCTCTTAGCTTTTGTGCTCATGATGATCATTGCATCGAGTACTACCTGTGGACCAATTTTGAATGGAATCTGAAGGGTCCGACCACAATGACCACGACGTTTGACCTTGAATATCTCAGCTGTTTATGAACGCCCCTTCTAGCTGTTATGCTCATATTGATCAGTGCATCGAGTACTAGCAGCGTGCTCATTGTGAAGGGAATCTGAAGAGTCCGACTTCAATGACCATGACTTTGACCTTGAATAACTCAGCTGTTTATGAACGCCTCTCTTAGATTTCATGCTCATCATGATCAGTGCGTCGTGTTCTACGAGTGTGCAAATTTTGAAGAAAATCGGAGGAGTCTGTCCTGCCGACAAATATCAAACTCAATAACAATATGAATCTGTCGCTAGTTTGACGAACGTACGTCCCTAAAACGCAAATATGTGGCAGACTGTCCGCATCTGCTACATTTCTCTCCTTGCGTTATTGTGTGTAGTCGAAGCTGGGCTCGATCGACGTGTTGGTATTTATTTCACATCAAAGGTAGTTAAAGTAGTGCTGTTGTTTTTACTTCTTCATCACATGTTGCCCTCATAAAACTTCGTCTGAAGTACATTATGCCATTTTCTGTGGAGAAAACTGGTATTTCACGACGTAATTAACCTTAATCTATTACGATTAGAACACATATTTCGTGTCATGTGCTCGTCCCCCCGGTCCGCCTGGCCCGGTGCAAGTAATAAACATTTTTAAAAAAAAATTTAGTCCGAATTCTTGCTGGGTGGAATTATGGATCAGGTTATATTGCTAAGCAGAGCTTGTGTGAACCCTGGCCTAACCACCTAAATGCTTTATAACTTTATATAACTTTATATAGGGTGTACCTAGCAGTGGATTCAGCACCTTCCTTCGGGATGTGATACTGATGAGATTGTCTATGGTAGCACAATGTGTATGATGGGAGGAGTTTGTAATTGTTGAGTGTATTATGCAATAGCACGTGAGTCTCTTATTAAGTCTGAACACTTTATGAATTTCTGTGGGATGTGCCTAGCAGTGGATTCGGCACCTTCCTTCGGGATGTGATGCTGATGAGGTTGTCTATGGTGGCACGATGGGTGTGATGGGAGGAGCTTGTGATTATTGAGGGTGTTAGGCGGTAGCAAGTGAGTGGTGTTCGATGGGCTGGGATATATAGCTTCCTAGGAACTTGGGATAAGGGATTGGTTGGGGTGGGAGTATGTACATTCTAGTACCTTTTCCAGATAGGCTTAACCCAGATGGGCCCCTGTGGCTCTTATTAAGCCTTAATACTTTATGACTTTATGACTTTATGACCTGATCTATGAATTCCAGTTAAACTGCAGAATTTTGACTGAAAGTGTAATGTGTGTCGATGCACTGACATGACCACCCTGGTAGATTCTCCCTGGCCTTATCAGACCAGCTACCAAATAAACCTTCCAGCCAGTGACTAAATGTGAGTGCATGAAGCAACTTTAACCCTGTCTTGCCAGGACAGGGGAGACCTGTGCAGGCTAGCACAGGTCTAGGTAAGAGCACTCTCACCAGGTGAGAGCACTCTAACCAACTGAGCCACCAGGGTGGATAGCATGCTAGCATGCAGTGCCATCAGCAAGCAGATGCATTTGATCACAATTTATTTGAGCTTATGGGTATTGTGGAGTAGGATAAACCCACTGGCAATGGAAAATAATGCATGTTGATGTTTTACCTCAGGAACTCCACAAAATGCAACGTTCCTCATTATGGGCGCTAAATGACCTCGTAGTCAGCGCGCCCTTAAGCCCAAATAACTAACTAATGTTCCTTATTGTTGTATAGAGCTATTAGTTTCCAATCCAGTCTGAACAATTAGTTGCCATGTGTTTTTGTGCTTTATTATGACCTTTTTTCAGATGGAGGTCTTCTTTCTATGCTGTCTGCTGCAACTCTGGAGCACTGTCTGCTCGAACAGCAATGTGTTGACAAGTATAGCTGGGGAACAGCTGAAAAGCCACCTGCCAGAAACAGGAACAACTTTAGCACTTTTCAGTCAGTACTAATAATTATGTTTGAGGTTCTGTCAGTGAACATGCTATGTTCATCAGCCATTTTCTGTTTTTACATTGGTTAGGGCCTGGGTGAAAGATACAGAATTAATATTATGGAAGTTTGCTCATGCTTCTCTTGTGATATTATTATGCAATTTACAGCTAAAAAGGTCTGCAGCTTTTTGCACTGCACTGCACCAACACAAATTAAGAATCAATCAAAATTAAATGGCAACCTTTTAAAATAGTGCCATTTGGGGTGAGGTTAAAGCTAGTTTATATTAATGCATGTTTAATATGAAATAAAATGGAATATGTTGTTTAACCACATTAGCACAGCACATTGAAAGTCATAGTATTGTGACCATTAACATATGAACAGTTTGGCCATTAAAGAGGTGCTGGCTGAAAACAACTCAGAAGGTTTTCACAAGCATTTTTGCCTAGGATATAGCACATGCTCTCCAGACAAGCCAAAATTACACCATGAAATTATTGTGCTAAGAGCAGTCTTAACTGGCAAACATAAGCTTTTATGTGCAAGAAAACAAGGTATTATTACACAAGGTATCCATGAGCCAAGTTTTGCACACATTTGACCTCCATGAAGCAAACAATGTGGTTAGGCTTGGTTAGGTTAGGCTTTTCTTTTCAGTTTCATTTTTCCTTTACAATATAAATTTTGACTTTTTAAACTTCAAAAACAGATTAGGTTTATGTTAGGTTTATTGGATTTAGTTATGTTAGGCTAGTTTAGGTTATGCTAGGTTTTTTATTTAAGAATGCTCAAGAAAAAAATGTTTAAATTTCCTTTTTCCATTTGTTTTCTTACATAAATGGTTGTTACATTTTGTATTTCCTTTGAATGTTGTTTTTATGATATATTACCTAACCTTAAGCCATTTTTTGGTGTTATTTTGCCTGCCAACTGAAAAGTATGCATTTACAGAGGAAATTAGTGGTCACATCATGTTAGCCACATTCATCAATATTGCATTAGAAAAAGAAAGTGCAAAGATTAAAAAATTACCTGAAGGTGAAAATTTACCAAAAACAGTTGGTCATTACATTTGGTGTCATGCGGCCATGCTGATTTAGGGTACCATGGTGCCATTTTGAAATGGTAACTTTATTTACCTCATCTACCTGGTGATACTTGATGTGTTGCGACTGCACCTGTGCTATTCGGATATCTGAAAACACAGTGGTGAGATATAGATAATTCACATAGAGTTTTAACTCATAATTAAAAATGTTCTAGCAACTTGCAGTGTGTCTAAATTCAGAGTGCAGTGGTATGTAAACAGCCAGCCTGCCCAAATGGATATCCAAGTATTTACAATTCCTCATGTATGAATGTTTCCATATATTTTTATCTGAATTTATTTGGCACATTGTCATGGGGAGCCCATTGTGTCAGCAATATTACCAAACAAAAATGATTCACCCCATCTAAATGTTAAGTGTTACAACAATTTGACTAGACATCCAGAAAATGGTTTTGTGGTGGTCAAGTGACGAAAGAAAAATGAAAAGGAATACATTATTATCAGAAAATGCAGAATCATGCAATGAATTCATGACAAGATGTTATCATGATTGAGACATTTTGATTTTAAATTAGTTCACCCAGTCTATCTATCACTCATATATGCAGGATGCTTGCAAAAATATTTGCTACACACTGAGTTTCTCAGGTGTTCATACTTTGTTTGCTCGTGGGTGTCTTGTAACTGAATTGTCTTGTCATACCATTAATATGGCAGGGGCAGTTTTCAAAGGTCAGTATTTTTTAACCCATGTGTGGAAGCACAATGATGTTTAACATGCATATTTGCAGTAAAAATGAGCTCAAATTTATCATAAATATATAAATACCTGAAGCAAATTTTCTCCAATTTCAGGCTGACCCATTATTTTCCCCTAAAAATGTATCCAAACACAAGGAAAACTTGCTGTAGCTTGTTTACATCACTGACTAGAAGACCACCTAGATTGCTGCTTTTCTTCCAGATTTAATGCACATAGTCATGGTGATCACATCCTTGGAGTGCAGTTTCTTGCATACAAAAATTTAAAATGGATAAAATTAAAACAAAGATAAAACATACAAATGCCTCAGATACTCTTTTCTATGGAGATATGTATATAATATGACATCCACAAAACATATAAGTAGTTCTTAGCTTACAAATATTGTTTTAAAACTAGACTTTAGTTTTTATGAACAAGTATAATACCAAAATCCACCTGACACTTGTCTGATTTGGTGCCAAGCCAACCAAGATGTGTACTTGATTTTGTCCAGTAAAAAAAAACTATGCTTATTGGAATACACTGGTGGAGCACACAGCCTCTGTTAGGTATCCTGGTCTGAGGACGATTGTCTGTGTGTGCATGGGGATATCAGTTCATTTGGGTAAAACTGAGGCAATCAGATTAATGGTAACTCTTGCTGCTTGCTCGAGGAAATATGTTCAATTAGTGGGGATGCCAGAAGGATCTGATGTGCTTTGAAATGGCATCCAGAACATTATCCTCTCATTTTTCTCATTTTTGGGTTGTATGGTGCTATTTCACTGTGATAATGTGCTCAAGGTTCACTGAAAGTGCAAGCTGAGATTCTGATGTCAAGGGTTTGAAAAAAAATATCCTCTACATTCGATTACCCACACATTTTCCTCTCTACATCCAGGATTACAAAGCACAAATTCAATCCTGCTTTCGGACACCACCCACCATTGGGGTGAACGCGGAAATATTCTGTATTTGTCGATGCAATTGCCAAGAAGATTATTCAGCATATGGATGCAACCTACATGATGACACATTCAGATGTGTGATGTCAGCAATGCAAGCTGACTGCAAGCTGGCTGATTGCAACTAGTGCCAGCCATGTGCATCGGAACAAGAAGTGGAGGTGTCAATTTAGTGACGACGCCCGGAATTTCCGGGGGTGGAGGGATTGATAAGGATGCAAATTAAGAACCAATTCATTGGCATCATCAGGAATCTGTCTCAACAGTTTGATGGACGTGCTGATTCAAGGCAGTGTCGTCAGGATATTGTGTTAAAGTAGTGGGCGAGGTGTGGAAGTGGTGGATTCAAGGAATTTACCGATGGTCTAGGGATATTTTGAATGTGTTATTTGATGGATTAGAAGTCACCGACTAAGAGGGCGTCACCTTGGATTTGTCTGAGGTAGTGGTGTCGGTGGTGATTCAAGGTCATTTTCAATATTTTGTGCCATGAAGGATGAGATTCCGGTTCGCGTGCTTCACCAGTGGTTCTCTCGAGAGAGTGAAGGCAGTTCTTCCAAATGCTAGGTTAGATTAGTGCAAGGTGCCAAAATGGATAATCCTTGGATAATCCAAAAAAGAAGAGTTTCAGTAAGTTCGGTGAATGCAATTTGATTATCCAATATTTATTCCAAGCAATTTGATTATCTTCTAATTTGATCACCACAGAGGAGCAGTGGTAAATTATTCCCAAAATAGGGTGGAATATACCATTTATTGAACACTCAATCGACATCCTTCCCAAAGAAGTATCTACCTCGTGCTTCTTTGTGCTTGTTTGTGAAGTCTTCATACCTCGTTTCTAACTGTATCCAATTTACAAATATCATATTTTTGCTCACCATAACGGATCCGGGATCACGGTGACGAACATCCCGTTGCGCAATTCCAGGTAAAGGGATTATCTATGATGTACTATGTTATTCAATAACAGTTTATGGATTAGGTGTTTGTATCGCTTTCGTTCATGTCGGTATTCCCAAATTAGGTACCTCTCAAAACACGCAAAACGGGAACAATCATATTTGTGCAATTGTCTCAAAACTGGGTTTGCAGGACTTGTCGAGATTGTATATAGCATTACTTCCATGGCGATTTCAACATCCTGCTGTACTCGTTTCGACATCTTACACCTAACGAGAAATCACTATTTTAGCACTGCAGAGGGGTAGTTTTGAAGGCATGTCTTTTGCAATTGAGCAAGCTTTCACGTCAATCCCCGGAGGTATTGCAGTGAAACTGTAAGCATCTGAGCTGGTGTGAATACAAAATTAGATGCGCCAATCATTCCAGCATTGATTGTTGTGCAGTCGTTGCGGTTGCTGTGGCCACCATGAGCCGTTGCTGTGGCCACCGTGTGCCGTTGCTGTGGCCACCGTGTGCCGTTGCTGTGGCCACCATGTGCCGTTGCTGTGGCCACCGTGTGCCGTTGCTGTGGCCACCGTGTGCCGTTGCTGTGGCCACCGTGTGCCGTTGCTGTGGCCACCGTGTGCCGTTGCTGTGGCCACCGTGTGCCGTTGCTGTGGCCACCGTGTGCCGTTGGTGAGGTCGCCAGCTGACTTGGCTGTGTGCCGCGCAGCGCGGTCCAGCGGCTGCGCGACGTGCGCCGGCGCCGCAGAGCAGGTGCGCTCCGTGATCGGCTCGCTGCCAATGCCGGTCAGCGCCTACCTGCTGGCCGATTCCGCCGTGACGGCCAAGTACGCCGACCGGGTGCCAGCGCTGGTCATGTTCCACGGCCACACGCCCGTGCTCTACGAAGGTGAGCGTTCCGCACGATGAGCGCTGGTCGGTTCGGGTCGGTGGCGCGAGCGATCTGGGGTCACTCGCGTGATAACTCGTACTGATGCAAGATGGGACATATGTACTGACACATAGCGGTACAATACATTTTGCACACGGCGGTCTTTTCGAGATGTAAGATATGTGTATTGTTCATTGATTGATAGTTTGATAGTGATAACTATGAAATATTATCATTATGCTAGTAAATTCACACTACGTATGTACTGTCCTTCAGTGTCGGTCCGTACGTCAGGTATCTTTTGATGTCGGAATGTATTATGTATGTGCTTCTGCCCGACATGCTCTGTGTAGCTGGACGATGACATCTGTGTTAGGTTCTGACGATGACTTGGCTGTGTTAGGTTCTGGCCCGCTATGGCCGTGGCCATATCCGGAGTATGTCGGTGTCTTGCTTCCAATTTTAGCGAACCTGCTGTGGTGACCAACATCTATAGGAAGTTTTGTGGTGTGGGAGAAGAGTGCGGGCAGTATATTCGTGGGCCCATAATTTTCATGACATTAACCATTTTTCATTTGTGTAGAATGGCGCTGGGCTCTCTTGTTTTCACGAGCGTTTCTACATCCATGTGATGGCCATCTCTCATCGAAATGTAGCCGCCATTCATGCGTGCGGAAGCGGTCACTATTCTTTCAGCTAACCATTTCGAACTGGCCTGCTACAGGCCCTCTCCCTGTTAAATTATATTCCAATTATGTCCAATGGATACATTTTGTTACTGTATTTCGTCCGCATCTGTGTTGTTTCAGTTCCCCCTGGATCCGCCAATGGTTGTGTGTATGTGTGCGGTGCGCTGTGTGCTGCTGGTCAGTGATCGTGTTCCGTGTGCAGGTCCGATGGAGGCCGTACGGTGCGCGGTGTGCTGCTGGTCAGTGAGTGTATTCCGTGTGCAGGTCCGATGGAGGCCGTGCGGTGTGCTGCTGGTCAGTGATCAAATTCCGTGTGCTGGTCTCATGGAGGCCGTAGGGTGCGCTGTGTGCTGCTGGTCAGTGATCATATTCCTTGGCAAGGTCCGATGGAGGCCGTACGGTGCGCGGTGTGCTGCTGGTCAGTGATCGTGTTCCGTGTGCAGGTCCGATGGAGGCCGACGCGTTTGCCGACTTCATCACCGCCAACCGGGAGCCGCGCGTGGTGGTGCTGAATGACGAGAGTTTCGAGCACTTGACGCAGGCGTCGACGGGCGCCACCACCGGCGACTGGCTGGCCATGTTGTGAGTGCGCGCAGTGCTGACGACCAGCGCACCCCGGGGCGCCGCTGTTCCGTCCGACGTGTACTCTAAACTGAGCCGGCCCAGCTGCCACACCTGGCTCATTGCGAGTTGAACGTCCGTATTTGTGCTGATTGGATGACATGAAAAGAAGCGACCACGTGTCGTGCTTCCCTCGACACTGCTTTGATGGAGATTCGACGTGGTCTGGCCGCACGTGGCCAGTGATGCGTTGCCGACGTTCGTGTCTGACCAGCCGTGTGGCCGTCCACAGCCATGGTTTGTCGTGTGACGGCTGTGAGGCACTCGAGTCGCGGCTGCAGGGCGGCTTGTCGTGTCTGACCAGCTGTGTGGCCGCCCACAGCCATGGTTTGTCGTGTGACGGCTGTGAGGCGCTCGAGTCGCGGCTGCAGGGCGGCTTGTCGTGTCTGACCAGCTGTGTGGCTGCCCACAGCCATGGTTTGTCGTGTGACGGCTGTGAGGCACTCGAGTCGCGGCTGCAGGGCGGCTTGTCTTGTCTGACCAGCCGTGTGGCCGCCCACAGCCATGGTTTGTCGTGTGACGGCTGTGAGGCGCTCGAGTCGCGGCTGCAGGGCGGTTTGTCGTGTCTGACCAGCCGTGTGGCCGTCCACAGCCATGGTTTGTCGTGTGACGGCTGTGAGGCGCTCGAGTCGCGGCTGCAGGGCGGCTTGTCGTGTCTGACCAGCTGTGTGGCCGCCCACAGCCATGGTTTGTCGTGTGACGGCTGTGAGGCGCTCGAGTCGCGCCTGCAAGGCATCGCCACCAAACTGAAGAACCGCGTGATGGTAGCCAAGCTGTGCTCGCAGACGGACGGCCGCGGCACCGCCACCCGGTTCGGCATCGACCCCACCAAGCTGCAGATTCTGCTGTGAGCATACCCCGGCCACACTGTTCGTTAATATGTACTCGAGCAAGTTATCATAAGACTATTTGAAAACTCATTTCGATCATTTTTGTAAAGCAATTCTTAGCCAGTTCCATTGCATATGAAGAGGGGGGAATATGGAATGGTTTTGGTTGGTTATTGGTTTTTACGACACGTCGACCATTGAGTCATGTAACGTCGCCAATCTCTCGCGCCGATTGGTCGCGGGCGAAAAGTAGCGACAGGTGAGACTCGAACCGTCAATCTTTCGATTGTGAGACGAGCATCTTACCCCTAGACCATTCGTCCCCGGAACGGTTATGGTGTTCATCGTTGCATTTCATCAGTTTATTTTTGTCAACACTTGCCTAAAATATTCCAAAGGGTTTAAACATGATGCTAATACATCAAACAATATGCATTACACAAAACTTGTACATCTATTAGCCTTGGAAATTGAGTCTGTATTCCCATGATGGTATGTATGGAGACAGTATGTGGCACTCGGTGGACCGCCAGCACCATTGACTTTTACATACCTGCTTACACAGGCGTCGGCGCATACATTTCCACAGTAACCTCAGTGACCCAGGATAAATTATATTCATGGAATGTTCATTGGCATAATGCTATTCTATCTTGTCTAGTAGCAAAGCAATTGACACCTCTTGCTGTCTACACCCTTAAACAGATAGTGGATGGTGGGGTGCAAAAGTATCTATGCCAATTTCCAGGTGATACAAAAAAAAAGATTACAAGCCCACTGTACTGCTACTTCGGTCCATTGGCGCGAATGATCAAAACTGGTCGAAGCGACCTGAAGCCCCTCAGTCCATTGACGATAGGTGTGGGGTGATGCTAAGCTGTAACGCAATCTACAAGCTGGTCTACAGCACTCAAGTCATGGCTTGATTTTACCTCGCTTTGACCACAGACTGGGACTCCTAGACTTAGAACACGACAAACGGGAAATTATGTATTGTTCGATATGTATGCCCCAGCATCGGTATTAGCCTTGATTTCTGGCACAAAACAGAGTTTGTATTTTCAAGACGGCAGATCCTCTGCATGTGGCACACACTGTTCACCTATACAACATTATACCACATGTGCACACTGTTCTGACAGACAGCACCGGGATGATATGATAATAGTCATGTTTGTCCAATTTACCAGCCAGTACAGTGAAAATTACGTGTAGTTTTGAATGTCAGTCTGAACATTTTCGCTAAGCTCTGCATTTGAACTAACCAGTCGTCGCCCTAAGTAAGGAACTGATTCGAGGGTTTCTGGGCGCTCATGAGCTATTTTATAGTGGGGCAAGTGACCACGTTGACGTAGTTTCACTCGCCAGATCAGTTCAAGACCGTCGACCGATACCGCACGACCGATTTCACGACCGATACCGCAGCGTTTGTGTGCGCACTGGCCTGCCTGAAGTAACCCAGCTTCTGGTTGTTGCCAGCTTCCGGCAAGGCCAAATGTACACCTACACCTCGGAGAAGCTGGACCTGACGAGTCTCAGCGCCTTCGCCGTCGGACTTTACAAGGACGCCCCAAGCCAGCCGGTGCCGGCGCTGCCTCAGGGACCCCTGTAAGGCCAGCCCATCCCCTGTCTCGTCTGTTCAGCACATCTCGCTGCGTCCTATTGAGAGGATTCAGCTGAGAGCGATGGTGCACGGGTGATGACGTAGTGACTACCATCGTGCGGTGTGGTCCGTCACTTGACGCCTCGGTGTTCATGGACCAGTGTGTCCAAGTTCATTTTCACTTGAGCGTCAGATGCAAATATACATCTCATTTTGCTTCTAAAAGTATAACTATAATGACGGATGGTACATAATGCATCTTGTATGCAACACTGCTATGATTATAAGTCTGCGTACAGCACAGCATCACGTCAAAACCTATAAGCGGTAGTTGAAAGTCAGTCATGTCAGCTGTTTTGTATTAGTAGGTACCGGTTTTTTGGGTACATTGATATAGGCTTATTGAAGATGTCAACAAATAGCGAAATCTCTGACTTATGCAAATAATTGTCTTTACGTGTGTTGTTTCCTATCCAAATTTCCGAATTCAAACACAGTGCTTTGGACAGTGTTTTATTATCTGTGTCTGTGTGGGCTCTGAAGCCAAATGTGCTGACCGTTGTTAAGAACGATGTCGGTATGCTTTTCGGCTGCTGGTATACACCGGTAAAGGAATCTTTCACACTTACGCTCGGAGTGGTCTTTGTTATCTTATCTGAGTTATTGCCCGAGTTGTATGGCAACGCTATTGGAGAAAACAAGTGCAATGCACATTCTTGATTATGTGAATTGACTTAAATGATGAGGAATCCTGGTTGTTCTTTATGTCCTAACTGTCAATGCCGGTGGAATAACTTCGCATACGTTTCGGTTTCAGGATGCTCATTCTGCAGATAGTTGGGGCTCTGCTATTGCTCGGATACGTTCTAGCGACACTCTTCTCAAGACAGAAGCACCAGCAACAGAAGAAGGGATTCTGAAGTTGCCCTGTCCTCCACGTTAATTAGATAGTTTCCAAGAGCTGACCCAAGCGCTGTGGTAGCTGCTGCAGGTGGTGGTCTTCAATATTGGAACTAGTCTCGATTTATTGTCCCGGTAAAGATCTGGAGGGGGGTTCTGTAGCTACAGGTGTCTGTTTTTGTTTAAACTCGGGCTGTCGGCTCGAGTGTTAGATGTAACCTCGGGCTACTATGGTGGCCTACTTGGCCAATCTTGGACTGTTGATGTGTGGATGTTTATATTATCTGCACCTACCTGTGCAGTAACCGGCCGAGACTACGCAAATGCCTGCAATCATTCCCAAATGGTTGGTGATCAGCTCTTGTTGCTAGTGTCGGATGTTATTTTGTGGCGATGCGGTCCCTTAGCACGTTTTCGAGTTGCGTTTCTAAGGTGGACTACATTTTCCCGTGTCCGCAGTTCAGCCGAGTCTCACCAGCTCGTCCGGGTGGTACGTGCATGACCCACTGGAGGACGGCGCACTGACTGCGTGGTGTCTCTCTCAGTCGGTCTCTGTCGGGTGGGTCGTCCCGGGTCCCGAGTCTCACCAGCTCGTCTGGGTGTTGCGTGCATGACCCACTGGAGGACGGCGCACTGACTGCGTGGTGTCTCTCTCAGTCGGTCTCTGTCGGGTGGGTCGTCGCGGGCTATTTTGGACGTTATGTGGCAACTTTGGGAGTTGTGATCGTGGGAAGTTATGAATGCCAGCCGTCGTATCGAGTGGAACCGCTCTCCGGCGGCGACGCAGGAGGTGTTCCGGCCGGCGACAGTCGGCTGGTGGACATGGTGTCGTTTAGACTGGAGATGTCGCCGATGCAGCACACCGCGGTGACACACGTACTTTGTTTCCAGAGCTACCTTCCTACTGCTCCCCATCTGGCATGTTTTCTCTTGTTATTTCCGTGCCTACGTCCCAACTATTGCCGCTACTGAGCTGTAGCTGTCAGCTTCTTCAAAGCAACGCCTATCAGGAAAGCTTATCGTAAGTCCTGATATATATATATATATATATATATATATATATATATAACGGTATAAAGAAAACCATGCGCGGTGATTTTGTATTGTCGGTATGTGATACGAGTCATATATCTGTGTGTATCATACAAGCCATGCGTAGCAGGTGTATTGAGTCTACTATACTACATAAGGGAGCGTACATTCTGATATATGGACCACATACTATTCCAGATTCTAACAATGCTACCTGTAGCTAGTTTGTTGTGTTGAGATGAACTCACTACCAGGCGTAGAGGTTTAAAGACATTCATCGGAGGATTTAGTAGTGCGGAGGACGGTGGCTTCAAAACGTGTGGAAAGGACTAATCTGTACGCTCCGGAGCTGTTGGAGCTGTTGGAGGCTTCGACCAAGCATTGCAGAGGCGGGATCGCCTTCGAAGAGAGAAGCTCCATCCTGGCTTGCTAAAAAAAGAAATGTTTCGTTATATCGTCATTTTGTATATTTAAATTGTGGCTTTTATTTTGGAACAACGATTGAAGTTGGCCTCGCAAGCATTGACATGATATAACCAAAGATATCTAACTACTGTGTTTCTGGCAGGCCTTAAGTAAAGCCGTCTAGCCATTTGGTGCATCGGAAGACGTTCCTTTTGCAGACCCACTTCTTTCATTGACTTTTCTCCGATATTTTCCAGTGACCTCATCTTTGGTGGAGTGTCGCGAAACTTTAATCCCAAGGCCGTTGTATCCAGGGCAATCGATTGCGACTCAATGATTACGATCAGCCAGTTGGTTCCGGGGTTACGCAGGGTGATGATGTGGAAATGCGGCGACAATCGTCCCAGCCTATCTCAGGTCGCCCTGTCGCCGCGAGTATGAGTATGTGGGTTGAGTTGAATGTGTAGTGCTTCCGATGTGGTTGTGGCACGAACGACGTGATATTTTCTGTTATTTTTGGGAGAATGTATCAATATATATGTTTTTGATGAAATCGTGTGGATTCTTGCCACCCGATCGTAACATTCATCCCCTGAACTTTCTTTCTGTATATTTTATTGGATGGTAGAGAAGATCAATTATGTATTAGAGACATGACCATATATTTTCTTCCGCTAACTGATGTGCTAATTTATATATATATATATATATATATATATCGGAATGTGAATTAGAGCAATTGTAAATCATGTTAATTAGATGGTTATATTTTAATTTGTATTGTGTACTATTGCCCTAATCCATCAGTCACTATCAACAACACATCCATGCAGGCTTGAATTCCGAACCCCTTGAAGCGATTCGGGAGCCAGTAGTAATCCGAGACAGAACGAAAAGATTTCGTAGATCACAATGCGGCATTGTCGGAGTCGCGGTAGCTCAGTCGGTAGGCCGTCCGACTCTTGATCGTAAGACCGTGGGTTCGACATTCTATTAAGCAACTGGCAACCAAGCCCGCAATGAAGATGATCGTTCCATCACTAGCATGGAGGAAGAGGAAGATCATGTTTGTTGTTTTGTGATACACAGTGTTGTGCAGTAGTTGCAGAACCCTTTTACAGATAACATCTTTAAGGACCGGTCATATATCCAGGGAGGTAGAGATATTGCACTGGTTTGACATAGTGAATGCTCCTCGCACGTGGAAGTAAACCTGTCTAGAACCTGAAACCTAGGTAGAAAAGAACACCGTTATGGGCGCTATGTGATCAACATGGTCGATGCGCCCTAAAGCCCAAATAACTAAGGACAGGCAGACGGCCCGGCTCGTCGGGCGCACTGCTCGTCGGGCTCGTCGGGCGCATGGTGGCACTGACCCCGACGGAACCGTGACGGCGCCGTCAGGCGTGTCTACTCACCAGATTCACACGTCACCAGATGCAATAATTGGGAACTTTCACCAAGATAACGTATTTCCACAGTTTCCCACTCTTCCAGGTCGGGTCGAACTCCACCAAAAAATATTAGGTGGGGTGCGGATTCCGGGGACAAATATCAGGTGGGGTGCAGATTCCGGGGACACCAGCGGTGGCGACGCCCATGTCCGCAACATAAGGAGGTGGAAATGCATGATGCACGTGTGCATGAAATGTCCGCGTGACAGGGGAGGGAGTGCATGCCTGGCTTAAGCACTGAATGGCTTAATCACTGTTAAAGATAACTTAGAGACGGGATAATTCCGTTTCCAAAAATGGATATCTGTTGATCGTTACACGTTGTTTGGTGTACTTCCGACCGACAAGTATGTTTCCACGTTGAGTGATACAACGTCGCAACCGACGCGTCACTACTTGATGGCGCAGGCGCATGAGCACTACTTTAGGCAGTTGCCTGATTCTCTTCCCGACAATGAGGCAGTCGTAGTGGAGGATTTTCCGATTGGTTTTTCATTCGCCGACCAGGCCTAAAGCTTGCATTGTGGAAACTCTTAATGTACTTTTCATCCATTCGCTCTATGCACCAGCGATTCATACAAAGTTTTTGTTTTGTAGTTTCTGACTTGCTAGCAAATAACACGGCTGCGGTGGCGGCGCTCCATCTGTGTTAATTCCTTGCGTACAATAGTTGCATTTGTATCTGGAGGAAGTTCACTACTTCTCCGATGGTTGTGATGGTCGACATCAAAGCAAATTCAGCTTGATAAATATTTACAGACACCAGAAAGCTTTGAGTAACATATGTGCCCGAATTTTCCGTTGCAACTGCGCACAGCAAAAATACATTGGCATTGGTGGGTCGGCTAAGCGTTCGGTATATCGCTGCAGCCTCTAACGGCAATCGCAAACTAAGATCAACACCTGCATCTGGTATGCATCGGTTGGCCGGTGTCGATGTGTTCCCGCCACAGGGACCGGAGAGGGGGCTGGTCGGTCGGACGCACGCGGATTTGGTAGAATATGGACTTCATGTCGGCAGTAAGGGTGATCGGACGCTGACGAAGTCACACCAGGATTCCGACGAGGCTGTTCCTCATGTTTGATCCGGTTAACAGGCGCACCTTTCCCGGTTTGTGAGCATTGGTCACCGTGTGGTGCGGCGGATACCATTCACACTCGTGTCACAAGGTTAGCTCCGCCGGTTGTGAATATTGGTCACTGTATGGTGCGGCAGATACCATTCACACTCGTGTCGCAAGGTTAGCTCCGCCGGTTGTGAATATTTGTCACCGTGTGGTGCGGCAGGTATGTACCACTCACGCTCATGTCGCACGATCAGCTCCGCAGGTTGTGAAGATTGGTCACTGTATGGTGCGGCAGATACCATTCACTCTCGTGTCGCACGGTCAGCTCCGCCGATTGTGAATATTTGTCGCCGTTAGGTGCTGCAGGTTCCACTCACGCTCGTGTCTCACGATCAGCTCAGCGGGTTGTGAGGATTGGTCACCGCGTGGTGCGACAGGTACCGCTCACGCTCATGTCGCACGGTCAGCTCCGCCGGTTGCAGCTTGCGAACGGAAATCTCTGGGGTGTATTCGCGTATGGGCGCGCGTATGACTCGGCCAGAACTGGGTCACGATCTAATTTGCGTTCCGTGGACCGGAGTCTGGAAAGCGCATTGCCTTTATTATCAGGCAGTTGCACCGTCGACGCCGTCCACATCAGGCCAATCTCGCAGCGTTCGCCGGCCCGCTGAATGGTGCTATTCAAGACATGGATAGCAGCATCGTCCTGCTGTAACCGAAAGGGGTGTCCATATATTTCGTCCAGAAAGACTGGGTTGACTACCATTGTGGGGTCTGTTCGTGGAGCCCCGCACTTTCGGTCATCCGGGGATGTGCATCTGCGGCGCCAAGGTGCTACCACGGATAATAGTAAATTATCTGTAAATTTACAAATTATCTATCTGTAAATTGACTATTATCCGTGGTGCTACAGAAGAAATGGTCCGGCACCTTGCCATTTACTATCCAGCCGAGACGAGTTTTGACCGCCAACGGAGCGCGACGGGTCCTTTCTGACCGTCTCTGGTATGATTAAATCCACTGCGTCTGCATTGAGCAGCACCTGGACAGGCTGTGACTTCAACCTGGTCAGATTAAATCAGCCAGATGAGGCTACTTCCGCTTCTTAGACGGCTAGTCCACTGCCGGCATGGACACGTGCAGCACGGGTGTCGTCCCGACGCCGCCAACCACGAACTGCTCGCAGGAGCTCAGCGGCGGCGTGTGCTCATTTCGACTCGCGCCGATATGTGTGTCGAGTTGCCATCAATTGTGCCGGGTCACAACGGCTCTGTAGGTCTCTACAGCTCCAGGTCTGTGGCCATCTTTCTGGCAATGAGCGACACCTGGCTGCCGAGCCCAGCATTACGTTACGACACGCGCGTCCTTCGGTACCTGCACTGCCACAGGTAGCATCTGGAGCACCACTTTGGTAGTTTCTGGGGCTGCACCTCACGTGACTCTGACGAATCACCCAATGTGACGATCGGGTCGGCCTGGGCCATGCCGGCCACGGACCATGTCAGGTGCGGCCATGGGCCACAGCGGAGATATCCACGCCACTCTGTGCAACCGGCCATGGTGCAGATCCTTGCATGCTCGGTCTGCACTGCAGGGTTTCTTGTTTGGACAATGCCATGCCCAGTGGCCTGGTTTCAGACAGATCCGGTGAAGTTCGTGCCGCCGTACAATGGCAGCCCGTTCACGCAGCGCTCACTCCGACGGTGCACTCAGCGTGGGCGCTGCGTGCCACACGATCACGACGTCTACCGGGTCCACAGATGTTCTACCGGGTCCACAGATGTTCTACCGGGTCCACAGATGTTCTACCGGGTCCACAGATGTTCTACCGGGTCCACAGATGTTCTACCGGGTCCGCAGATGTTCTACCGGGTCCACGATGTTCTACCGGGTCCACAGATGTTCTACCGGGTCCACAGATGTTCGCGACTTCACTGAGATCCGGCCGGGAAGGTCACTTGTTACGGAAGCACCGTTCGCAAGGTGTTAGTTTCGATAACCGTGATACACCGTTCGCAGGGTGTATTTCCGTCGACTTTCATGCGCGCACCGACAACGGCCCGGCGAGAGCTCGGACCGTAAGAAGAAGCATGCGATATAGTCCGAACGCGTTAAGGCATGGCTAACAGGGGCTACTGACCTTGAAGGAGACCGGCCAACGTTAGCGAGATGAGGGGAGGCGGAGGGCGAGAACAGACGCGCGGTGTTACATGTCAGTTTCGTCCGAAACAGATGTCATATCAGTTCTTCTAGGAAGGCGGAGGGCGAGAACAGACGCGCAGTGTTACATGTCAGTTTCGTCCGAAACAGATGTCATATCAGTTCTTCTAGGGAACAAGGTTTGTGAACTTAACAAGTGATTCAGCAAGAGTATTCAAACTTGAACTCACTTTTCATGATAATACGGCGTGACTTAAACTGGCCTTTGGGATGTTTGGATATCAAACATATATGCACATTTTGCCAGGCATGTGTATGTATATATATATATATATATATATATATATATATATATATATATATATATATATATATATATATATATTGTATCCATATTGTTCATATTCATATTATTCATATTCGTAGTGTTCATATTGTATTTATCAAGGCATTCCCCAAGATAGTGGTCATGTAACCGAGTTAACCTATTATGGCTTTAAGGATTAGCATAGGATTTAAGGATTTAAGCGTAGGCGAAAATGAAAAAATGTGTTGTGATATGAGCTTTATACTACATTGGCTTGCTAATGATATTTTCCGTGTGACGGTAGCATGTATATCTCGGAAGCTGGTTTTCGACCCGACCTGAAGTACCCTGTTCTGACCATTTTTTACTATGATCAATGTAAATACGTTCATTTATGTTAGTTTTTTTCTTTAAAAAAAAACAATACCAAAACAAAACAAACTCTGCCTGAAAAATAACTAATTTTCAGGGAATTAGGTCCCGTTCAATATATTAACTTAATATGACCGCTGGTGACCTCATTTTCGGCGAAGATGTAAATGTAAGGTATGTTTCGGCCTCTCCATGGCCAGGGGTTTCTAACGATGTTTTGTATTTTATCCTAGTTTACGTAGCTCAGACGTTTGTGGGGGAGGTCCTTTCAAGAGCCCTCATCCTCTGGCTCGACGAGGACGGATTTGACAAACGGCACAGCGAGAACTGAGGAGTGCATGATTATTGATACCTTGGGCTATTGACTTCATGCATGCACTAAACATTCCAGTTGTTTCACGTTCAAAATTTTGCTGAGATTTAACCAGTCTTGGCTGAGATATGTGTCTCTTGTCCAAATAATTAGTGAACACCAGTTAGATGAGCAAATCGTGACCCCTTCAGCGTTCTTTTGGTACTGTGAGTCGTATTTCACACTAAGATTAAGTGTTCTTTGTCTCAGCGTCCGACATATGACCGATAAGCTTACCGCTCCGCTTCGTGAAGCGCGTCTTGTTAAGAACACGAAGAGGTTTCATAGCCTTGTGCCGCTATACCGCTAGATGAAAAGAGAGTAACGACGTATGATATATCTACAGATGTCGACTACTGTGTACACCGCGTCTGTAGCAGACGTGCGTGTCACTGCCTTGAATAGTGCCGTGTTGCCCCTCTCCAAATATGCGCCTGGCATCGTTCTTACGTGCCTGTTCCCGTCCTCCGTTATTTTCCCGTCGGTGTTTTTTTTCTCTCGGTGAGTCATCCTATAGTGCAGCCGAGTATCACTGTCAGTCGAGCCTCAATACCACGGCTGGTTTACCCCCAACAGCACTGCCAGCTCAACCCCAGTACCACTGCCGGTTCATCCCCAATACAACTGTCGGCTCAGTCCCAATACCACTGCCGGCTCAGTCCCAATACCACTGCCGGCTCAGTCCCAATACCACTGCCGGCTCAGTCCCAATACCACTGCCGGCTCAGCCCCAGTGCCACCGTCGGCTCAGCCCCAGTACCACTGCCGGCTCAGCGAGAATACCACTGCAAGTTCGTCCCCAGTACCACTACCAGTTCATCCCCAGTATAGCTGTCGGTTCGGCCGCAGTACCGCTGCCAGCCCAACCCCAGTACTACTGTCGGTTCAACCCCAGTGCCACTGTCGGTTCAACCCCAGTACCACTGTCGATTCAACCCCAGTACCACTGCCAGTTCAGTCTCGGCACCACTGCCAGTTTAGCCGCAGTACCACTGCCAGACGAGTACCGCGAGAGGTGACAGCCAGCCGGTTACGCTTCTGGCACCGGGCGACAGCGAGTCGACGGTGCATGGCAGTAAGAGAGCGGACAGTGGGTGGTGCGCACTGCACCTGGCACGTCTCTCAAGCGCACGCGTGGCACGTCCCTCAGGTGGGGCACGTGGCACGTCCCCCCCCCTCAGGCGGACACGTGGACAGACCGTCGCGTGGTGCCGCACGTGGGACTTGGGTGGTGCTATGCGCGAGACTTACCTTGAGTGGTGTGACAAGCGAAGCGTCTGCCGAGTGGTGCCGCACGTGTGCCGTCCGGGAGGCAGTGTCGCACGTGGGGCGTCTGTCGAGTGGTGCCGCACGTGTGCCGTCCGGGAGGCAGTGCCGCACGTGGGGCGTCTGTCGAGTGGTGCCGCACGTGTGCCGTCCGGGAGGCAGTGCCGCACGTGGGGCGTCCAGCCGTGAATCAGCTCACCAGAACAGCAGTGGCCGAGCTATGGTGCCGGTAAGTGGAGTGCCTGCCCTTTTCGTGCCAATTTACCGGATTGCCACATAAACGCCGCGTTGCGGACACGTCCCGTTGCCTGAGACGCTAGCATACGCACGTGACTCATGTAAAGGAGCCAAGTTGCATATACTCGCTGTATAACCTATGCAGTTGATGCGCCCTTAACCCCCCCCCCCATAACATGCTGTATCTACGAACAAGAAATACAGCTTTTCCGTATATTTTGATCTATGAAGTGACACTAACTTTCATGCTGTGCGTAATGCACAGATATTACTGGCGACTAAAATAAGTCCTTGTGTTTTGGTGTGACTGGTTTTGATCAAACAGTGAACATGATGAACAGCCGTATCATTTCAGTTTGAAATATAAGCAGTCATGTGTCATGCAATTCTGGTAGGTACTGACCTACAATAGATGCATTTTCCGTCCGCGCCTTGGAGGCGATGCCGGTTATTTTGAACCCAGAGATGCTCTAAAATCCAAATGTCTAGATATCCACAGCACCCTTCTAAGTTCCCTACTACAATTCGCCCACCTTGCTTTTCATAAGCCCATGCACGAGTTTTAGACACAGCGTGTCAGGCTAGTCAACGCGCATCCCAGGACCGAAACCGGAGAGCTTTCGGTCATCGCCCACTCACTATGTTTGTTTTGATATTGGATTTTGGGCCGTGGGATTTCGGGCGATTTCGGGTCGTGGGAATTACCAGTGTGTTCTGCATTTTGACGCTCTAGCAATGGCCACTGTGATCCTTTCAGGTTCATCAATGTCATCAGATGTAACATCGAAGTGAACACGAAGGAAATAAGCATGCTGAAATTCGAGGAGCACGCATTTCGAGGTGCTCTTTTGGTTTAAACACGCAATGTTACTCGAAAATGATTCTCACTTCCAGCATGCCTTATGTGCATCAGCTGCATCATCGACTTTGAATAGAGTTGATCGACTTTCGCTGCATTTTTCCATGCAACGACATAAGCGTAATGCTCGACTTCACAACGTCGCGGAGGACAAGTCCCCCGTTCCCCTTTTGGAGCCTCCCGTGCTTGCATGCCACATAGGCAGGCACTTCGCACTATAGGTCGCATAGGCATTCACGAAAGAAAAAATGTAGGGGGAGACAGAACAGCGGTCCCCGACATTGGAAAATTCCAATATTATTGGCCCAATGGTCTCCCCGGTAGCTCAGTTGTTCGAGCGTTAGTCTTTTCTTTCCTTCCCCGGCAGCTCAGCTGTTGGAGTGTTAGCCTTTCCTCTCCCTCCCCGGTAGCTCAGTTGTGGAGCGTTAGTCTTTCCTCTCCCTCCCCGGTAGCTCAGTTGTTGGAGCATTCGCTTTTCGTCTCCCTTGGCCTGGTAACACGGCTGAACTATCTGCACGCACCCATATTATTCCTCGGCTGAGAGTCATCTGGCAACTAACCACACGACACTAAGACGGCGGTACACGACCAATGCAGTCGATGCGCCATGAAGCCCACACTACGAAGGTGGTTCCGGAAAATTGACGTGAAGCCATCGAGCCAAATCTGGCCGTTGAAGTAGAATTCCATTACCTGGCTGGTCGATTCAACGTGAACGCAACAAGCTCTGCTTACCATCGGCATTGGTCTCGTAAATCCACTCCAGGAAACATGCGGGTTGATTATCTATAAAAGAGGCGCTATAAATTACTTTCGTATGATCATCTTACTCCCTCCTCCACCCTCCCAACATGAATTATGAGACATCCTACGCTCCTTGCACTTGATTACTACCGCGGCTCTGGTAGTGCCCCGAGGCCGTGGTGCTGCAGCTCTTGTGGTGCCCCGAGGGCGTGGTGCTGCAGTTCTGGTGGTGTCCCGAGGCCGTGGTGCTGCAGTTCTGGTGGTGTCCCGAGGCCGTGGTGCTGCAGTTCTGGTGGTGTCCCGAGGCCGTGGTGCTGCAGCTCTGGTGGTGTCCGCGAGGCCGTGGTGCTGCAGTTCTGGTGGTACCCCGAGGCTGTGCAGTGTAGCACAGAGTCGCCGTGCGAACACCCAGTCGACCACCACACCCCGACGGTCTCGCTCTCGCCGCCGACAGGGGAGACGACACCGTTAGTCGGCTGCAGGTCAGCCCTGCAGCGCAGCGATGACTCGGCTCATCGATGCGAAGGGCTGCAGAAAATACCGGACACAGCGGTGTGTGGCACGGCTGTGCCTTGTGTGATGTGGCTCGGACCTGGGCACGGATCATCACCCCAGCGGTGTGCTCGTGGCAGATACGGCCGGCCGATGGCTCATGCCGCTACTGGCCGCCGGGCTGGGATGGCGGATCACAGCCGCGTTGTCTCGAGTGTAGGCTGGCGCCGGCCCTGACCGCCAGGGCGGGATGACCAGTCACGAACGTGGGCCCGGCGGAGCTGAACTGGCCGGCTGCCGTACGACGGTGACCTATGTCAGCTGTCATTGTGCCGACGTAACGGCAACGATGACTGGGCAGCGAGGAGAGGCCACGTCGCATCCAGCGACTGCCAGCACTTTCGCCAGTCGTTGGCGAAGCGTGAACTGCCTGCGTGTTAACCCGCTGCCGCATCGCAAACGAGTGCACGCTCTCTGGCGAACTTTCACACGAGAATTCGCACTTTGGCTGCATTGCCACTTTCGCTGATGTGGGTCCGGACACGGCGCAACAACGATGCGCTCTATTGGACGGTAAAATTGCAGTTGAAAAACGTGCACGCACGGTGAGCAACAGATCGAAGTAAGGAATTGTATTCCTAATTCGGTAATGACGTAACAACATCGAAATATACCGGTGCCTTTTGACGCAATTCAAGGCATATTAGTTGCTTGCCTTCATGGCCCTGATACTCAGTGTTGCGGAAATGTCGACAATGCTGAGGTGTGTACTACCGATAACTGCCCGAGCACTGCCATCAGTTCATCAGTTTAGCCACTTAGCATGTCTCGTGAATTTGACAGAAAGGGAGAGAGAGAAAGAGAGAGAGTGAGAGAAATAGAGAGAGACAGAGAGAAAGGGAGGAAGAGTGGGTGGGTAGGTGTCATGGGTTCATGAAGTGGATGTTCAAGGTTTTAGGAGTATACGAAGGGTGGCTTTCGTCGTATGTGAACCTTGATAACATGGTGTTTTTTTGCAATGCAAGTTGTGGATGCTGTTAGCCGATTTTCGTTGCTGGACTCGATGCAGGTGCTTTTCGAGGACCTTTTTATTTGTTTGTCTATGCAAGATATAGGATCGTTGTTGTCTACCAGTGATTGTTTGATTCTGGCCAGCTCGCGATGGATAGCGGGCCATGGCGAGCTATGCTTGAGAGCACGGTGGTCGTAAGCCCTAATCACGTTGTCCTTATAACGTTCGGAGCACTCGCTGGCTTCGTTTAAGCACTGTCCTTGGTATGTTGCTTTGTGGTGCATGCTCGTGGAGTAGGTAGTGCTGCTGTATCGTGGGTGCCCACTAGGATTTCGTCGATATATTTAAGACATGGATGATTATACATGTGGATTATATATATATATATATATATATATATATATATATATATATATATAAAATATATATATAATATACATATATATATATATATATATATATATATATATATATATATATATATATATATATATATATATATGTATGTATATATGCATACATGCATGCTTCATTGAAAATGACTGCGAGCTCAGCGTTGATGACGTCTATGATTGTCGATTCGAGATAACATCACCATCGAGAGAACGATGAAGATATTTACCACTAAAAATACCTGGCTCCACCAGAAATACGAGAAAGACGTCATGTGCGCTCTTCTACGATGGGTCATCACGAAGGTAATCTTCATATTCCACAAGTTCAACTGTATTACCATATACGGCATATAGGCGGTGTGACAAGTGTGCGTTCACGGCATTAAAGGAAAATAAAGTCCTGGTCGATGACCGAGCCAGGCCATTCACCTACTGCACATATGTCGACATCTTAGTCGACATCCGCAACACCAATACACTACACCAGCTGAAACAGCGCCTGGAGACAACACACGATGAGGTGTACTCAACATCGAAGAAGCCGCAGATGACAGGATCAGCTTCCCCGATGTAGCCATCACCGCCACGGGCAGCGTCTTCATAACCAGCGTGCACCACAAATCGGCGGACTCAGGCAAATTCCTCAATGGGGCTAGCGACTGCCGCGATCGATACAAATATAGTGTCATAAATTCATGCGCACGCCACGCACTCAAACGAGCTTTGCATAACACAATCTGCACTAATAATTAGCAACGGTAAAGCAAGCACCAGCAACCAACTATCAGATATTGCCATAAACCAGCTGATATCGATCGTCATCACAAAGCACCTCTGCGCAAACAAACACAACAGACTGGCACGCTCACCACCTGTGCTACAGACCCACAATGTCAATCAAGGGCGGCGGTAACTGGTTTGGTCAGGCTAACAAACGCTCATTTTATGTTCATTATTTACCGTCTATGACGTGGCGTGTGCATTGCGCCTGGAAAACAACGGTGTAGCCAAGGGTGGCGGGGGCGGGGGTGGAAGGGACAGCCGCTCCTCTGGAGGGTCAGAGGGGCCTTCCAGACGAGACCGCCTTGAGGGGTCCGCAAGGTCCCCTTAAGGCGTCAGTGCAAGGGGCCCATAAGGACCCACTCGGCCGACGCGAAAGGCCCCTGGGCCGAAGTGAAAGGCCCCTGGTCCGACAAAAGGGCCCCGAGCTGACGGAAATGGTTCCCGGCCGATGAAGAGGGCCCAGACTCAACGGAGAATACACTCGGGAAGATGTTGAGGGCCCTTGGCTGGGCTAACATGGAGGGCTTCTAGATCGACGAAGGGGGCCCGGATCGTTGGAAGGGCCCCCGGGCTGATGGAGAGGGCCCCGAGTCAATGTGAAGGCCTCTGGGCTGATGGCGGAGCCTAAACCGAATATAGGGCCCCTGACCTGATGGGCAGGGCCGAAACATATGAAAAGGGGCCGCCGGCTTGACGGAAAAGGCCCTGGATCGTCAAAGAGGGCCTGAGGATCTGAGAGGATCTGAGAGGACGGAGGAGCCCTAATTGCCGCAGAGGGCCTCGAGCCGTCAGAAAGAACCCTTGGGTCAACGGAAGGGGCCCAAGCCGTACAAGGCCCCATGACCTGATGGAGGGGCCCAAGCTGTTGAAATAAGGGCCTTTGGGCTGACAGAAGAGGCCCTGAATCATTAAGGAGGGCCTCTGGCCTGACGGAGGTGGCCCTGGATCGCTAAGGAGGGGCCCCTGCTCCGACGGAGAAGATACCGGGCCGTCGTAGAGGGCCCAGAGCCAGTATGAAGGGCCCCTGGGCCAACGGTGGGGACCGGAACCGCATAAGGCGCCCTTTGCATGATAGCGGAGGGCCAGGCTTTTAAGAGGGGACTCCGGCCGGACGTAAAGTATCCTGAACCGTGAAAGAGGGTCCCTGAGTCGACGGCTGGCGGCCCCGGGCAGGACGCGCAAGGCAACTGGGTCTGCTTTGGCTCACGCTGATGGAGAAGGGCTCAGAGCTGACAGCAGGCCTCAGGCCGACAAAGAGGCTCCCGAGATACGGAGACAATCCAGGCCGAAGCGGAGGGTTTCTGGTGCTACGTAAAGGGCCAAGGTACGTAGAGGGCCATGGAGGGGCCCGGGCTATTAAAAAACAGTGGCGTTTCCAAGGGATGAAGGGGCACCCACCCATGGCGTGTCCAATGGGGAACTCCAGGCCACCGCCCTGATGGGCACCGATATAACGGATGAAAAATTGAAACGCACCCGACAGATTGTGTGGAAATGGGCCTTGAGACCTGCAAATGTCCACCATGAGGGCTGGCAGGGGTCGTCAAGACCAAAGAGAGATAGAGAGCCCGTCCGAGAGCTGGAATTCACATGCCGGCTGGAAAGGGCAGTCTCAGCTGGAATGAGCACCTAACAGCTGAATAATAAACAGGGCGTCTGAGGGCCAGAGATGGTTGGAATGCTTTTGGGGTTTCAAAGGGCCCCTGAGGGATGAACAGAACCCCTAAGAGGTGAAGAGGACTAGTGAGGGTCCATCTTAGACCTGAAATGTCCCCGAGCTGAGAGCTAGTTAGGACCATTGAGGACTGTTGTGGGGCTCTGCAGACAGGAGGGGGCCCTGCGGGCTGAAGAGGATCTCTGAGAGTCAGAGAGGACTGGACTGGGATTCTCCTGAGGTTGAGAGGGGTCCCTAATGGGTGAACAAGGTCCCCTGAGATATAAAGAAATCCCTGTTGGCTGGCGATTGCTGCGAGGAATACCGAGGGTCAGCTTCAGAGCTAGAATGTTATTTTGAAACCACAGCTGTCGATAGCAAGGTCCCCAGCAGCTTGAGAGGGTCCTTGAGGGCTTAGAGAGGACTGGACTGGTGTGCCCAAGGGGTTTGGAATGGGTCCCTATGAGAATAACAGGGACCACGAAGATCTAAGGTGAGTCCCGAGGGGCTAGCGATGGTTGAGGAATACTGAGAGCCAGTTTCAGAGCTAAAATGTCCTTGATAGCCGAAAGGTTGTCGAGAACTGGGGGCATCCCCTGAGAGCTAGAGTGTACCGGACTGTGATGCTCCTGAGGCTTCGGAGGAACACTGAGGGATGGACAGAGCCACCCAGGAGCTAAGGAGAGTTCCAAGAGCTGTCGATGTTTGCTAGAAATTGTGAGGCCTGTCTCAGAGCTACAGAATTCCCCTGAAACCTAGACAGGTTTGCTTACGAATAGGAATGGCCGATGCAAGTTGGAGAGTACTCCTGACGAATGAATAGATACCCTGAGAGCCAGGAGGATTGAACTGGGATTTTCCTGAGATTTGGGATGGGCACCTGAGGGATCTGGGCCCCCTGAGAGCTAAGAGAGTCCTTAAGAACTGGCGATGGTGTGAGGAATACTGAGGGCCAGCCTCAGAGATAGGATATCCTTGAGAGCCATAAATA
This sequence comes from Ashinkailepas kermadecensis, assembly GCA_034440615.1. Classification (NCBI taxonomy): domain Eukaryota; kingdom Metazoa; phylum Arthropoda; class Thecostraca; family Neolepadidae; genus Ashinkailepas; species Ashinkailepas kermadecensis. Next base: position 219,941 of record JAOTOM010004661.1, on the reverse strand, counting down.
CTGCAGAGGACTGGGAAGGTGGGTCACCGCCACTTCAGCGGCAGCGGCCGCCCCCGTGGCCACGGCTGTCCCAACGGCAATAGCCGTCCTAGCGGTGACGACCGCCGAAGCAGCCACAGGCGTCACAGTGGCCTGATCATAGCTGCTCCAGCAGCTACGATCAGCATCACCATCTCTCCAACGATGGTGAAAAAGACGGCCCAGCGACAGCTGTGATGACGGTCGCTCCAGTGTTGGCAGTTGCTTCGCCTTGGACCGTGGTGACACCATTGAAACAAAAGAAAGTAAAAAATAATTCGTAGGATGCTGTGTGTTGAGCATACCTGGCCAGACATGTTCCTAGTCCTTCCCCTGGCTCCAAGTCTTGCACATCTTTCCCCACTGGTATTTACGCCACATTTTGAGGAAGTATGAAGGTGTTGAAAAGGCGCAACAATGTGGCCCCACCCTTATCATGAACACACTCCCGGTTAAGCTTTATCTGGACGTATCGGATAACAGAAAGAAGCAATTGTGTTCCTGGGGATGAGCAATCGTATTTTAAGCAAGCAAATGATATTCATGCATTCATATCAAGTCTTTTATAATGTTTGGGCCCTTTGACAATATAGTGACCGAAATCCAAGAAATTTCAGGAAAATGGGTTGCAGGGTTCCGGCCTTGGAAGGTAGGGGGCCCACCTCAGATGTTCGCTCCTCCCTTCTCCAGGATCAAATTCTGGCTACGCCGCTGCTGGAAGAGCGAAGAATATCTGCTACTCCCCCATATCTAATGCGTCTATGTCTGCGAATGAAGAACACTTTGATTGCTGTAGTTCCGGGTGCAGCAGTCCAATGTCTGGCAGGCGGCTGACTTTGACATTCCAGACCTGGCAATCGCCAGTCGTGTGCCAACGGCTTTAAGTTCCCTGTCAAACTTGGAGTGTCGCAACGATCCCAATTAGGCAGTATCGGGTGAAGGATCGACTCGGTTGAATGGATGGGGAATAGCAGCAGCATGTACCGTATTGTGGCCACAACAATGTTGCTTGCAGCACATCACCTTGATAAAAGTCACCACCGCGGACGATTTTCAATGATTTTCACCGACGCTTCATGTTCTAAAAATCTTCTCTTGCCTAGGGTAGGTCCATCTTTCTCTCCCTCTCGCTCCATCTCTTCGGCGAAGAAAGCACTGTTGTAATGAAGAAAGCAATCAAATCGGATTACAATGAGTTGATGCTAGTGAGATTCGGATCGCATTTGCACCATACATTCGATGGCGTACGTGTGTGGGGGTGGGGGGGGGGGGCATGCTATGTCCGTCCATCATATTTCTGCAACACCCATTCCCGTTGATTGCAGTTTTTCCCTGGCTGGCACGGCCAGAGTAGAATACCAGCCGTGTAACAGCACGGCAATCGCCCTTAATCCAACCAGCATTACGGCTCAAACCACTATTGCAGATGATGGACGAGCTCAGAGCCGGATGGCTGCTCGTCCATGCCGAGATATATCCTCACGCAGCATAATTTGAATCCATCTTGCTTCATGTATGGGTTGATACTTCTGAGATATTGATCATACATTTCATCTTTTTCTCCTCATCCTATATATCTTATCCCATCTCTCACATTTCATAGATTGATAATACTCGGGGTATGCACTTGCAACAGCATCGATATTTTGGTTAATGTTGGCAGTCGGCAGGATGGCAATCCAGACAGCCCCTCTCACGCTATCCTTATATCTTTATGTCGCAGGCCAGATCATTGACGGACTAATGTGTGTACATCGTGGGTCAGATCCCTGGAGACAGGGGCGGAAATAGAGGGGAGACACAGGGGCGTGTGCCCTCCATGGAAAGGTGGTGCCCCTCCGATCGGGAAAAGACGCCCCTTCGGTAAAGCTCGAGTGCACCCTCACACTCACTCCCGCTGAACGGATTTTGTACCCCAAGTTGTCCCTCTGAGAGGAAAAGGCATCCCCTGAGACGGAAAGGCTCCACTACATGATGCTTGAGTGCACCCGAACCTCCCCTCCCCTGAAAATTGCTGGATCCGCCCCTGCTGACAGGCCTATGTATGTATGTGCGTGTGTGTGTGTCGCAGGCCAGGTCGCCGGCGAACCTGTGTGTATGTGTCGCAGGCCGGATCACTGGCGGGCCTGTGTGTGTGTGTGTGTGTGTGTCGCAGGCCAGTTCACAGGCGGGCCTGTGTGTATGTGTCGCAGACCGGGTCACTGGCGGGCCTGTGTGTGCATGTGTGTGTGTGTGTGTGTGTGTGTGTGTGTGTGTCGCAGGCTAGGTCACCGGCGGGGCTGTGTGTATTTGTATCGCAGGCCGGATCACTGGCAGGTCTGTGCGTATGTGTCGCAGGCAGGATCACTGGGGGGCCTGTGTGCGTGTGTGTCTCAGGCCGGGTCACTGGCGGGTCTGTGTGTGTGTCGCAGGCCGGATCACTGGCGGGCCTGTACGGACCAGAGGTGGGGACTTCGCCTCGCTCGAGGCGGCCCACTCAGCTGCGAGACTGCGGCCTCTGCTTCCTAGTGCTACTCGTTGTCGCTATCGTTATGGCGTCCATGTTCACGCTGGTGTTCGTCGTGATTCAAGGTAGGTTGGGTGCAGCTTTTATCTTCAACTTAGTGCTGAACGAGTCCGTGCAGTTTCGCTCACATCGGTCGTGCAATATAGCCACAAAGTCGTTTTAAAACTATTGTAACACGAAGCGTACAGCACAGGGAGCGCGGAGTGCTTATCGTTTATTTACAAATCAGTGTTTTACATCTCCGCTTCTAATCAGATTTCATATCGTAGCGTTGGACGCTTTGACAAAATCATGCATCTTTACGTAGCTATGCATTCATGAACACAGGTGCCCAGCCACAACATTTTCTTTGGGCGGGGTTGCCCCAAACATGATTCAGAATTTGGTGGTCAGATGGTCAGCCAGAAAATCGCACGAACGTGTGCATTTCTCTAAATCTAGACAGCCTCTAAATTCTCTAAATCTGTGGGAGAGTGGCTTTCCCCTTGACTGTGCTATTGCATGCACCGGCTAATCTTCCTGTTACCAGCATCATGCATTTCCAAGTACTGGTACGTGGAGCGCCACCTAATCGTTTGGGGATTATGGAAAATAATTCCTCCTTTGATTTCTACTCAGTTTCTAAGCTCAAAGGCATGTATTATTTTTGGAATTTTAGTCGAGTAAATCATGCTTTACCGGTATAAATCATGCGAAATTCACCACTCGCCGCTTCCTTCTCAGACCTAACAACAATGAGTGACGACATACATAAACACCAAGTAGTGGGATTTGGTGAATCAACTCTCAAATCTGAGAATGAAGGTGGTAAGTGGATTGCTGCGCTAACGTGCACGTAAATATTTTTTTTTAACCACAAAGCACTTCGATATAGCTATTCAGTGCTGCTTCTCATGTTATTTTACTGCAAGCGCTCGTGATTGTAAAGGCTTTCGCAAGTCGAATACTTTTGGTCATTTTTACCGACTCAAAATGTTTTGTCAATATAAAGGTGTTTGTTGTTGTTTCCTATTTTGACATTTATAGCGCTATTGGATCTAATAATTTATTTTTACCTCCAATGTTTTAGAGATAAACCAATAGAACGTAAGAAAGACAACATGTATACATTTCAAAGTATTTCTCATCATTGTAATTAATAGTTGTGGTTGTGTTCTCTTCAACTGATGCAAATTCACCTTGCAGCCTGTAACTTTTAACAACAATGCAACAGTTTCTGTGCATACGCGCACAATGTGACCAGATGTTTCACTGATTAACGTTTCACATACTTCACGGAGCTGTAGGAAGCCACCGAATCACCGAAAGTCTTCACCACCCTGGTGATGGTAGCACAATACCGGAAGTAGAGTGGAGCTATACAACGAGCACAGGTAAGATCAAATCATCAAGAACTGCCTGCATGCGCTTGCCATTTGTGTGCGTTTCTGCCGCCTCGAGTATCAGTTGTCGGTTGGTATGAGCGCTTGCTTTCGCAAAGTCTTGGCCAGACGGCATCAAGCCGCGACACACGCTGGCATATTTTACCCCCTGCTCTGAGGGTTAGTTGATACCTGCCAAGCATGGTTGAGAGAAGTGATAACGGGCGATCGTCTCGAACGCTTTAGGCTGCGTGCTTAAATCCTAAACGAAGGAGCGCTTGGACAATGGAAAGAAAACGTTTTGGCATCCGTACAAGCCTACATACAAATAAAATTTGTAACTCTGATGATTAAGCTCACACCAAAACGCATTTTTCGTTTCAGACCGATATCGATTACTGCAAGTTTACTGGGAATTCGCGATAAGCAGCATGAACATCGGACATTGGGAGATATTTGCCGCTTCAGGTTGCGTTTAGCTTTCTCGCTATTTCAGTGACGCTTATAGCGATGCTTAGAGTCCCAACGTTTTGATCTTCACAGCTTTAGGCCTCAGTGTGTGAGGTCGTCGCTCATTGGTGTCTGCAAGTCCTTATGGCAGATGCATATGTGGTTCAAATAAGTAATTCTGCTTCTGCAACTTATTCCAACTTCTATGTACATCTACTCATGCAGGAACCATGAGTCCGGAGCCGGAGGAACCCGTCCCTGAGAATGGGGCAGAGCCAGAGACGAGCACCGATTCTGACTCGTCGTTGCCGTCGTCCTCCGCCTCTGGTTCAAGTTCGGAGATTGGCACAGATATCGAGATCTCGCCCAGCTTCCAGAAACCCAAGAAACCGGATGACGCGGAGCCAGCTCAGACAAGTGCTGCTGTGCCACCACCACCTCCTCCCGAGGACACCGTGGCCAGCACGTCCTCCGGCGAGATCGACGAGGAGATCGAGTACCCCTCGGCCTCATCCGGCGTGTCAGGCGCTGCACTTTCTCCGATGGTGGGCGGAGCGGCCGCTGAGCTACCCTCTGACCCACTGACGCCCGCACCAGATGGAGGTCTGAGTGCATCGTCGGGACCGGCAGCGTCTGCGGCTGGTGGTCAGTCGCCTCCGGCAGCTTCACGGAGTGAGGAGGAAGGCGTCAGTCAGATTTCGCCACCGCCTGGGATCGAGCCGCCACCGACATCTGCTGCAAATCCGGGCGGCCCGACAGGTGGGATGCCGGCTCGAGATGCGGCACCCTCGACGACATCGTGGAGTGATGAGGAAGTTGCCGATTCACCGCTGTCGACACCCATCACTCATGACACATCCGGCCCATCTGAGGCCGTGGCTGTGACGCAGTCCCCAGCATCGTTGGCGGTCGACGAAGATGGAGGAGAAGCGATGACAGCCACGGCGTTAGCAGGGATGGGGATGTCTCCGTTGGGGCCAGACATCGGCGGTATGGGACCAGGAGGTCAGTTTGATGACATGGATGTCCCAGATGGGGAGTTCCTCCCACCTACGTTCTCATCAACTGAGGATACCTCGGATTCATTCACAGTGGATGCTCCAGGAATCGGTACGTCTTCACCGGGTCCAGAACACGACAGTGAAAGCGCAGGTGCCATGGCAGAAATAACTACAACGGGGATGGGTAGGCCACCGTCTGGTGCAACATTCAGTAAAAACGAAGCAGACTCATCATTCAGCAACACTGTTCCCGGAGGGAAAGCTTCCACTTCTGCGTCATCATCCTCACCATCGTCGTCTTCATCCAGCGACGGAGAATCAACGCAAACTGCGATGCCCACAGCGTCATCAGGACAGGAGCAACCTTTTCAGACGGTATCGGCTAGCGAAAGCGGGCCGGACCCACTGAGCACCGGCAGCGCCGAGTCGCCGTTCGGCCAACAATTTCAAAATGAACAAGCGTCCTCGCCAGACCAGCCGGGGACGGGTGGCGGACCGTCCCCGCTTAGTTCCCCTCCATCTGGCGATGTGCGGCCCCACCCAGAAGCCTCGCCCACCGCGGCGGCACCTTCTTGGTCCGCGGCTGATTCTGCATACCCCAGCACTGTCGCGTCGTCATTCGGAGCCGATCCCGCAGCGCCTTCGGGGGAGCAGCCCTCAGCCCCAACCGAAGCCGAAGCCTCGCAGTCGGCAGACCAAGCATCCCTGTTGGGCGAGGACGCTGCGTCGCCGTTCAGAGCAGACGGCTCTGTGGCGTCTCCTGGGCAGGGAGTTGACTCGGCCGCACCTGGACCACCACCGGCCACGTTCGGACTCACACCGAGCGCACCAGTACACAGCGGCAGCTCCTCCGAGGGGGAGGAGTTGGAGAACTTTGTGGCCCGGTCAGGGTCGGTCTCCCAGCCGGTGTCGGTCGCACCCGACCGGCCGGGGACCGTGCCCGCTGGATCAGGTGCGGAGACGCCGGCGGCCGGAGCAGCGGTGGCCCCCGACGTCGGCAGTGATGAGTGGATACCACCGTCACTGATCGGTGACGATGCTGATGTGGCCGCCACAGCCAGTCAGACAGACCCTCCGGCGAGTCAGTCAGCGCCATCAGCCGACTCGCAGAGGGCGACAAGTTCCACCAGCCAGACAGGTCCTGCACCCAGCCACCAGTCTGCGGCAGCCGTCAGAGAGGCCAGCAGCCAGACCCAGCGGACCGACACCCCACCAGGCGGCGTCCAGCAGCCGGCACCCGCGGGCAGCCGGAGGCCAGTGGAGTCACCTAGACGGCCCGCCACCGACGCCGCTGAAGCTGTTCACACCCAGCACGGACTGCATAGGGACAGCTTACCCCGGAGGACATCGGCTCCGCCCAGCGGACAGTCAGTGGACCACACGGTGAGGATTTCCCCAACGCCGTCAACGACGAACCCGTCCCTCTAACACGGTCTCTAACCTGAGCAACAAAACGTCTGAATTCGATGTGATTAGGAACACTGACGAAGGTATTAGTTTTGCAAAGGGGTTTCTGACATAACAAGACATCCAAAAAATATAACAATATTGCCGCAGGCTTTGTAAATCACATGGTATTCGGATACTTCGTTGCTCATGTAGATGGTACAGATGTGCCTTATCTTGCAATTGTTAATCTGTCGCTCTGGTTGAGTAGCCATGAAAAGCTGGCGAGGTGACTAAAATAACATCTGATTGACGGACAAATTCCTATTAAAATGAAGTACCATACCAAGGTAACAACTAACAGCCACCTTTAGGTGCCTGGAATGAGCAATTGTGCGATTCACAAGCTAACTGGCTGCTTGTTTGTGACGCCTAATGGTTGGCTATGATTGTGTGACAAGTGAATAATTGTGTGACATTAACATACAAATGCCGATTGGCTGTATGACATGCAAGCTGACAACCACTGTACCATGGCTACCACTGTGTGAGATAGAAACTAATTGTGTACCATAATAGTTTACCTGATTCGTAATTTGGCGTACGGACTATGTGACTCACCATGTGGCATGCAAGCTGCATAGAGTCAATGTCGTACTGCACGAGCACAAGTAGAGTACATATCCACTGACTGACAGTGTACATGTAACTGACAAACTGGTCGAGATACTCAGAGACGGGTGCCGAACCCACAGCTACTAGCTGGCCTGCTGGCTGGCAGCAACCTGGCAGCTCTGGCCAGGGAAGGCATAGCCAGGCTGACAGCCGGCGACGACACCACCTTCGGGTCGCCCCAGTACGACCTCATCCCAAGACACAGCAACCTCCCGGAGGGGCTCAATGGACTGACTCTGGCCACCCTGGCCAAGGAGGGCATCGAAAAGGTGATGGCGGGTGCTGACACGACGTTCGGGTCGCCCCAGTTCGACCTTGTACCGAGCCCCGGCAGTGGCACGGAGGGGTTTGGACAGCAGAGCGAGTCCGAGTCAGGCGGACGGTCCGCACCGCCTACGCCAGCCGGCGGGGGAGGCGGTCACCACGGCTCCGCCCAGCGGAGTGAGACGGATCGACAGGGGAGCCAGCCGGGAGCAGACCCCCAGCGCGCGTCGTCGGAGCGGTCTCGACAGCAGAGTCGGACCGATCCGGGAGGACATAGTCGGACCGACTCGGCAGGACAGAGTCGGACCGACTCGGCAGGACAGAGTCGGACCGACTCGAGAGGACAGAGTCGGACCGACTCGGGAGGACAGAGTCGGATCGACTCGAGAGGACAGAGTCGGACCGACTCGGAGGACAGAGTCGGATCGACTCGAGAGGACAGAGTCGGACCGACTCGAGAGGACAGAGTCGGATCGACTCGAGAGGACAGAGTCGGATCGACTCGGGAGGACAGAGTCGAACCGACTCTGGAGGACAGAGTCGGACCGACTCGACAGGACAGAGCCGGACCGACTCGAGAGGACAGAGTCGGACCGACTCCCGGCGCCAGAGTCAGCCGGACGCTCGCCGCCGGTTGAGTCAGGCGCTGTCGAGTCAGCCGCTGCGACACTCTGATTCTGATCTGCTCCGGTCGGACTCGGATCGGTCGCCGGACCAGCTGGAGGCGGACGCATCACCAGCCGACGACTCCGTGTCAAGTGAGCGCACCGTGCCCACTGGACGGACCGTACATCTACTTCATAAGCATTTCCTTAGTGTTGAGTGTCTCGTATGAGTGCTTCGGTGTATATCATAACCCGATTATGTTGCTTAACTATGTAGATACGTGTGGGCATGCACATATCGCGAGCCACTACAGTGCGTAGAAAACTAGGAGCGTATGACATCCTTATTATGCACTGCAGATACCAAATTTTTAGACGTAGGTACTAGGGGCGGTGCGTGTAGTAAAAATATGCAGACAACATATAGGATGAGTAGATACGCTGGAATAATACATAGGCTCCAATACGTTTTACCTCTCAACCAATGGTTTTGTGTTACCAATGAGAGCAAACTAGATTATGTAGACTATCAAAGTTTCCACCTGGACATTAATTTAGCATGATGTATGGAAATGCCTCAATTACCCCCCCCCCCCCTAGAGAACCATGGTGAAGCCAGTACACCGACACTTTATCCTTCGTGCCACAAAATATTTGAATATTTGAAACGGTCCTGAATCGGCACCGCCACCACTACCTCCAGACAAATTGCCAGTGACGCCCTTTATTTTGGTCCCTCCTATCCGTCAAATAAAACTGTTGAAATGTCCCTGGACCATCGGTAGTTTTCCTGGATCGACCACTTCCACCCTTCGCCCTCTACTTTAGCACAATTTACTGGTGACACTCCTGAATCAGCTCCTTCACCACCCATATACATTCCCTGATGAACACCTATGAATCAGCACCTCATCCTTCCAGGCACAACATGTACATGCACATTCAAGGACGCGGCCTTGAATCGGCACCGCAATCGGACTGTGGAAACAGATACCTGATAATGCCAAGGAATTGGTCCATAATTTTATCTCCATCCGCCCCCAACCCCTATAAATGTCCAGCGCCATCACTGAATCGTCACCTCCACCCTTTGCTCCGGTGCACACGGCTGGCGCTAGGTGCAGTCAGCTGGCTACATCGCTAACATCGCTTGCTTGATCCAATCCCTCCGGTCTCCATACTCACTGAACAGATATTTCCTCGATCAACACAGTGAGAGCTACCAGTAGCCAGATAGCCTCGCTTGTTCATAAGTGAACCCGACATCCTCTTTCCCATACCTACACACACACCCACAATCGTTCTAAAAGACCGCTATACCTGTCGGGGCATGGGTGTAGGTTTCCGAAAATTATTGGGAGGGCACAATGCATGAAGGCAATGGGCGGGCCTGAATGGATTTGAGGGCATACCACGCAGGGTCCTATGCTCAAAGTTGAAAAATATGGGGGGGGGCAGATCAAGCATTCGAGGGGGAAGGGAAGTACCCTCCCAAAAGCATACAAAGCTACACCGCTGTGTCGGAGGCCACTTGCTCCACCCGCGCATTCCAACTAGCTTTTAGTGTCGAAACACAACTGTGGTCGTTTTTTTTTCGTTTTTTGCTTGACACTGAATCAGGTACCTACATATTTTGGTGTGTGGTGTATTCCACAGATGAGTGTGTGGAGAGTAGTCCTCCGATTGGTGTATTCCACAGATGAGTGTGTGGAGAGTAGTCCTCCGATTGGTGTATTCCACAGATGAGTGTCTAGGGAGCAGTCTTCCGGTCACTATGTTGCACAGATGAGTGTCTGAAGAGTAGTCGTCCGATTGATGTATTCCACAGATGAGTGTGTGGAAAGTAGTCGTCCGATTGCTGTATTCCACAGACGAATATCTGGAGAGTAGTCTTCCGATTCATGCATTCCACAGATTTGTGTCTGGAGAGTAGTCTTCCGGTCGCTATATTCCACAGATGGGTGTCTGTAGAATAGTCTTCAGACTGCTGTATCCCACAGATGAGTGTGTGGAGAAGTAGTCTTCTGATTGGTGTATTCCACAGATGAGTGTGTGGAGAGCAGGTTGCGGCTCTGTGCCGGCCACATGCCTTACGGAAGCACCACTCTCCCGAACTACGCCGGCGCTTCTTCTGCCGAGCAAGTGATCGACGGTCTTCCTTATTACGAGGTCAGCCGCATGATCCTGCGTACATCGAGCAGGAGCACTCTGGTGCTGCCTCGAATCACTGCCTGGAACTGCCGCTGATCTGAGCCACGTAGCCTTTTGCACTACCAGCCTCACACGTCATCATTACTGCAGGCAAAGCGCTCCAATACCATTGTTGGGTTTCATTTAATTTCAGTCTAGCTGGGGCCCAGGAAGTCAGTTAAAAGAAACATTACGTCAGTAAAAATCCAGGTGGAAACTGAGCGCAGTTCCTTGGATGATGTGACTACCTCTGAACCTGTGACCCTGAAGAATGGGTCAGGAGGGCATGACGGCATGCATGACGTCGCATTATCAAGTATTCCTTATGGGTTGAGAAGTGTTATCAAAAGTTGTCCATAGCGGTGAAAACTTGCACGCTAGCTGCAACTACGTCACCCAGCAACGTCGTCTTTATCGGCCGTCATGCCAAGTAACGCTCAGCAGTGTTCGTCGCTGCACACCTGAGTTGCCACGCTCATGTGCTGTGACGTTCGCCACTGTGACGGTAGCCCATGCAGGGTCGCCAGCATGACGGTCACCACTGTGACATATTCCACTGTGACGATCACCACTGTAACGGCCGCCACTGTGATGGCCGCCGGTTGCAGATTCCACTGTGACGGTCTCCAGTGTGACGGTCGCTATTGTGACGGTAATTTCTGTGACGGTCACCACAATGACGGTCGCTAATGTGACGGTCGCCAATGTGACGGTCGCCAATGTGACAGTCGCTAGTGTGACAGCCTCCACTGTGACGGTCGCCATTGTGACAGCCTCCACTGTGACGGTCGGTCACCAGTGTGACAGTCGCCAATGTGACGGTCGCTAGTGTGACGGTCACCAGTGTGACGGTCGCCAGTGTGACGGTCGTCACTGCCTGTGGCAGGCGATAGCCGAGAGCGAGTGCAGTCCTCTGGCAACCGAGTACCTGTGTGCTGCCATCGAACCTCGGTGTGTTGCCGACCCTCTGCCACGTGCACTGCCGCCCTGCCGAGCCTTCTGCCACGGTGAGCACGCTGCCGCCCTGCCGAGCCTCCTGCCAAGGTGAGCACGCTGCCGCCTTGCCGATGCTTCTGCCAAGGTGAGCACGCTGCCACACTGCTAAGTCTTCTGCCACGGTGAGCACGCTGCCGCCCTGCCGAGACCTCTGCCACGTACACTGCCGCCCTGCCGAGCCTTCTGCCACGGTGAGCACGCTGCCGCCCTGCCGAGACCTCTGCCACGTACACTGCCGCCCTGCCGAGCCTTCTGCCACGGTGAGCACGCTGCCGCCCTGCCGAGACCTCTGCCACGTACACTGCCGCCCTGCCGAGCCTTCTGCCACGGTGAGCACGCTGCCACACTGCCGAGCCTTCCTGCCAAGGTGAGCACGCTGCCGCCTTGCCGAGCCTTCTGCCAAGGTGAGCACGCTGCCACACTGCTAAGTCTTCTGCCACGGTGAGCACGCTGCCGCCCTGCCGAGACCTCTGCCACGTACACTGCCTCCCTGCCGAGCCTTCTGCCACGGTGAGCACGCTGCCGCCCTGCCGAGACCTCTGCCACGTACACTGCCGCCCTGCCGAGCCTTCTGCCACGGTGAGCACGCTGCCACACTGCCGAGCCTCCTGCCAAGGTGAGCACGCTGCAGCCTTGCCGAGCCTTCTGCCAAGGTGAGCACGCTGTTACCTCGGGCTCGTTACTGCGTGTGTATGGGTATATATATATATATATATATATATATATATATATATACATGTCTAGGTGTGTATGTGTGTGTGGTGATTTATATATCAGGCCGTACACAGCCTCCCTACACCAGTCATCGCCATGCTAGTGCATGGGCTGGTGCTGTCGATCATGCCAGATACTCGTCTAAGAGGTTTTGACTGGGGCGCCGAGTCCATTAGTTACTGCGGGGGCCATCGCCACTGCTCAGTTGACTCCAGCCCCCGTAGCATTGCTAAATCAATGGGAACGGTCTCGTGACTGCTGGGGCGCGGCCTGCGCAGTTAGGATGTTAGACGAGTCTCTGGATCATGCGCTACACTCTGAGCATATATAGCGGCACTAATGCTACTCAGATGCATCAGCTGCAAAACGTGCTGACTTTTGGCGCGCCTGCCGTTTCCGGTGGCAGAAATACAGACCATATTAGCGACGTGCTGCACCGGCTTTACTGGCTTTCCGCAGTCAGAGTGTGCCGATATCGATATTGCAACCTACTGAAGAGAGTCTTGGTCACCAGACTCACTGGATAAGTCACCGCTGGCCCCGACCTCGTCACGAGCAGCACCAGCCCTCCACCCGACAGTCTGACCTCGGACGCCTCTGTACCCCAAAACCCTACCAGACCGTTCGACCACGGACGCCTCTGTACCCAAAATCTCAAAAATGCCTGAGTAACCTCCCCTTGGGGGTCAAAGCGGTATAAGGATGAAATATATATTGGATGCATATTTTCGAACCCAAATGGTGCAAAACAATGCTTTTAGATGACTGGCTAGATGCACTGTGTTAGCCTTTCCAAGACTACCCAAGTTCACTGATCTGAGATGACGTGAAAAGACATTGGTTGACCAGCTTAAATCATAGAAGTTTAATCATAATAGTTTTTGGTTCTTTGTTGGAGTTCATGGCCAATTTATAACTTAGAGCCCATAAAACAAGTGATATCACAGTTGAAGTTGAACTTGGAGGCCACGTAAGCACAAGGTATTTGTCAATTATCAATATAAATATGCTAAAATGCACAAAACCTCATCTTCTACAAATGCTTATCTACAACCTAGCGCTGTCTGAAATATATTTCGCGTACAAACAAGGAGTGAGCAGGCCGCGCCGAGAAGTTGCAAATTTGGGGTGCCTCGCCTCGTTCTCGTAGCTCCATAGAGATATATGACTAACTATCTCCATTAGTTTCCCAGATCTCAGTAGGATAGGGTTAAATTGAACCCCACGCGAGCGCGTTGCGGTGAACCATCCACCCGAGCTGAGGTTGACAATCATTGTGTCCGTTGGAGCTCGGACATATCTGTTTTGTTTGCCGGAAGCATGAAGGAAAATATTGATGTAGGGCTTCCGTATATAACTCGCTTATTGTTTGGGTTGTTGTCCGCCATATGTACGACATACAAGAAGCTTCCCCTGCGAGGTATGTAATGCATGAGACAGCTTGGCTAATCGGCTCCTCTAAGGCTAAGCTGATGGATGTACACACATCCTAAAATGCTGCGCGTTCTCGTCACATGTTTGGTGTTGACAATACTCCGATTAATATTTAATCCAAGAATGACCCGCTACTCACCTCGAGATGTGATTTACTGATGCTTTGCATAGACTGGGGTGGGGATATCGTTACTCGCTACCGGCAGCGTTTGGAATCTAACTCCTTGGCTTAGTCCTCCACTTATTTGCATCATGGCGCATTATTGTTCTGAATTGATGGAACAGTTCCCAAAACAAAAAGTAGGCAGCATAATGGACTATCTATTGCAAAACGAAGACGACCTGTGATAGACGCATTTATGATTACCACTCGATGGCGGCCCTGATTGCCAGATGTGGTGGGCGGCTGCGGTGCAGCGATCATCCACGGTCTGCCAGACAACCGGATATTCGACTGTCGACAGTTTCCGGACTCCCGTGACCCCAGCGTCTGCTACTCCTCCACTGCCGGTAACGTCCTGAGCTCAGTGCTGTTGTGTCCGCTGTAGCGACGCCGGTAGTGGTGTCTGAATTGCCGGTGTTGTAGCTGTCGAACTTGCAGTTGTTGTTGGTGGTGATGGTAGCATCATTGCCGTTGTCCCGCTGTTTCCCCAGGGGTTCTAGGCTCGACTCGAGTAATTTGTTTCATTGTAAGGCATAAAGTGGTAGGCATAAAGTGATGGTGACCAGACAGTTCTTCACCTTAGCGGGTAGTCCAAGATTGACTCGTCGGGCTCCCGTGATTGCATTGCGGAAGCCGGTTTGGAACTCATTGTGGAATTCCCACGCTCAGTCAGTTTGTAAATAACTTGAACGGACATCATTATTTATTTATGGCCAAGTCATTCAACATTGTGCAAGTCATGGGAAGTTACTGGATCAGTGCCAGTGCCCTGTAGTTGAGGAATGTGGAGCGGTTACTCGGGCGCACAATTCCTTGTGTGTGTTACCGACGCTGCTGTTACCGTTACCGATGTTACCGATATACCGTCACCGCGCTGTTACCAATGCTGCTAGCGACATATCTGATAGTGATGACGGAGAAAGCAGCAGTAATTGGAAATGTTGACCACGACGATAGCGATAGCGATAACGATAATATTTACTCATTAACTTTTTAAGAATGGTTAATGCTACCAGTGGTGTGACTATTGCCGTACGACCTTGGTCTCAGAGATATTATTGTCTTCCGACAACCGACACGCGTGCCTCCTGTGCCGCCATACGTGTCTCCTGTGCCGACACGCGTGCCTCCTGTGCCGCCACACGTGTCTCCTGTGCCGCCACACGTGTCTCCTGTGCCGCCATAGTGTCTCCGTGCCGACACGGTGCCTCCTGTGCCGCCATACGTGTCTCCTGTGCCGCCATACATGTCTCCTGTGCCGCCATACGTGTCTCTGTGCCGCCATACATGTCTCCTGTGCCGCCATACGTGTCTCCTGTGCCGACACGCGTGCCTCGTGCCGCCATACGTATCTCCTGTGCCGCCACAGTGTCCCTGTGCCGCCACAGTGTCTCCCGTGCCGACACGCGTGCCTCCTGTGCCGCCACACGTGTCTCCTGTGCCGCCACACGTGTCTCCTGTGCCGCCACACGTGTCTCCTGTGCCGCCACACGTGTCTCCTGTGCCGCCATACGTGTCTCCTGTGCCGCCACACGTGTCTCCCGTGCTCGGCAGACCGCTGCGTGACGGCCGAGTTTGCCTGTGCGGACCGGACGGCGTGTGTACCGACCTCGTGGCGCTGCGATGGCATACCACAGTGCGCCGACGCCAGCGACGAGCTCAACTGTAACCCCTGCGCGGCCGACCAGTTCAGGTGCTGCCACCTCACGGCCGGCCGGCCAACCATCTCACTGTGCCCAACCCGGCAAAACTCGGCACGGAAACTGTATCGGGGCCTTATGGAAAAGAAAAACAGCTTATACTTTTTCACATTGTTTTGTTGTCCTGACCATTTCGACAATTCACTCAGCTAGATTAAACAAAAATGACGCGTTCACTTCCTTTAAAGGGGATGAACACCGATTTGCGAGAGATGGTTGAGTGGCCACAGCAAAATGCACGTATGGTACCAAATTATTATGTAATTATCACACTAGACCACTGGATGAACCAGGTTCCCTAGGTCCAGGAAATGACTGGCAACTATAAGCGGGCAACACTTCCCGCAACAAGTTCATTTCCACCATACGTGCTTCTCCAGCATATTACTATTATGCCATGTGGCTTAGATAATGTTTTACGCCTTGACGCTTCCAAGCCTGCTCAATTATCATCAATCTGGGCGCCGAGCTTCCTAAAGAACGTTTCCTGTGGCGATCACATTTATGATATTGATTCGATATCGACAAAGCATGTTGCTAATACAGTATAATAGAGAAAATAATATAACATTTCTACACCTAGCTAATACGCGGCAACAGGTGACTGTTGTGTAAATGAGTGTGCCTCATCTCCCCCTATGCTTGGTAATTTGTCAGTTCATCCACTGCGGTGAAAGTCGAGGGGGCTTGCAAGGGCGTTACCAATCACAGAAAAACCGGAGTCACCGGAAAAGGCATCAAGTTAGAGGGCTAAGACGGTGGTGGAAAATTCAGGTGGGGCCAAGGCCGCCAGCGGTGGCGACGCCAGTGGGAGGTTGCGACCCCCTTAGCCTTCCTAAGCGAAGCGTGCTACCGGGAAGAAACGACGATGAGCACGTTGTCTGTGACAAGATTTCGCTATTGATGCTCAATTTGCATGCTTTTGAAGGTCAATTTGCATGACCTTCAAGGTCATGTCCGATGCCACATTTTTTTTCACAAGAAATCTACAATTTTGGCATTCAATTTCAACCTTCAGCCAGACCAGACAGGACCCTTAAGCACCTTACCAGAGTGTTGTTGTTTTAGCATCCCAACAATATCCAACATGTTGCATCCAGATGCATAGAGTACGACTCACTGCTTAGGTAAGTGATGCTGATGACCATATTGAAAGTCATGAGGATAATTTGTCCAAGTCATTATTTTAAAGTGAATTGGAGTAAAAATGATTCAAATTCATGGCCCAACATAACACCAGCGTGTTCACGATCCTTTTAGAAAGGCATTCCAGGTGAACTTCTGTAGATAACCAAAATGGCCTTGGCAGATCATTGATCTATGTCAGCTTGTTTTCCATAACTCTAAGATGCGATGCATGAAGCATGACGAGACATTGTATGATGATAAGCCGCGAATATCCGCCATTTCGATGAAGCAAATATGGCCAAAGGTGTTCCATCTTATGACGTCATAGCACCATAACTTGAGATGACTTTGCATTAAAAAAATGATGGAACGACTGCCTATTGGCCTCGCAGGAATTGAATGGAATTCGCTGGGTGTTCGAAAATCATTGTGGAAAAATCCTTGTGGAAGTAATATCAACCTAACTGTACTGGAAATGGCTAGCGTTCACTAGGCGGATAGAAGTGCTTCGCTACTTGTCTCATCTTCCTATCCTCTCTGTATGCTCCTCGTCTCATTTCCCTTCCCCTCTCTTTCTCTCTCTCTCTCTCTCTCTCTCTCTCTCTCTCTCTCTCTCTCTCTCTCTCTCTCTTTCTCTCTTTCTCTCTCTGTCTATATATATATATATATATATATATATGTATATATATATATATATGTATACATACACACACACACGTATATATATATACGTATATGCATATCCATTTCTCTGTCCCATTCTCGACTTCCCTCCAGCCATGGCTCGGCTTGTTTCTTCAACTCATTAGCATCTGCCAATTCCCAGGTCTTGCTCAACTCCTCCCTTCCACAGCCTCTGCACTATCCAGACGAGCCAAGGGGCGTCTCGTGGACTGCAGTTCAGCCAGCCGGGGAGTGTGTCTGTGACGGGGTCTCTTCCAGTCTCCCCCCACCTCTGACCGTCACATTCCCACAGGTGCCGCCCGACGGTGACTGTGTCCCGGCGAACGGGTCTGACGATCCCCAGTCTCCCCACCTCGACCGTCACATTCCCACAGGTGCCGCCCGGCGGTGGCTGTGTCCCCGGCGAACGGGTCTGTGACGGGTCTCCCAGTCTCCCCACCTCTGACCGTCACATTCCCACAGGTGCCGCCCGGCTGGTGACTGTGTCCCCGGCGAACGGGTCTGTGACGGGGTCTCTTCCAGTCTCCCCCACCTCTGACCGTCACATTCCCACAGGTGCCGCCCGGCTGGTGACTGTGTCCCCGGCGAACGGGTCTGTGACGGGTGTCCCCTAGTCTCCCCCACCTCTGACCGTCACATTCCCACAGGTGCCGCCCGGCTGGTGGCTGTGTCCCCGGCGAGTGGGTCTGTGATGGCTTCGCAGACTGCGCCGAAGGTGAAGATGAGCGTGATTGCCTAGATCAAGGTCAGTGAACCTCCAGCTGACGTACTCGACTGTTTGCTGACGTCCACTGACTGCCCACTGGCATGCACTGGTTGCACACTGACGTACAGTGGCTGCCCACTGACGTGCACTGATTGCACACTGACGTACAGTGGCTGCCCACTGACGTGCACTGATTGCACACTGACGTGCTCTGACCGCCACGCGTCACTCCATGTGGCTGCTGCCCGAATAAACAGCACTTCACATACTTCCACTCACGGCTCCGCCCCGCCGACTCTAATGAGCTTGGGAACATAACAATAGATGACAGAATGCCGGCACGTGTTTCGGGCTGCATTGTATTTGCTTTGGTTCTTTTCATTACTTCAATGTAATAGTGGTGGGTGCACCAACTGGTGTGGTGCCGTGGAGCTGGGGTGGGGATGAGACCACCGCCAGCCAAGCAGATTTTGGCCGTGAACCCTATACACACGGTTTTAGGGAGCGTGCAACGTCTTGGGATTAAGAGTTCCCTGCGACATTTCCAAGTACAGGAAATGCCTTCAGTGTGAATGAGTCTGCAAGTCCCTTGCGTGGGCCAACTCCAGCAGAAGTTTGTTGCCGAACCCCAGGCCGCACAGCCGACGTTGATAGTTTCGGGCATCACATTCCGAATCAGCTGCCGACAGTTTGCAGAGGCAGTCACTTGTGACGGGCCGGTCCACTGGTCCAGTCCCAAGTGTGGACAGAAAGTCGGTCCCGAATAACTACAAGCACTACAAAGCACACACAGTTTGACGAAGTTCTTGGCCGAACGAAATGTTGATCATCCAACCATCTAATCCACTCAGTAGGTGTTGAAATACGCCTGTATTGATACCGCAGTCGGGAGTCTTGCGTCTTGTGTCTTGCTCAGGAGGGGACACATATTGTCGAAGGGCCCCCAGCTGGATGAGGGTTACTCAAAATGAAAGTATCAGATTTCGGGTTTGCACAATGCTTGCAAGGCACGATACATGGTGGAAGGTTGCGAGGACTTGCGAGGACTTGCGAGGACAAGGACTTGCGAGGGTTAACACGGAAAGGAACAAAAGGCACGCAAACTGGATATCAGAAAAGGGCAGGAAGATGGCCCCTATCTCCGGAGAGTTCCCCGCAACATGTAGACCCACAAGCCTGGAAGAGAGCCACAACCACCGCTAATGGGCTAGTCGGCGACTCGCCTTCTAGGCCGCAGAAGGGGTCCCTTTCAGAGATAAGAAATCCCCTGGAGGGGTCTTTTGTGAAGTTAGGCATTCAGTAACTCTGAAAGAGGCCCGACCACCACATGAGACTCCGACGTCGGAAAGAGGTCCGACTTTCGGAAGTGGGTGCTTCTGGAGACGTGCCGACGCTGGAGGAGCCCCTGTCTGATCGAGAACCCCGACCTTTGGAGGGAATTCTTGCCATCAAGAGGAGTTCCAGCTGCCGGCTGGAAGGCCCAATGTCGTCAGAAGGCGCTTCTGCTGTCGAAATGTGCCTCCGACTCGACCGTCTCAGCCGGCTGGCCGGCCGGCAGGTACTGAACAGGACCATATGGTTGTGCCAATGAGGCTCTTCGGGCCCCCTTTGACATTAGGGAAATGGGTGCCCATTGCATCCGTCTCTTGGTTACGCCCTTACAGTCGGGTATAGTGCTGTCACACTATCGTGGGCGCTTACATCATTGGTTTTCGCAGTATTTGTGTTTCAGTGGGATTAGATAAAAACACAGAACCCGTCAAAATCAATGAAACATCAGTTTGGCAAGCACTGTTTTTGTGACATACCATACACCACAAAGGCTGAACATTTTGATTAGAGAGGCTAGTGAGCCGTAACATTAAGCCGGCTTTCACCGTGAACAAAAATTCAAAGTGACCTGGACATGTAATCAGGTTGACCGTGTTTCAATGGTCAGCTTCTAACTGCTTTGTCCTTTGGTCTGAGAATAGTTCGACATTATCTCATCCAAATGACCGATGCATTTGACTTCATCCAGAGCCAAATGTTCTGACACACAATACGCCACTTCCTCTGGAACCTAATGGAAAGCAGAGTGCGCGGTGGCAACATTATGACAAGCGATGCGTCTTTGGTGTCGGATATGCATGTGACTCCAACATCGCTACTGCCCGAGGGCACGTGACGTAATTATTTGACTGCTCAGGCATGTGCATCATTGTCACTGCGCGTACCAATCCCCGTGCCGTGAGTGCTTCAGGCGATGACCTGGTGTCCGTGCTAACCTATGTGCGGTTCGTGCTTCAGGCGGTGACCTGGTGTCGGTGCTAACTCCTGTGCGGTGCGTGCTTCAAGCGGTGACCTGGTACCAATGTTAACTCCTGTGCGGCCCATGCTTCAGGCAATGACCTGGTGTCCGTGATAATCCCTGTGCGATTCGTGCTTCAGGCGGTGACCTGGTGGCCGTGCTAACTTCTGTGCGGTCCGTGCTTCAGGTAATGACCTGGTGTCTGTGCTAACCCCTGTGCGGTGCGTGCTTCAGGTGGTGAGTTCGTGTCTCCCTCGCCCTCCGAGGAACGTCCCGGTGGCAAGGACAAACGGCAACGCTGACGACGCCTGCTGTGACTGGGCCGATGAATGGGCCCGCCGAAACCACGACGACGGCCGTTACTTCTAGCATCGGTTATTTAGATCACATTCGTGGAGGAGCCTACTCGCGACAGCGCTTCTCCGAACCCAAGTGACGATTATTCTGACAGCGATGTTGAGACCTGCTGCTGCGGTTGTAGTCAGGCTACTGGGTGTGCTGGCGGCGGCTATTCAAGCCGAGACAGCAGGGCTTCTCGCTCTGGCTCGACAGGTTGGTGATGACGCTCCCCGTCAGGCTACGGATCCATCAGCTAGTCGTAGCGCTCTCTGCACCACCTCTCCGTGCCGAATTGCGTCAGTGTCGTGCCTGTGATGTCCAGTTTTTTCCGACTTGTGACCCCGATGCGCCAATTTCTCGCCGTCTTGTGTCCGCAGTGCGTCGATGTATTTAGCGTGTGAAGTATCGGATGTCACCGCGAGATCCCGCGCCGCGGCATCTCCCGCATCAGTGTCGACAATCAACAATGTCGTTGGTGAATTGGAAGTATTCTGCTGTCCACATGTAAAGGGTCAAAGCCAAGCCACAAACGACCCGTTGTCGGTCTCCGCCAACCCTCTCGCTGGCCTGTGGGAGGTCAAGTGTTGCTGGCCACAATCGATCCATGGTTTGTCTCTGGCAATTCCGATGCTAGCCTGTGGGAGGTCGAGTACGGACCCGAAGAGGCCAGGCGCCGAGAGGATGGCACGAAACAAACTGCGCCGAGCGCAGCATTGTTGTTGGCACGCACGACTACTTGAGCAGCGGCGGCCGGCTCCCGCGGGGGCCGGGTCGGCCCGGCGCAATACCGGCGCGGGCGCAGGGTCCATTACCTCTGCCGCCAGCCGTCTGCTGCTGGTGAAGTCGTGCCCCTGGGAGTGTAACGGACGAGCCGGCCGCTGATGAGCTCCCTGTTGAGCCTCCGTCGGCGCTGGTCGTGCCCGCAGGCCCTCACGCAACTGTACCGCCACCACCACCAGTCGAGTTGGGTCACGTGTGGTCTCTCACGCAACTGTATCGCCACCACCGACAGTCGTGCCGGGTCACATGGGGGCTCTCACGCAACTATGTCGCCACCACCAGTCGTGTCGGGCCACGTGGGGGCTTTCACGCAACTGTGCCGCCACCACCGTCAGTCGTGTCGGGCCACGTGGGGCTCTCACGCAACTGTGCCGCCACCACCGTCAGTCGTGTCGGGCCACGTGGGGGCTCTCACGCAACTGTGCCGCCACCACCGTCAGTCGTGTCGGGTCACATGGGGACCTCACGTTTGCAACATCTGACATCCAAGACCACATGACGGAAGCCCTGGAAACTGTGGGACCTAAGTGTCAGATCATCAGCAGCGGCACGTCGAATGCATTAAAGTGCATGGGTGCTTTCTTAGACTTATGAAAAACCAGATTACTTTTGTGCTTTTGTGTAATGATGTAAGCAGCAACCTTCAAGTCCATGCGAACTAGGTTCTAATATGTATATTTTCATATTGCGCTGGTCTCAAGTGGGAGGATCTATCACCAAAGGACTTCACGGTCTTCCCACAGATGAGCGGTTGTGGAGGAGTTGGACAGGACAGGATTACTCTCGGTGTGTATTGCTGTGTTGCTGCTATCCCAATGCTTATCATGTTCCAGAACTGCATCAAGCAAGGCTCATTAGAGCTGGCGATGCCTGGTGGGTGAATTCATGGGTATAGGAACTTTAAATATTTCGAATGGGCGACAATGACAGTTCAGACGGACATCACCAGTTCGCACATCTGAATGCCTAAATATGTGCCTAATTTTAGAACGGGTATTAAATGCTACCTAATTTGAGGCATTGTGCACTTTTGTAATGCTTCAACATAACAGGCATTTGGGTGTATCCACGGGAAGTGTTGAATGTTTTCAGCAATTAATCATGCAACATTTTTGGCTTGTGCATTGGTGCGGTTTTGTCAGTTTTTACGCATATTGATTTCAGTATATGGGCTGCACTTATATAGATCATGGGACGAAGCTCCCATGATCTTTCCAAAAACTTTTGAAGGGACCTTTCAAAGAAAGCGGAAATGCCCTTTCCTTGACTTGTCGAAATGCCCTTTCCTAAAAACAGCGGCCCTCTCCAAAAACTTCTGGGATTTCAAGCACATTGTTTTAAAAGGGCTGCTGCAAGTATGTATATATATATATATATATATATATATATATATATATATATATATATATATATACATATATATATATTTATATATACATACATATAATACACATACATATATGTACATATATATATATATATATATATATATATATATATATATATATATATATATATATATATATATACATACATATATACACAACATATATGTACATATATATATATATATATATATATATATATATATATATATATATATATAGATGCATATATGTATATATGTGTGCGAACGTGCGAATCGCGTCATATCGAATCGTGAATAGCGTCGGAAAACATCAGCTCTCGTGAATAATATTTAGCTTCGCTTGCCAGCGCATGACATGTTCAGATAAACACGCAGGAACTGATCTAATTCACTGTTCAGCTATTTCCCCTCCTGTATCCTTCATGCCGTTCCATCTTGTAGACAACTGGTGCTTATAGTTAGCTCTCACCGGGCCGGGGGTCTCTTGGGAGACCCCCAGGTTTTTCCGCAATAGTGGCTGCACGAATATACGCAGAGGTACTAAATGTTCAGTAGCCTGCTTTACATTTGCCTTGCATATTTAGTTTTAGCTTCAGATCCAGGTCATCCAAGGTCATCCACATGGAACGGGTTAAGTGGAGTGATTTTCCAAAATAATCATCGAAGTGCCGCCAATCAGAGTAGTTGCAACATGAATCAACAGGCTTGAGTAGTTGCAACATATAAGCACCAAACCAGAGCATGGTGTTCTTTCATCAGGACGAACGAACTCCTACCTGGAATTGTTAGTGAAGTTCAAGGCCATTGACTTGATGTCAGGTCAATTTCCGAGTATTTTTACCGCATTCAGTGGGAAAAACTAAATTTGGTGGTAGTCTGTCACGCCGAAAATGATAAATGGCATGAAATAAGCATTCCGGGTTAATTTATGTGTCAAATGTCAATGACAGGTCACTTAGCATGTGCACGCTACACAATGCCATCTTCTACAGAATGTTGCTGTTCCTCGCCAGGTAATATCTGAATTCGGTTTCAACGCCGCCTTAGTCGTGCGACATGCCATTGGATGACAATCGAATGGTCTGAGATGACCTCATCTCGTACAAACTGACCTGATTTACCTGATTTGACCTTCCTTTATAATTGCCTCCCAAGCAGTGCACACTAAGACGAAGGCTGAAGAGATCGGTTTATCAAGGTGTGCATTACCTCGGCATGATCTGAGGTCAGGTCACGAGGTCAAAAGTTGTACAGTTCACGAAGATGTTTCAGTATCATGTCAGTTCTTTTTGGAGCACAATTGTGTAATCCAAAAGTGATGTGCCGGACATATTCAAGCTTGAACTTACTCCAAAACAATAAAGAAAATACCGAATTATGTGGCTTCACGAAGCTGAAGCCGTTGAGCTGGAACGGCATGGAAAATGTGACCAACACGAATGCTTTTAACATTCTATAAAGCCGCAGGTGAAACCAATACTTAAGACTTTGTCATGAAATAATACATAGTGTTGCTTAGAGTTGGTTTTAGAGCTTCTCAGAAGGAATATCTTGCTCAGTTGTACTGAGCAATTTCGATTTGGGAGGGGGGGGGGGGGAGAGGACAATCATAGGCTATCTCCAGAAATGTTAAGTCAATGAGAGATGGCTATTGATCGGCATGGACAAGCAGACTTGGCTTGACACGGTTTGGTGCATACGACCTGCCAGTCTCGCGCCTCTGCTTCCACGGACGGGTTATGTTGGAATATCTTACCTCAGGTGTCAAATTTGATTTAAAGGCAGCACATGAAGTCAGGCTCAGTGAGACATGGGCCTGACTCATTGCTCAAAAACCCAAGCCACAATGAATTCACGAAGCTGAATCTGAGGCTAGCAGCTGAAAATGTCACGAAGCCGAAGCCGAAGCCAGCATTTATGAATGACACGAAGCCGAAGCCGAAACCGAAGCTGATGACAAAAACAATGGCTTAACGAAGCGGAAACGGAAGCCAAAGCCGACTTGGTCCCCATATCCGCTCCAGGTTTCTTTTTAACAAAGAAATTCTTCTATTCTGACTCCATCCAGCATGCAGTGCCAGGCCACATGGTTCCATGTACTTCCATCAAGGTAAGTCGTTTCCTCTCGTGAAAACCTGGAGTTAGCCATGCTATTTGGACTATTCCTCTTCATTAACGCCTGTTCTACTTTGCTGCCCTGAATTACGACAAACAAGGATGTTTTGTTACTGGTACCGGCCGGCCACTTAGCGGTGAGTCAGCAGACTTCTGGGGGGAGAGTGATTGGAAGCCGTGGACAGATGGCCTTCTGTCACGAAAGTCGCGGTCGGTTGCTCGCGGCCACGGAAGTCGGAAATACACGACCTGTTGCCGACCTAACTAGCTATACCTGAGAGCTGGCACCTCGACACAACTTGAAGAGATCAACCTGGGCTGAATATCCGCATTTTGATTTACTTTGATCTGCCTTACAGCCTTGGATGGACGTAATCAAGCCAAAGGGCTCTTGGCGTAACATTATCATGCACAACAGATTTTAGTGTGGTATTAGAAATATAAAACAAGCTTCATTTCAAATACTCGACCTCCGTTGGCCCCGTGCATTAACACACGCACTGGAGGGGGGGGGGGGGCGAAATCCGCCCACCCCTCCGGTTTTTCGTACATAACTCGAGATTTTACCGGTCGATATACGCCATTTTTTGCGTACCTGCTTAGAAATAATCGGCACGTCGTGTAAAGGAAGAAAAACGGATTTCGGCCGATTTTTTTTCTCGAGTTAGAGGCCGTTAAATTCAAAACATTTCGTGGAGCCCGACCACAAAAATCGTCGCAGATGCGCTTCCCGTATATTGGCAAAAGGGAAGTGTTCTTGGTAACACTAGCAGGGGCGTCGCTACCGGGGGGAGGGGGGCAGTCGCCCCCCCTGCCGTGAGACTGGGGGGGGGGGGGGCGCCGCCCCTGAAATTTGAGGAGGCCCCTATCCGGAAATGCACAGGAAAAAAGGTGAGCAAGGAGGCCGACGAAACAGAAGATCATGCTGTCAAGGAGGCCCCAAGACTGGCAACGAGGCTCCCGCGAAACCTAATTAGGTCCTAATAAGCGACTTAGGACAGATATTGGGAGGAGGCCCCAGGACGAAAAGGATGCCACCGAGACGGGCAGGAAGCCACCCAGGTTAGACAAGAAGGCTTCCGATTTGTGGCAGGATATTCTTAATTTGGAAAACGAGGCCCCCAAGATGGACGAGAATAGGGATAGAAAATAGGGATTGATAGGAGATATTTCTCCGGACGCAAGAGGGAGCCCCAAGATGGGTAAGAAGATCTCCGCAGGAATGAGAGAAGGCCCCTGAGACCAGCCAGATGAGGCCCATATTTTGGAAGGGGAGGACCCTAGGAGAGAAGATTTTGGACAACGACACAAAAGCACCATGCTAAGAGGATAATGAGGCTCCAAACACAGGTGATGAGGCCTCCAAGACGTAAGAGGAGGCCCCTAATTTGAAAAAGGAGTCACCAAGGAGAGGATAGGAGACCCCAGAAATCAAGAGATTGCCGACAATGGGCAAGGAGGCCCCCATGATTGCAAAGGAGGACCCAGGATTGCAAAGGAGGCCCCCGTGATTGCAAAGGAGGCCCCATGATATCAAAGGAGGCCCCCAAGATTTCAAAGGTGGCCCACAGGCTTGCAAAGGAGGTCCACATGATTGCAAAGGTGGCCCCCATGATTGCAAAGGAGGCCCCCATGATTGCAAAGTAGGCCCCCGTGATTGCAAAGGAGGCCCCAGGATTGCAAAGGAGACCCCCATGATTGCAAAGGAGGCCCTCAGGATTTGCAAAGGAGGCCCCCAGGATTTCAAAGGAGGCCCCGGGATTACAAAGGGGGCCCCCATGATTGCAAAGGAGGTCCCAAGTTTGCAAAGGAGGCCCCCAGGATTTCAAAGGAGGCATCCCATGATTGCAAAGGAGGCCCCAGGATTGCAAATGAGGCCCCCAGGATTGCAAAGGAGGCCCCAGGATTGCAAAGGAGGCCCTAAGGATTGCAAAAGAGGCCCCCATGATTGCAAAGGAGGCCCCCAGGATTGCAAAGGAGGCCCCCAGGATTGCAAAGGAGGCTCCCAGGATTGCAAAGGAGTCCCCCAGGATTGCAAAGGAGGCCCAAATACGGGAAAGAAGCCCCAGAATATGAGAGGAGACCCTAAGACGGAAGAGAAAGCCAGTGGATATGAAATGAGGTTTCGGAGACGCAAAAACAGGCCCCAAAACGGGAAAGGTTCCACCAAGATAGAAAAGGATGATCCAGAAACGTGGCAGGAGACACCTAATTCGGAAGAGAACGACACAAGATTGGAAATGAGACCCCATGGTGAACGAGGATGCCCCTAAAATAGGAGAGAAAAGCCATTAGATAAGAGGGATGACTCCCAGGCGAGAAAGAAGGCTCCAAGACGGGTAAGAAGGTCCCCAGGAAATGACAAGGGAGCTAAGACAGGAAAGTTTGCTTATAATTTGGAAGAGGAGGCACCTAGGAGAGAACAGGAGTCCACCAGGAGATCAGAGGCCACCTTTAAAATGGGCAAAGATCGAATCAAAACGCAGAGCAGGAGACCCCCAAGACGTGAGAGGAGGCCCCTAATTTGACAAAGGTCTCTAGAAGAGAAAAGGAGGCCCCGAAGACCGGAAGGAGTTCCCAGGAAATGAGAGGGGGCCCTTAAGATGTGAGTGGTAGCAGGTATGGAAGGAGGTGAGGTTTCCAAAATTGAAGATGCCGCAAGACTTTGCCAGGACAAAGGAGAAGGCCCACGAGGCGTGGCAGGAGGCCCCTAATTTGACAGAGGATGCCCCTGGAACACGAGAGGAGACCCATATCATGTTAAAGGGGCCCCAGGATGTAGGAGGCCCTCCAAGACGGGAGAGGGGACCATTGAATATGGAGGAGGGTAGGACACGAGAAGACATCAAAATCGGTAAAGAGGCTCTAGTAAATGGGACGAGACCCCTAAGACGCGAGAGGAGGCATATAATTTGCAAGAAGCCCATGCAAAATTGTAGGAGTCGTGCCGGGGTACTTGAAAATCACGACGTGGTCCCAAAAAGAGCCGGCCGGGGCCCCTGAAAATCACGCTGAACCTGGGGTACCAAAAATTAACGCCCGGACCATGAAAATCACGCTAGGGGCACGACAGGTCGTACCGTTCCCTAACAGTCTCATTGGGACACAAATGAAGCCGGGGCGACGAAAAACACTCCGGACATGGATAATCACTCTGTGGCCCTAACAATGACGCCAAAAGCCTCCAAAACGTGTTGGACGCCCAAAAAGTGTCGAGGTCGCTAAAACTCGCGCTAGGGATCCAAGCAAATAACGTCGGGTCACAAAAGATTGCATTGGACTAAAAAAAAGTCGCGTCGCAGGCCTTGAAAATCACACTGGGGGCCAAAAAGGTCGCGCCAGGCTCCAAAGGTTGCAGCTGCCCTGACAAATAAATTTTCAACCGGAATGTCACTCTACGGCCTCAAAAATCGGGTCAGTTCCCCAAAAACCCGCTGGGCACGGAAAAAAAACGTGTCAGGGCATCGAGAGGAAAAAATCGCACCGGGAGACCGAAGAATCGTACCGAGACCCAAAAATAACACATAAGGACCTTTAAAAAGATAGAACTCGATGTCCAAAAAGTTAACACGGAGACCCGATCGAATCGACCCCAGCACCGGCAAATTAAGAACAGGTCCGGAAAAAATTACCCGGAAGGCTTTTACACTCCGAAAGGTGCCATCGGCTGAAAAAAAAATCCTTCGGTGGCCGCAGTGGCATATCAAAGGGGCAAATTTCCCCTCTCTCCTAAGAGGGATAAGCTCCCAAGAATCGTGCCGGGGCCCAAAAAAATCGCGCTGGGGCCACAAAAATTCGCGTCGGTCCACTAGAATTCGCGCAGGGGCTGACTCGATAAATACGGCGGGCCCAGAAAACTCGCTCCAAGGCCCGAAAATCTGCAACAGGAACCGCCAAGATCGCGTTGGGGTCACAGCTAAGTACAACGCGCCCCGCAAACTCGAACCGGTTCCCAAAATATCGCGTTCGGGACCCACAATTCCCATCGGTAGTCCCAAAAATTTGGTCTGGGCATCAAACATTCACGTCGGGGCTCCCAAAAATTGGCCTCTAGGGTCCCACATAAGCACAGTGTGACCCCAAAAATCGCATCGGCATCCACCCAAAAAAAATCAAGCCGGAGCCTTCCGAAATAAGGAGGGATTCCGAAAAATAACTGTCCGGTTCAGGAAAATGGCTCTGGAGCACCAAACATATCATCAGATGCCTTCACAAATCGCGTACGGTCCGGAAAAACATACCGGAGTTCGAAAAAAATCGAGGTGAGATACAAAAACATAGCGCCAGGGGCTCGAAAAATAATTCCGGGATTCGGACTTTAAAAAAAAAATTCAGAAGAGATCCACAAAAATCGCGTTGAGCCCAGGAAACTAGCGTTGGGTACCCGGAACCACGCGCCTGGGCGTGATAAGTCGCGCTGGGACCCAGACAAATCGCACGGAAGCCCACAAATTTTACTCGGGCCCCACAAATTTGCGTCAGAAGCCCCAAATAAATAGCGGAACACTAAGAGCACAACGGGGGCCGAAAGTGCGACTGACCCTCCAAAGCACACAGTCTCGCAAAAAGCAAGTGCCTTAAAACATGCGTTGCAGCCTGAAATAAACATACCGGGAGCTCCAAAAAAATATACCTGAAGCTCTCAAGGCACACAGGGGCCAGGCAACTGCACAAGGGCCTGAAAAAGAGTCTGGGGCCGCAAAAAGCAGCATGGTCCTAAAACGAACAAAAAGACCGAGCACTAAATAAACACATCGGGATCTTTGAAAGCGCCCCGAAACCTAAAAAAATCATCGGTGCACAGAAAAGCAACAAAACCCTAAAACGAGCAAGGGTTTCGAAAATGTGTTGGGCTCCTAAAAAAATGGATTGAAGCCCTAAGACACATCAGTAGACGAAGAAAGACGAAACGGGCCCAAAAAAGAACACTGAGGCAGGGCCTCGGTCCGGTAGGCAGTCTGGGAGCATATTTAATCAAAGATATGAGGTGCATCAAAGCTCAGGGGTATCCGCATTTCTTAACCACCATAAACTGTTGGAAATAGGGAACTAATGATCGAATTTAATTAATCGAATTTTCGCAGCAAACGTCCATACAAAGCATTCCATCACGTCAATGTGGCAGCAATTAGTAAAATGTAGCAGGCCTAGCAGAAACCGTAGCATCGCACGACATGTGGCGAATGCGCCGAATGCGTAAGATGGATGTGCATGTGCACGAACGTTGGCGTCGTGGCGACCGGACGCTATGAACTGGAATGTCTGAAATTGGGAAATTTAACATTTTAAAGTGATTTGCATAGGTGTAATTTCAGCAGTGTGAGGTGACTTATCAATGGATACCAAAAAAAAACATTCTAAGAGGGTGGGGGAGTTATGGTTGAAATCCGACGAATCAGAAGCGATAGTGGTAGATTAGGCCCCTCCATATGACAATTCAGTTGATCACTAATTATGTTAGTGAAAAATGTCCCCTTTGACAAAAAAGTGGTCCAATTCCGAGGACTTTCTTTAATGGGGTACGTGGACCCCTCCAAATACGTTTCCCACCCTCCCCCTTGACGCAGATATAGGTACGCCACTGGTCTCCCAATAATTTTCAGAAACATGGGGCAAAGCCAACATTGAGAGGGCAAATTCCCCCTCAGAAGCATACAAAACAACACCGATGCCCCATACAAATTGGGACGAATGGTGTTTATAAATGCATTTTCTTCCTACAAACTTGTTTTTGTGATTATGTAGGGCGGCGAGGTCGGGGGCGGGGTCGGTGTGGGGGGATGGATGGGGAGGGGTAGGAATTTTTGGGGAAGGGGGAGGGGTAATAGGAGTTGGTTGGGGTGTCGGTTCGGTTGTGTCGGTTGACTCGTTATCCTAACACAAATTTATATTTAGCGAGGTCAAAATCTCTCACCTCACCACTTCCATCCGTGAGTGAACCTGGCTTGGTCGTGGCGCCAGGAATAGAGGAACCGCATGGTTGGAGAGACCTAGGAGGGGAGGGGGGTCATAAGAGTAATGGACGGACATTGGAGTTGGAAATGCGTCCGTCACCGGCCCTCGTCCAGCTTCGGGGCCCTCTTAAGTGTTAAAGTCCCCGCTTGTTTCCCTCCATGTCATCCATCCGCATGCTCCCACGGGTCACCAGACTGGCAAATTGAGGGCCTAGGTAATTATCCTGGGTCAAATTTTGATAACGATGGGTTTCTGACAGCTGCATGCACACATCGGGCCCCAAACAGCCCCCACTGGTCCTTAAGTACCCTTAGCTAGGTCATGTACACTCACATGCATTCCCATTCATTCCGAACGTTCGCTCCATTAATGACACATGTAAATGTTTGGCCCGCAATTTCCCTTCCAGTGGTATGTGCGCATTCAGCGAGTCTTACTTCCTCAGACCGTCGCTTAGGGCTTTTTCTAGCCCAAAGTTAAATGTGAATTACCCGTGCTTAGGCCCACAACTGTGACCGGCTGACGCGACACTGTTGGTTGGGAATGATACTATTTACTTTACTGCCTTCAAGGCTCGATGACACTGGGCTGCGATATTCCGTTAGTTTCTGATGGTCTTATGCTGGGCTTGAGTAACAATGGCCGACATACCTACACTTAAATGAGTAAAATGCCTTGCCAGGACTTGCAATGCTCTAACTTGCAATCGGCGGGCACCCCCACAGGTGGTCCTGGGCCACAAATCGGTCGGGATGGCCCCCTATCGTCTTTCTAACCTATCCTGCCCGGGGTCATGGTCGGGAGACCCTCAAATCCCCTGCCTGTCCTATCCTTGGGGGCTTACGGAACGCCAAACTTCATCTCCCCTGTCTGTGCCGTAATTGAGATGCCCAGGCCTACGGGAATAGCTGAGACGGGGAAGGAATACCAACCTGGCCGTTTTTGGCGATTACCTAAACTGTGCGCACAGATTCATCCCGACCCAAAATTGGGTGCCGCTGCCTGCGAGCTTACCCAAGGATCCCGTCGGATCTGACCACCCTCGGGATGCCCTTCCGCGCTCTGGGATCACCAGGCCGGAGGTTTTTTGCGGCCTAGAATTTCTCAAGTGAACCAGCTGCCTTGTGAATATCCAGTCTTTCCGGCACGCTTTCCCAGGGGTTCAACCAACAGTGTTTCGTCATTTTCCCCGTCTTCTATCAGCCCTCCTCCGTCTCCTCCGAAGAGAAGAGGGCGGAGGCTCACGTTTGGGCTCATGAAAGTTATCGCCCGTGGAAGGGCGGCTTGCAGGCCGTCTCCTCGCTAATTGCATAAGTCGTCTCACGTTTTTCCGTCACAGACGGTAGTCAGGTTC
Source organism: Ashinkailepas kermadecensis (assembly GCA_034440615.1). Classification (NCBI taxonomy): domain Eukaryota; kingdom Metazoa; phylum Arthropoda; class Thecostraca; family Neolepadidae; genus Ashinkailepas; species Ashinkailepas kermadecensis. The sequence continues at coordinate 187,758 of JAOTOM010004661.1, read as the reverse complement.
GTCCTGTCCTGTCTAGCCGGCTAGCTTTACATTAAGTAACGGACGAACTCGGAATTAATTCCCTGCTAAATCCCTCATTCGCACCTAGTACGTTTGGCCACTTAATGGTCAGTGGTTAATGGTTCGTTCCTCACCTACATCAACTTAAGTACTTTTGGACCTCCGAGTGTTTACCAGGCCCGCGGCATTCAAGGGTAATACATGTGCTGATAAGTACAAAGCCTGAGGGCGAGTTTCCAGCGATTTCACGGTAACGTTATTTCCCATCGTGACTGTTTTGTGACATTTCCTCCTACAACAATTTACTGGTACGAGTTTGGTCTCCAGCATATCTCGGCGTGACATAAAACGCACACCACGGACCACAGGGTCCTCTATAATTAACTTGAGTCTTAAGTCCATTCATTCCCTTCTAAATGTTATCCCCGGTTCCATATGTAATCAGCTTCCTGGGTTCAGTTGTTCGGTACTATTACCCGCACCATTTAAAGCAGGTGGAAGTCTCGTAGACACGTGGTGCGATGGTTTAGTGACCCAGTGCCCGGAAAGTATTTGCCGCAGCACTTCCAAGGTCAAGAACCCTCGACTCGACGCCTTCGGCCGGGCGACACGTTGATTTGGGGAGCAGGTGTTTGGCGTGTGAGTGGAGAGCGAGGTAGAGAGAGCGAGAGAGAGAGAGAGAGAGAGAGAGAGAGAGAGAGAGAGAGAGAGAGAGAGAGAGAGAGAGAGAGAGAGAGAGAGAGAGAGAGAGAGAGAGAGAGAGAGAGAGAGAGAGAGAGAGAGAGAGAGAGAGAGAGAGAGAGAGAGAGAGAGAGAGAGAGAGAGAGAGAGAGAGAGAGAGAGAGAGAGAGAGAGAGAGAGAGAGAGAGAGAGAGAGAGAGAGAGAGAGAGAGAGAGAGAGAGAGAGAGAGAGAGAGAGAGAGAGAGAGAGAGAGAGAGAGAGAGAGAGAGAGAAAGAGAGGGAGAGAGAGAGAGAGAGAAAGAGAGAGAGAGAGAAAAAAAAGGAGAGAGAGATAATTCTTCTATGCTGGGACGACCCAGTCCTCTTCCTCCTCCACAGTGACGCTCGATTAATGCCTGATATGTTTCTGGACAAAAGCCCCTTCTCCCTGTTTCCTGACCCAGGAAAAGTCGGCTCAAGTCGTGTAGTGTGCCCCCTCCCCCCAATCATTTAGCTGCCCTTGACCCGGGTTTATTCTTCGCTCCCATGAGACCAAGCGGGTCGCCGCCTGTAATGGAACCCCTGATACTTTTCTGCGTGAAGGAAGAATGATAACCTGACCCCTGTAATTCGCTTTTTCCAGGCCCGTTTAAAGCTTACCCTGATGTGAATAATTGCCTGCACTGTTACGTTGCGCTGGTCCCTACGTCGGAAGTGCCCGGAAGTTTAGTGAGCATGGGAGGATGAATGTTCGTGACTCAAAGCTGAGTGAGTATGGAAGGGCTGCACGTCATTTAACGCCTGGTTGCTATTTCATTCTCGATAAATGCTTGGCCTGTGTAACATCCGCTATTTCAGTTTCGGTGTGGACATTTTCTCAGTGGCAACGGTTTAGTGTAATCTAAAACGAAATTGTGCGTCTGAGTTATTCCACATTTTTCTACCGTTTACGTTTGCCAACTAGGAAGCACGAGCGTAAAGAACACTGTGCTGCTTACACACCCGTATTTATTCTAAGTTACTCGACATGTAGCATGAACGAATCTTGTGCGGTTACTCTTGTACGTTCAGTCAAGGGTGACATCAAGACCCTCATAAACCCGCCGGAACCAAACCCATTGTCTGGTGGAATATGATGCAAATTACAATGTCTTTGCAGGTAAACGCACTGGAATGGGAGATCTCTGATAAACAAATGTCCATGTCATGCGATACTCCCGTTCACTACTGACTATTCGGGTTAACGATACAAGTCTGTTTCCCCCACCAGGGTTAATGAACCCTTGACCCGACGGCACCGGCCAAGCTGCCCGTTTGAAGGGAAACAGGTGTTGACGTTTGATTCTGGGGCGAGCGAGAGAGAGGGGGGGGAGAGAGAGAGAGAGAGAGAGAGAGAGAGAGAGAGAGAGAGAGAGAGAGAGAGAGAGAGAGAGAGAGAGAGAGAGAGAGAGAGAAAGAGAGAGAGAGAAAAAGAGAGAGAGAGAAGGAGAGAAAGACGGAGAACAAAAAGAGCAGAGCGACAGTGGGGAAAGAGGTATTCCCACCTTGTCTGTTTGCACATCTTATCCGCTGAGTAACGTGGGGTCCCAGCGGATCTACGTTACTTTCATTCTCCTATGGAAAGAAGGGGGTTTATTTGACTGCAGTGAGCCAGAAGAAATGCCCTCTTCACTAACGTCTTCCCGGAACCAATGGTTCCTCAGTCACTTAAACTCTTATCAGTTTTGTGTGTGCGTGGTTATGTATTCTTTTCCTTCCATTCAGAGTATAAGCATTCATGTATAGTAAAACATTCGTGTATCATCCACACCAACCTTAAGCACCATGCATGTCTAAACGATATAATATTCAGGTATCCCCCTACCAACCCTGAAAACTATGCTCCATAAGAACCTTATTTGCCACAATTCGCTCCTCCATTTTTACCCTTCCCGGGGCAGACGGCTACCCATATCTCACCGCTGGCTGGGGCCATCACATATGCAAAACGACCGGTGACGGACGGGTCACATTTTTGGGCATGATGGTTCACGGGATACATTGCCACTCCTTGCTCCAGTTCACTCACATGCCGCGCTGTCAGCTTCGTTCTCGCTGTCTGGCAGGGGTGACCGTGTCGATCGAACACGAGCGAAGTTCACCGTTTCCCCACAATCACTCCACTCAGCTCGCGAGCGACTCCCGGACGATTTCCGTTGGATGTGCGAGCTTCTCGGCGATTCCGTCGAATGTTCCTCCTCCGTCGCAGCCGTGGGTGGTCCGCCTCCGGCGGCTGCCTCGGGTGGTGTCCGCCTCCGACGACTGCCTTGGGTGGTCTCTCTGCGACGACTGCCTTGGGTGATGTGTCCTGACTCCTCCGGGGTGGCCCTTATAAATGGCGCGGCCGGCCCCAGATATCAAACACGCACGTCAGGCTCTTTGTGCTCCGTGGCCTGGCTGGTGGCTGATGGTGCCGGTTGGTGACGCTAGTGACTGGTGATTGGTGACTGGTGACTGGTGACTGCCGACTGCCGAGCGCTGATTGGCGGTTGGCAGTTGGCAGTTCCTGAGCGGTAGCGGTTTCCAGGTTACTGTTCAGGCTGATACCCGTGGCTGGGCGGAAGTCACTCTTTGCATTTTCGGCAGCTTCAAGTGGCCGCTATTGACAGTGTGTGGGCGTATCGGCGACGAGTAGGCTTCGTGTTTGCGCTGGCTTTTCACAAATTTCTCCGCACCTGCCACGGGTTTCCGGTCGCGGCGGCGGGATGTCTCGTGTCGGGCCGCCGCATGGCGACTGCATGAAACGCCGTGTTAAAAATGTAAGCCGTCTTACAATTACAGCCTGCATGATTAGGGCTTCCCAGCTTCAAACCTTCTCAACGACGTCATTTACAAAACGGTGCAGCACAGCGAAAACTATGGCGTGACGGCGCGGAATTTGAAAGTTTTGCAATATTTTTGCATTGCCACTGTTGCATTGTTGCATTGTCATTCATGCACTGTTGTTCAATGCTTGTTCTTGCCGTGAATTTATTCGCTGAGGATTTATTATTTTAGCTTGTGTGCCAGGTGCCTTACAGCCAGCACAAAATGTTATAAAAATAAATAAATCCCTAAGATGGTGATAAGAAAACCAATTCAATCCACTTCTCGTTGTCACCTTCGCGAGGGGACGAGTGGTCTAGGATTAAGATGCTCGTCTCACAATCGAAAGATTGTGGGTTCGAGTCTCACCTGTCGCTACTCTTCGCCTGCGACCAATCGGCGTGAGAGATTGGCGACGCTATATGACTCAACGGTCCACGTGTCGTAAAACTAATAACCAACCAACCACCTTCGCGAAATTATCGTCCTAGGACTGATAAATGATCGTTTAAGCTTACTTATGACATCAAGCTGGTGGGAATGACTAACAGTAGTGGTGAATCTAGCTATATTCAGTTAGACTTGGTGGACATAGAAGTGGGCTGATCAATGGGAGATATCTTTAAGATATGTTCAGCACCAGCCCCGCCAGCTCGCTGGAATCTAGAGGCCAGCGGGAAGATTCTTCCGGTCGAGAAAGCATTAAGACATTGGCTTGTTTTGGTACTTAGGTATTTATCCACATTTACTTATTTATACCCATGGCTCAGTACTCAGCGAAAAAAAAAATGAGTATCGCTATTGCGTTTTGCGTAAGTGATGCACCATGCCAAGAACAAAGAAGACATCAATATGAAATCATGTTTCCCATTCTTAAACCATACCAAGAGCCTAAAAAAATAGGAGGCCCCTTTCGGGGAGCAGGAGGCCCCCTTCCAACATTGCCCCCCCCTGGAAGAATTTCGTGGCGACACCACTGAACACTAGCGACTTGTTTGATGCATATTTTTATGCTATATGGTTTCAAGGTCATGTTATGTCACCGAGGTCAAGTCAGGTCAATTTTATAACAGGTTAATGGAACCAAACTTGGTCAACTGGAATGTTGTCATAAATGCAAATGACTGTCATGCGATTGATGTCACTTTGCATGTTACTCCCCACACATCCTGAAAACTACTGTTCGTCGTTGTGCACCTAAGCGTTTCCATACTGTATTCATGTACTTCACTCCTTTCTTCGCGAAGCCGATTGCGCCGAGCCGCCCGACGGAGCAGTCGGGCGGGCAACCCGGTTCCGGTAACTGGAACATGTGACTGACCTGATAAAGTGCTGCTTTATAGGTGACCTGAGGTCAAATTCCGGGTCTAGCATCTGTATTGCATCATTAGTAATGTCCAAAACATCATTGATGCCCATTTTGGAGCATTTAAACACAATCACAGCGATCCATAACAATGACAAGCCAAGCCACGCAAAACAAGAACATTTTGACATATGTGACCTTATTTGACCTTGAAGATATTGGGCTAATTTCATGAAATTTGCACAAAATAGAGTTATCTACCGTACCACCCTGAGAATTTCGTTACTCTAGCTTTAATAAGAGCCGAGATATTAGGGTTGGGGGGGGGGCGGAATCCGCCCCCCTCCCCTCCAGTGGGCGTAATTTTCAGAGGCCCTCCAGGGCGCGTGTTAAATCTGGAAGAAAACTGACAATCTAGTTGCTTTTCTAATTAGCGAGGTAAGTTGGGTGTATAAAGGTATTTCTTGTCTTGTATCTTTTCATTATTTTTTATGACAAAATAGCATGTCAAACTGAAAGAACAGACCAGTTACTCCAGGGTTTAAACAAAAATATATTTGTAGTACATATGACGTCATCTTCCTTACAAAAATGTATGTCGAACCTGGCACCGCCTCCATGCATGAATAGATAATGCTTACCTTCCCGGTCCTTGAAAACCGCCACTGAAAATCCGGAGACCATTGATGTCATGGAATGAATGCATAGCATGCTGGGTCAGCATGATGGGTCGCTGGGTCGCAAAGCTGGGTCATGTAATATAATGCATAGCATAGCATACCTACATAGAAATTCCCAACAAGTTCAACTAGCCACAGAGCCACTCACCATCCTCCAGCACCACTGTGCGATTAAAACCGTGCGTCGGTGATTTTCTGAACGTGATTGACTTAGTTGATCGACAATGCTCTCTCGTACTTTAAGATCGCGATACGCTTGCGATCACTTCGAATCAATCAGCTGGTGGCAGAGATAAACTAGCGCCACCGCCCGGCTAAGAACCGATAGCAGCCTATCGCAGCCGGCTTTAGCTTCAGGCGGATTTAGAATATGGTGAGAGGTAGAAGGATGATGTTGCTGATCGTCAAGATTGTAAGCTTGGTTGATGTGTACCTTACGATGAAGGGGGGGGGGGCAGCATGCATATTTTATGACCCCTTACCTCACAACGGTAGTAGGTGACTCCTTCAGCTAACAGTAACTATGGCCCCCTATGCATATTTCGGTGAGCCCCTTTGCTAGGCGCATTCATTTCTCTGAGCGATTCTCTCCTCCATAGTCTATAAATAGGCCGTTCTGGGATAAATCCGTGGGCTAATAACAACAGAAAGTCGGCGCCATTCCTGGCATGCGGATAATCACACTGCTGGTGCGTCCTCTCATTCATGCACAGAATCGCAACTGAAGGACTTGAGAGGATGTTTATTCATAACGCATTCAGCAAAATCAAGAAGCTACTCTAAATTAGTTCCAGTAAAACAAGAGGGGAGAATGAAAACATGCAACTTTTCAACTTTAGCTTGCAAAGCCCTTTTCTGCCGCGTGTTGGAAGCCATGCCCACGCCTTCTCTGCCCAGGGTTGGAAACCATTCATACAGGAGCTCCTCTCTGCCGCGGATTGGAAGCCATCTCTACGAGAGCCCTTCTCTCCCGCGGGTTGGAAGCCCGCGCTGTTCTATTCCGAGGCGCCCAAAACATAGCGTGTGTTAACGCATCGTTGTTTGCATTTGTCAAATGGTAAATCAAGATTACGAAATCCGGTGACAAAAAAAAGAAGTGTCATGCCATAGGCAGGCAGTGACTTATGATGTCATCTTTCATGCATGTCTCTTCAGTTCTGTATTTTTTCTGACTTATTGCAGAGAGTGTACATGACTGACTGATAATGCATGTTCGCAAACATAGTCATAGTCAGACACTTAGCACTTGAATTCGAACTGTTACATGTAGCACTTCAAAGTAACTACTTCTTTGTAGGTCTTTGTTAGTTACTGTACATCAAGCTTTGTGTGAACTGCGAAGGCATGGCTGGACCTGGTTTCTGAACGACCTACTTGATGTGGTGAAGTGAAATTTAAAGATATATAACATGAAGCTAAAAACCCCAACTCAGCTTGCAGCTCTATAGCTGCAAATGAGTCAGAACGTGACACAATTTAAGTTGCTGACGCCCATTTGTTCATTGTTTAGTCTATGCTATGTGGGAGGTCATCGGTCGATCGAAAGCACACACGATTGTCGCAACGTTTGATTGGTCGCGCGGCAATCAAAACGTAGTTTTTGTTCTTGTCTGATGGAATATGGGGCGGAATGACGAGGGAGTGGTAGTCCCTCAGATGCAAGGCGGGTGAAGTGCACTTGGTGGGAGAAGCTTAAGCTTGTTTGGTAGGTTAATGTTCCATCTGGGAGGTGTAAGAAGGGTAAGTACTCATTCTATATATTATAATAATATTATCGTACACTTCTATTTCTAGTTTGGGTTTCATCACTCGTGAAAATGCTGTGTATTTCTTTGCTTCCTCTTCACATTGCTTTTGTTTCTAATAACTGAAGAATTTTGGCTGCTCGACATGTGCATATCATACTGTGCTGTTATTGTGTTTTTGAATTGACGAACTATGAACCGCACTGGATAAAAAGTTACTAACCAGTGTCGTTTGCCGGGTGTTTTCTTGGGGGAAGAGTAAATACTTCATGTGATAGACGGCATGTATCTTCTTCATGTAATGAATTAAGACACAGTGATTTTCTCTTTCACAAGAAAGGCACAATCAATCTTCGCCAGCACGATGTTCTTCTTAGTGCACTGTTTCCAACAACAACCATATCGTATATTCTGAGGTTGAGGACATTAACATTAATCACGGACTTGAGTTCCATGCAACATACTGTGGTAATACATTCGACCATAAAGCTAACACGCCACGATCCCTGACAACAATATTCAGGAAGTTGGCATGTAACTCACTCGTTTCTCGGACCATCACAGCCTATTTAGCAGTCAGAACCGCTATCAATAACCGGCCAACCGACCGTCTGCACCACGAGCATGGCCGTCATGAGCGGTACTGCCAGCCTCAGCAGTGGTCCACAAGCCGTCCACCCACCGCGGGCGCTACCTCAGCAGTCGGTACAGCACGCCGCCCAGCAGCACAATCACCAGGCACAGAATCACCACCGTGATCAGCTTGGCCAACAAGTTCATGCGCGCCTCGGTGTCGTTGAAACGGCTGCGGCGTTTGCGGTGCGCCTGCTCGCCGCCGGCCAGCGTGGGGAACGCCAGTCGCTGGGTGAGCGTCAGTCGCTGGGCGCCCGGCGCCCTGCGCCACAGTCCGTCGTCGCCGACGGTCCTCGGCAGGCGGAGCGAGCGTCGCGACCGCCACCGGCGCGAGTCCAGCGACGGCGTCTGACTGAGGCGGGACAGCGCGGACGGCCGCCGCCGCTGGAACGCCTCCAGCACGGCGCGACCGTGCAGCGCGTAGAACGACGAACCAGCCGAGCTGGCCGAGGCGGCCGAGGCGCGCCGCCAGTCGGCCAGCGCCAGCGCCAGCCGTGTGCGACTGTGGCAGCTACACGAGCTGGAGGAGCGGCGCGAGCCGGCCGCCTCGCCGCCGAACGAGCCGGCCGACGCCGACGAGCGGCCCGACGCGCAGCTGCCGGAGCTCGTGCGGCGCGGCGCGGCCAGCACGAGCGGCTCCAGTCGACTGCCGGCCGCCGTCGTCCACTCGGCGCCCGCCCCCGGCTGAGCCGGGCCCCCGCCCGCCAGCTCCTCGCCGGGGTGCGGCGCGTCGCGTACGCCGCCGTCGGGCGTCAGCCACACCTTGACAGCGGGCAGCCGGCGCTCTGCGGCCTCGGCCAGCTGATGCTCCACCACGGCCGACAGTTGGTGCTCCGGCACTGTTGACATCCGGTGCTCTGTCGCGGGCCGCGTGTCGTGCTCCATCGGACTGGCACCGCCTCCTGCCGGCTGCCTCGACTCGGGGCACCGTGCCGCTGCTACCGGCGGGCACCGAGTCCGTGCGTCGTGCGCTGGATTGATGTTGGCGTTTGGTTCGCTCTGGTGTCTGTCGCACTCTTGACGGCTCGGTGGTGCGTGGCTCGCTGCGGGTATGTCCGAGTGACGGCCTGGTAGCTCGCTGCGGGTGTGTTGGAGTGACGGCTCGGCGGTGCGTGGCTCGCCGTGCGCGTGTCGTAGAAACGGCTCGGCGGTGCGTGGCTCGCTGCGCGTGTGTCGGAGTGACGGCTCGGCGGCACGTGGCTCGCTGCGGGTGTGTCGGAGTGACCACTCGGTAGTGCGTGGCTCGCCGCGGGCGTGTTGGAGTAACGGCTCGACGGTGCGTGGCTCGCTGCGGATGTGTCGGAGTGACAGCTCGGTGGTACGTGGCTCGCTGCGGGTGTGTCGGAGTGACGGCTTGGTGGTACGTGTCTCGCTGCGGGTGTGTTGGAGTGACCGCCTGGTGGTGCGTGGCTCAATGCGGATGTGTTGGAGTGCCTCTGTCGGGGTGCCGACTCACGCACCCCTCATTGCCGACTGGCGAGCTGCGATCAGCCCTTGCTGCATGGAGCGGCAATCATGATCGACCGCGTTGTTGGGTCATCTGGGAATATGGCGTACTTGTTACGGTCGCGATCACGCAATGGCTGGCAGCAAGTGCGCAGCGCACAGCGCGATGTCAGGCCATCCGACCGGATGTGGCCACATGCCCTACATCGGATCGGTGTCGAGGCATATATGTACAATTCGAGAACTCTTCTGCACCAGTTTATATTGCATGGCACCTAGAAGGGATTGAACCAAGTGGTGACTGGGGATGAGAAGGTTTTTTGGCAGCTGTTGTGCTGTTCGCAATGGAATGCCTTACCACCACCACATTGTCTGTCGCCGAATTCGCGCCAATCACCAGAATCCCGCCACAAATCTGGCACTAGTTGCGAAGCCAGCGCGAGTCTACCTCCGTGTACCTACGACATAGGTTCATCTGAGTAACTCGGTCCAGCCGGGCCCGATCCCTACGCTTTTGAATCTCAGAACGTTTTTGTTGCGCCGTTTCAAGTACTAATTCCTTTACTTATAATTAGATCGGGTCTTTGGTGCTTGCCTTCAACAATATTTATCACAATATCCTCTTTAAAATATGCGCATTTTTTTGGTTCAGGCAAAATCTGTTACGCGGATCAGCTTTACTGATGCCTGTCCAGCCGGCACCGTGCTCAGAGGCCGGACGTCCGCCTGCACTTGATGCAAATGTGGGTTCGGTCATGCATCATACTGCGTCTCAATAAACGTCTGCAAACGGTAGCTGGCATTAGTCAGGGCATCGGACACAGCACAGGGAAGCTAGCATTTTCAGTATCGGTAAGACTATGTTTGCTACTAAATCTGCCGTTGCATTTCACGGTATATTGGAGTATCCTGGAACCCACAAATGTTTGTCATGGGCCTCGAGAGGGAAAGCAGGAAGAAGGTTCATAATATCTTCGGCAAACTTATTTGACGTATTATGGAGATAAGATATCGCATGTAATGATGATAGGAAATTGGTGTAAATAACTTCTTGTTTTACAATTAGGATATGATGGCCCGTAACTGCATTAATTTTCAACATTAAGATGGTAATATTTCCTACAGGAACCATGCCAGTTAACAACGCTTGGGCACATGCAAAGCAACATATGTAGCCTTTTGGAAGCGTCAGGAGAATGCCATGCAAGTGAGACATCTTATATTGCGCGATCCACTCAGTTGAAAGACCGTCAGCGTAAATGCAATTTTTCTATACGGCTGGTTCCAAGCGTAAAAAAATACTGGGATGACTTACATGTGCAATGATGGACGTTTATTCTGTTATATTTATGATATCATCTGGCGTGTTCGGATAGGTTTGAGAGCACAATTCTCTGTAAGAATGACATGTATACTGAACAGCAATGCTTCCAGACACGGAATCGTGCGGTGGGAATTGACTTCGCGTTTAGTAGAAGACCTCTGACAGTGTCTGATTAAGCACTATGCCTGCGCAGAGCCCTCTGAAAGTTTGACATGTGCTTGAGTGAGCTGTGTGTAACCCTATACCAAGCCAGCGGCACCGCCCCAGCCGGCTATGTTTTGTGTGTTCAGCAGCATAATATGGCGAGGTGCTGAAAGCATAGCCGTCAGTTCGATAGTAAACACACTGTGTAATTATAAATATAGCAGAAAATGTCTCGCATTGCACATGTAAGTCATCCCAATATTTTTTTTACGCTTGGAACCAACCACAAAGAATAATTACATTCACGCTGGCGGTCTTTGAACACAGCGACACGCGCAATGTAAGATGTCTCACTTTCGTGGTATTATCCTGACGCCTACAAAAGCCTATATATGTTGCTGTGCGTGCGCCCCAAACGTGGTTCCTTTAGACTATGCTTAATTACACCGAAACCGATAATTTTCCACTGACTCAATTTAAATTTCCTGACGATTTTCGTCAACTTGCATCCGGTAGCGACCAGGAGCACTAATTTGGAAAATAATGTAAAAATGGAATGTGAACCCTCTGAAACAAGTATAAATGAAGTATAAATACTTACAAATACAAATAATACAACATCAATAAAATATAATACATAAATACATATATAAATTCCATATTTCATGCATTCTACTCATTCATCTCACGACACACAAATGTCACATATCATTGACTGACATCATTCACACCAATGTCGATGATATAAGACATCGATGGCGCCGTGAAAAGCACGACGTCCTTTTTAGTTTTTCGTTTCATAAAAGGTTTCGCAAAGTTCAATGCGGCTATCCAAATGTCACGTAGGAGACAACCTGATCGGTCGCTCGGGAAGACCACGCATCCATACAGTGCCAGTCACTCGGTAAGCCCTTCACCTGTGGTCCTGAGGAGTGCCGGAGGGACGTTCGGCACCAGCACAGCCTCCACCTCACTCCACGGCAGCGGCCGCCGGCGTCGCACCGCACCCGTCGCGCGCCGCTCCTCCGACCCGCACGCCGTCCACGTCGACTCTCGGCCCGACCGTCAACCCGCCGCTCCTCCGACCCGCACGCCGTCCACGTCGACTCTCGGCCCGACCGTCAATCCGCCGCTCCGCCGGCCACCGTCCACGTCCCGGCTCCGTACGCCGTCGACGCCACGCGTCGACGCAGCGCCGCGCCCGCAGGACCGCTGTCCCGGGGAGACCTGGCCGGGTCAACTCGGCATCGGCCAGAAATGTGGTAGTCAATCAGATCGGGTTGGGGACACACTTATCCGTAAGAATGGCATGCATGCAGAGCAGTGATGCTCTCAGACACGGAATAGTACGGTGGGAAGTGACTTCGTGTCTGGTGGAAGGCCTCTGACAGTGCCGGATTAAACATGATGCCTGTGTAGGGCTCTCTGAAGCCTTGACGTATGCTTGAGTGAGCTGTGTGCAGCCCTGCCAAGCCAACGGCACCACCAACTAAGGCTATGCCATGCCGCATAAATCGGGGAAGCCAGCTGCTGCACCTCTGCTTAGCGTAAAGGGAAGGCTGATATAGTAGCATCAGCTCAACGGCTTCACCCAAATGTATGTATCATCTGTCAATAAATTATCCAAAATATATACAAGCTGTATTCTGCGGCAACCCGTGTTCAGCATCTGTTATCACCATGTTCAGCGCCTGTTGTCTCTCGTGTTCAGTATCTGCTGCCACTCGTGCTCAACATCTGCTGTCACTCGTGTTCAGCATCTGCTGCCACTCATGTTCGGCATATGTTGCCGCTCGTGTTCAGCATCTGCTGTCACTCCTGTGCCTATGCTAGATCTGCATTCTGTCGCATTCCGTGTCCGGCATTTGCTACCGACCGCACTGGATTGAGGCGTGACCACTGGCAGGATGCATGTTCTGACAGCTGATGCGGATCTCCCGCGGATGCAGACTCGGACGTGGTGTTTGTGTGAGGATGCGACTGGCGTGATGTGTGCTCAGTCAGTGTAAGTCTCTAGCTGATGGAGACTCACCAGCTCGGCAGCCATATTATCTTGCTATTCAAAGCGTTTCGCTGTCTATGGTGATAATGCATTTACAGCCCAGCACAAGACTATTGTCACAGCGCAGAGTAATGCCAAACGTTGTAACTGTCTACAGTCTCACTGCACTGAAAATTATTGCGCACAATCGTCTCATTATATATGAAATTACGGCTGCAGACTTCACTGTTTCGGCATGACTTCGAATCTTGTATAGCTGCTACTTTAGATCACACGATCAATATTCGATACCTCAAAGCATTCGAATCCAGAGAAGTAGAGGTGATTGTTGAGAATGAATGATATCTGAACTGGCTCAATGCGAGGCAATCTGATGATTTTCCAGATCACCTTCTAGATAATTGTCAGCATTCTAACGAATAGGCTACAATCAAACAAATTATCGAACCAGAAATCAATGCAAAAGCGCTTGGTGTAAAACAAGTTATAAAAAGTTAGAAAGGTCCAAAAATTGACATAGCCTGTGATTATTATGAAGAAGATTACCGAAGGAAGCAATCGTGGAAACGATAAAAATGTTATGTAGTCAATCATAAGTCGATATAGTGCGTGATTTGGTACATTATGCTTCTATTTACGACGTTTCAATCACCATTGATCATCTTCAAGAATGAATTAAACGAATCGCATTGGTCACACAGATAGCGCAAAGCAAGGTCAGCGGTTTGCATTTCACTAGCCAAAAATTGTCACACATTTCACAAACATTATTTATCTACGCACTTCATTGGTTAGGATTCTGACATGGGTAGGATGCCATACCACATTCAAACACACCTTGACACACCATTATGCGGCTGGAGATTTATCGTACAGAGCCAGGTGTGTGCTTGTCTTGTTCTGCGAGTTGATGATGGGTGTGGTGTCTCGGATGTAGATTGCCTCAGCCGCCGCCAGCCGCCGTTTGTCATGTTATTGTGAGATGATGGAAGTGTTAGTTGTCAGCACGGCTCTGGTAAGCCGTACTCCGTAGTAATCTCTGATGTGGTCCTGGACATGCATGGTGAAGCGGCTGCTGGGTGTTGTGGTTGTATAATCAATGTAGCAGACGTTGCGGGTTGCACAGTCCCCGGTAGTACATCTGACACAGTATACTATATCGATCTGTTTCAATGCTGTGGGTTTGAAGCTGTCGTTGCGCAGGATGGGAGATGACATATTCGGTGTTTTGTAGTAGACCAGGAGACGAATTTTGTGGCCTGGTTGGATGGGTATGGTGTTCTTCATGACGATGTCATGGATGGTCTCTTCATCTTTCTTCCAAGAGTATGTTATGGTTTTTTTAATAGAAGATGGTGATGTCATTAGCAGTGTCACGTGTGTCCTGGCCAGTACGATGTGAAAGCTTGCTAGGCATGTTTCGCGTGATTGTGTCGAAAACAGTGTTGTTGTATCAGTCATTAACTAACATTGGACGCACCTTTCGCAACTCGAGATGCACGCGCAACCAAGTAGCGCAGTGGGTTCTAGCTCGTTGGACGTATGACCTAATTACGCTGCGTTTACAGCCATCGGTACAGTCTCCGACGCCGTTCATACATCGACCTAGGTTAGTTGGCTTCACGTGCACATAGGTCACAAACGAACTGCCATCACCGTCGATATGGAGGTCAAGGAAAGGAAGCCTGTTGCTGAAAATAAGTTATGTGGTTAAACTAAGCCTGGCTCCGATTCTAGCATCATTTTCAATTCGCTTAACCCGTCAGTACTGTTCACATAGAGAACAATGTCGTTGCTGAGCAGTGATACATGCTCGGTTTAACATCAACCTGCACCAGGACCCTACCCTCCACATGACACATGTAAGTCTGCGGAACCAGCACTTCTAGTGGCGGGCCCATCGCGATGCCGTCGATTTGCTGGTATAGCTTTCTCTCGCGACACCTGAACGCAGCCTCTTCAGTGTACGCGCAAAGGAGAGCTCGCTTTTTTGTATGTGTGTGTGTGGGGGGGGGTTGTCGTGGTGGCTTGAGGCTATAGTTTTGATGCAAATAGTCAATGATTATGTTAATGGTCTGCTGCATTAGTACGTTTGTAAACGAACTAACAACGTCTAGTGAGGCTAGGATGCCCTTGGGCTTATTGGGCTTCAAAATATCTACAAAGTCTTCAGAGTCTTCTTAACTTTCAGAGTTATTTTGAACATTTTTCTTTATCTCTTTATCTCTTTGGTCTCCTTCGAAGATGTCTCAGACTACACGACGGCAGCGTTCATCAGTTGAAATTAAGCCGAGTTGGGTGTGGGTGACACGCTATGCTAGTGCCAATACTCGACGGTGTCGGTGCCCATGTTTTGCGCCGCAGTCGTGTGAACATCTGACGGTGCTCAGACGAGGGGAAATTATGTAGGATTAAAGGGTGGCCGCAGGTTGCATGCTTGCGTGCGTATGCACTGTGTGTTGCAATGTTTCCAGTGCCATTTGCATGGCACCCACCATGGTCATAAGTGGAAGATAGGCGGGAAAGCTGCCATTGAAAATTGCACGCTTAGTGCCGTCGAACTAAAGGAGCTGGTATTGTATGAATTATGGACGGCAGCATAGATTTGAAGGAAATTGGTGTTGCGGTAGCCACAGTTTGTGCTGCATTTTCTACATTCTCTACCCATGGCATGGTACACTTAAAACAATATTGTATTCGCTCTGTGTACGTCAACACATCACGGGGTGGTGGAAAACGTCTGACGACACAAAAATGCGGGAAAACTTGTACCTAACTTACAAGATGCAATTGTTCGAACGTGCAGTTTTATTCCCTGTTTCAGTGGCGTAGCCAAGAGAGGGCGAATGGGGTAGCCGCCCCATGGAAGGTTGGAAGGGGCCCTCGAGGCGTCGGTGCAGAGGCCCGTAAGAGCACCCTGTACTGACGCACTTTCGCACTTTCGCAAGACTGCACTTTCCATCAGCCTGTATCGAGTTTGATGGAAAAGGCCCTGGGCCGATGAAAAGGGCCCCAAGCAACGCATAATGCACTCGGGAAGATGTTGAGGGCCTTGCTGGGCTAACATGAAGGGCTTCTAGATCGACGGGGAGGTCCCGGATAGTTAGAAAGGCTCCCGGGCTGACGGAGAGAACCCCGAACCAATGCGAAGGGTCCCCGGGTTGACGGCGGAGCCCAAGCCGAAGAAAGGGCTTCTGACCTGATGAACAGAGCCAAAGCGTTTGAAAAGGCACTTCCGACTTGCCGGGATATTGATTGATTGATTATTTGGGCTTAAGAGTGCGCCGACTACAAGGTCGTTTGACGCTCATTTGATAGAAAAGGCTCTGGGTCGTCAAAGAGGGTCCCTGAGACAACGGGCGGAGGGCCTAGTTGCCGGAGAGGACCTCGGGCCGAGAGGACCTCAGAACGTCCCTTGGGCTGACGGATTGGCCCAAGCCGTACACGGGCCCCTGATCTGACGGAGGGGCCAAAACTGTTGAAAAGGGGTTCTGGCCTGACAGAGGAGGCCCTGGATTCACTGGGCCACTGCGCCAACAGAGAGGATCCCTAGCCCCAGGAGGACCCCTGGCCGTCAGAGTGGACCCAGAGCCGGTATGAAAATCCCCGGGCCGATGGGGGGGGGGGAGCGTAACCGCACAGGGGCCCCTTGCGTGATAGAGGAGGCTCAAGCTTTTGAAGAGGGGACTCCTGCCGGACAGAGAGTGCCTTGAGTCGTGTGAGAGGGTCCATGGGCCGCCGGATGGGGACCCCAGGCCGGACGTGCAGAACCACTGGGTCGGCTTTGGCTCACGCTGATGGAGAGGGGCTCAGAGCTGACAGCGGGCCTTGGGCCGATGAAGAGGCCCCGAGCTCGGAGATGATCCAGGCGACCGCCCTGGGGACAGAGATATAACCGAATAAAAATTAAGCACATCGAACACCTTGTGTGGAACTGGCTCTTGAGACCTGAAGACTTTCATCCTGACGACTGGCAATGGGCGAGAAGACAAGAGAGGGCCGTCTGAGAGCTAGAATGCCCATGCCAGCCAGAAAAGGCAGTCTCAGCTGGAGTGGGCCCTTAACAGCTGAGGAATAAACAGGGCGCCTGAGGGCTAGAGCGGACTGATGTACTCTGAATTTGAAAGGGCCCCTGAGGGATGAACAGGACCTATAAGAGCTGAAGAGGACTAGTGACGGCCCATCTTCGGTCTGCAATGCCACCGAGATGAGAGCTAGACAGGACTTTTGAGGACTGTGATGGACCCATTAAATCAGGAGAGGGCCATGAAGGATGGAGAGGATCTCGTGAGAGTCAAAGATGACTAGACTGGGATCCTCCTGAGGTTGAGAGCGGCTCCTGATGGATGAACAAGGTTCCTCGAGAGACTACAAATTGTATGTTGGTTGGCGATTGATGTGGAGAATAACGAGGGCCAGCCTCAAAGCTAGAATGTTCTTGAACCCACAAGAGCTGGTGATAACTAGGAAGAGCCCCTAGCAGATTGAGAGGGCCTTTGAGGGATAACAGAGCCTCCTGAGAGCTAAGGAGAGTCCCTAAGGCTAACGACGGTTATGAGAAATACTGAGGGCCAGCGTCAGAACTAGAAAGAAGCCCATGAAGCTAGAAAGACTGACAGAGGCTGGGAAGGGACCATCACAGCTGGAGAGGACCTCTGACGATTGAAAACGGTCACGGGGCACTAGAGAGGACTGGACTGGAATGTTCAAGACGCTTGGAAGTGGTACCTATGAGAAGAACAGGACCCCCTGAGATCTAATGGGAGTTCCTAAGGGCTAGCGATGGTTGTGAGGAATACTGAGAGCCAGTTTCAGAGCTACGTGTAGAATGTCCTTGCTTGCCCGGAAGGCTATCGAGGACTGGGGAGGTCCCCTGAGAGCTAGAGCGGACCAAACTGTGATGCTCTGAGGCTTGGGAGGAATACTGAGAGATGAACAGATCACCTTATGAGCTAAGGAAAGTTCCGAGAGCTGGCAATGTTGGCTATAAATTTTGAGGCCTGTCTCAAAGCTGAAGGATTACCCTGAAACATAGACAGGTTTGTCAAAGACTAGTAATAGCCCATGCAAGTTGGAGAAGGCTCCTGACGGATGAATAGGTGCCCTAAGAGCCAGGACTGAACTGGGATGCTCCTGGACTTTGGAATGGGCACCTGATGGATCGAAGCCCCTTGAGAGCTAAGATAGTCCTTGAGAACTGGCGATGTTGTGATGAATACTGAGGGTCAACCTCAGAGATATGATATCCTTGAGAGCCATAAATGCTGCCGAGGACCGGGCAGGTCAGTCACCGCCACTTCAGCAGCAGCGGCCGTCCCCGTGGCCACGGTCGCCCCAACGGTCATGGCCGTCCTAGCGGTGACGACCGCCCAAGCGGCCACAGGCGTCACAGTGGCCTGATCATAGCTGCTCCAGCAGCTACAGTCGCTCCAGTGATGGTGAAAAAACAGCCCAGCGATAGCTATGATGACAGTCGCTCCAGTGCTGGCAGTTGACTGGGTGACACCGGCGAAGCAAAAGAAAGTAAAAAAACAATTCGTAGAATGCTGTGTGTTGACCATACCTGGACAGACATGTTGCTAGTCCTTCCCTGTCCCCAAATCTTGCACTTATTTTCCCCACTGGTATTGACGCCTCATTTTAAGAAAGTATGACGGTGTTTAAAAGTCGTAGCAATGTGGGCTACAGCCTTACCATGAATGTCATAATGATCATAATCCCTACTCAAATATCTCTGAACGTAGCCGATAGGAAAAAAGCAATTGTGTTCATGGAGATGACCACTCGCATTTTTACTCAGACAAAAACAACAGCAGACAGCTCAGCGATAGCAGCGATAGCGAAACAGACAGCCCAGCGATAGCTGTGATGACGGCCGCTCCAGTGCTCGCAGTTGCTTCGCCTTGGACCGGGGTGGCACCGGGTAAGCAAAAAGAAAGAAAACAATAAGTTGCAGTGTGCTGTGTGTTGGGCATGCCTGGTTAGGCATGTTGCTAATCCTTCCCCTGCCCCCGAATCTTACACTGAGTTTTCCCCACTGGTATTGACGCCTCATTTTGAGAAAGTATGACGGTGTTTAAAAGTCATAGCAATGTGGGTCCAACTTTATCATGAATGTCATAATGATCATAATCCCTACTCAAATATCTCTGAACGTAGCGGATAGAAAGAAGCAATTTTGTTTATGGAAATGATCACTCGCATTTTTGGTCAGACTAATAATATTGATTCCTTCATTGGAGATGTGTTAACGCCCCTTTATTTTCCGTAAAGGGTGTTTTTTTGGTTGTTGTCGACAGCTAAATGTTTTTTTCTGTTTTTTACCGCATAGTTTGCCCTTGATTGCGGGCCTCACATCAGCCATACCAGCGCGGAATGGTTCATTTCCGAATTATTTAACAATCTTTGCCTTATATATACAAATATACATACACACATACACACACCCACACACACATCCATATATATTTATATATATATATATATATATATATATATATATATATATATATATATATATATATACAAAGGGTCCCTTCGAAGATTAAGTGACTCAAATCCGAGGAATTTCGGAGAAGAGGGGGTGGCCTCGGTATGTAGGGGGTTCAGATGTTCGTTGCCATCCCCAGTTTCAGTTTTGTTGAGTTGGGCACTTCGACCTGCTCAGGCCATTTCGTGCCGTGAGTAGAATGGAAGAAAATATTATGTTCTAAAAGTTAATTTACAAGTCCTGAAGTAAGTTGGTTTTTCGGAGAAAAATGAAAAGGAGATTGATGAGAAAAGGGTGTGTATCTCCTAATAGTGTGGGCAAGGAAAAGGGGGTGTTGTGTGTACGGCAGTAGTTGGTAAGTGTTTTTCGATGTTCATGGTATTTTTGACAGTGTAGGAGAATATGTGAAACGGTAAGATGAGTGTGGCATGATGGGCATGAAGGTCGTGGTGAAGCAGTGTAAATACATCGATGGGTGAGAAAAATGTGACCTATGCGGAGCCGTGATATAACTTTTTCTTCTTGTCTGTTTTTTTATATGATGTTGTCCAGTTTTCGATGACAGGTTTGATGAGACGTAATTGTGTGTTGTTTGTGGTTTCAGTCCATTGGTGGTTCCCAAAAATGTCGAATGTTATTTCTTATTGTTGATTTGATGGCGTCAAAATGTGGTGGGATTTCTGTGATGTGTGGTAATTGTAATGATTGTTTGGCGAAATGATCTGCTTCCTCGTTTCCTGGGATGCCACAGTGACTGGGCACCCACAGGAAACGGACCTTCATGCCCATCAGATGAAGTGTTTCAAGTGTGTCGTAAATGGAAATATGGCAATGGTGCGAAAAGGAAAGTGAAGAAAGAGATTGAAGAACAGATTTTGAGTCGGAACAAATGACGACATGGCGCATGGGGTGACAAATTGAACGGTTGCGGACATAGCGAAGGGTAGTGAGAATGGCGTGCAATTCGGCGATGAAAATGGATGTCCCGTTTGGCAAGCGATGTTGTTTTGTGTGTGTACCTGCAACAATGGCGTTTCCTGTGTAATTTTCGTCTTTAGATCCGTCGGTGAAAACAAAAGGAACATGGCGATAACGAGAGCGAAACTGGTGGAATTTTTGTTAGACGTATTCTGGACAAAGCTGTGATTTTGGAGTGGTGGTGAGATAAAAAATATTTCGTTCGGCCATCTGCCACGGTGGTGTAGTTGGTGGAGGAAGAGCATTAATATGTGGAATATTGTATTGGAGTTGTGTAGAAAATGTTTTGATGCGTGAAGCTATAGCAAGGCCGGTTCGTTTTTCGGCAGGACCTAAATAGTCGTGGTGTAGATTTGGGAGAATTTGTAAAGATGTGTGTGTAGGGTGATGTTCTCTAAATTGAATTTTTGCGGCATACCTGAGTGTTTGTTCAATTCTTCGGAGACCTAATGGTGGAATTCCTGATTCGATTTGTAAAGAAGTAATGGGAGACGTGGTCATTGCACCGAGTGCTAAACGGATGAATTTATTTTGTATGGTGTCCAAAAGTTTCAAAGCGGAGGTACAGGCACCAGCGTAGACTAACGACCCATATTCTATGATGGGAAGAACTAAGGATTTGTAGAGATGTAAAAGCGTGTGACGATCGGATCCGAATGATGAAGATGTAATACAGCGAAATAAATTGAGTCTGTGAAAACATTTGGTCTGGATGTGTTTGACGTACTGGTGCATGGAAAGCTTGTGGTCGAAAATAACACCAAGAAATTTTAACGAATTTACAAAATGTATGTCAGTGTTTCTGAGGTGAAGTGGTGTATCTGGATTTGGCCACGGAGTTGATTTGCTGCATATCATTGTGGCAGATTTTGGAGCTGAAAATGTGAAACCGTATTTGATGGACCATTGGTGTATCCGGTCAAGTGCGTTTTGTAATCGAATTAAACAATGTTCATAATTTTTACCGGAGCACCAAATCGCACTATCGTCCGCAAATAGCGAGTATGATAGATTGGCAGGTATGTTATCGAAAATATCATTAATGATGATGTTGAATAATACTGGTGAAATACAACTCCCCTGTGGTAATCCGTTCTTAAGAAAACGTGGATCGGAAATCGCTGACCTGCACCGGGGATGAAAATGACGGGAACCGCACAAAAATCCTATCAAATAATGAGCTAAATTTCCTTTGACGCCGAAGTGAAGAAGTTTGGAAATTAATGCCGGTTTGTATACCATATCATACGCTTTACTAATGTCTAAAAATACTGCAATGGTGTGTTCATGTTTTTTTTATAAGCAAGGCGTATGTCAGTTTCTAATCGAATAAGATGATCTATTGTACTGTGGCCATGACGAAAACCGCATTGAATTGGAGATAACAGATGATTTGTTTCTTAGTACCAGGTCAGTCTTTTTACAATCATACGTTATAAAAGCTTTCCTAGGCAACTGGTGAGAGCGATGGGTCGGAAATTGTTGGGGTTGCTGTGGGTTTTGCATGGTTTTGGAATAGGGATGATGAGCGCTTTCTTCCAGGTTTCGGGGAAAGTATGGCTAGACCATAATTCATTAAATGTTTGTAAGATGCAATGTTTTGCGTCGTTGGATAAATGTCTGAAAAAGGAATAATGTAAATTGTCGGGACCTACAGAAGTATTACCGGCTGAGGAAATTGCAGTATCTAGTTCTGAAACTTGAAACGGGATATTGTATGTTTCAGTGTTGTCCGAATCGAATTGTGCCAAATCGGTGTGAAATGTGTGTTGTGCATTTTGGAGAAATTCCGGTCTGTAGTTGTCAGAGCATTGTGAGCCATGGTGTCCGCTATTGTATTTACTATTGTTTGTGGGTCTGTAATTGTGGTGTTTTGAATTTTGAGTGCCGGGAGTGATTTAAATGGAGTGCGTCCTGATAATCGGCGGATTAACTGCGAGATTTTGCTTAAAGGTGTTCGAAGGTCAGTTGTTGTAAATGTAGTGACCATGAACGGCGACGAGCTTCGCGAATGATGCGGCGTGTCTTCGCACGCTCATAATTACGGCTGACTAAATTTTGTTGGTCGGGATGGCGTAAATATTTTCTAAATGCTCTCTTTCTTGCGGCTATTGCTCGGGAAACTTCTATCGACCACCAGGGGACTGGTGTTCTTTTTGTGAAAGGCTTTGTTAGTGGAATAGCGGTGGAAGCTGCTTCGAGAAGTGTTTTGGTAACTTGGTTGATATTTTCGACGGGAGAAATGTTGGGGTTGTATTGAATATGAGAAAGTTCATAAAAAGTTGTCCAATCGGCCTTCGAAATTTTACAGCGAGGGATAAAACTGGGTGTCGTATCTGCCGCAGTTGAAAATGTGGGTGTTAATTTAATAGGGTAATGATCGCTGTCATGAATATCAGTGTCTATGGTCAAAGCATAATAATTGGCCAGAGTCGGAGAGCATATTGATAAATCAGTAGCTGTTTCTGTATTATGTCCAAGGTGAAAAAAGGTTGGTTCTCCGGTGTTAAGTAATACTAAATTATGTCGGTCTAAAATTTGTTCAATGATGCGGCCACGAGTGTCTGTAAGTGTGCGTGTTCTATCCCACGCTGGACTATGGGCATTAAAATCGCCAGGTAATATGAAAGGATTCTTGAATTGTGTTATGAGGTTGTCTAATTGTATCAAAATGTTTGTGTTATCTGTTTGTGGTGGAATATAAATGGAACATATATCCACATTCCTGCCATGCAAACGTAAGGTACAAGCTACGGCTTGTAAAGGTGAATTCAGTGTAATTTGTGTATGTGTAAAATCATTGTTGATGTACAGTGCTGTACCGCCACTGCGATGTGGTCCACGGACCTCATCGTGACGGTACAGTGAGTAATTGGAAATATTGAAGTTATATGTATCTGTAGGCAAAAACCATGTTTCTTGAAGTGCTATGAGAATAGGTGTGATAGTATTGAAAAAAACATTCAATTTGGCCCATTTTGATATCAAGCTACGACAATTCCATTGCAAAAAAGTAGACATCGGGAAGGGTTAATGTTTGTCAGCACCTTTCGGTGCATGTCGGAGCCAGGAGTGCAGTTCAGGTGGGTATGTGTGTTGAGTGCGGCCGGCGGTGGTTGGCTCACTCGAGCCGTCCGGCCGATCGGTGACCTTGGCAGGATCACGCCGTCCGGCAACCGCCGTGGGGGACGCCCGCCGGCCGGAAGTCGGTCGGGTCACGTGGGCGCCGGCCCGCTCTGGGCCGGACCGCCGGCACGCTGACGGGGAACGAGAACCCGCTCCCGCAGCGGAGTGACTGCGGGGCCTATCACTCCTCCCTGGAGTGGTCCGTTTGTTTGGAGCCGGAGTGGTCTGAGTGTTGGGAGCCAGGGTGGTTGTGTCGGAGTGGTCTGAGTGTTGGGAGCCAAGGTGGTTTGTGTCGGTGTGGTCAGTGGAACAAGTCTTTTGAGTGGAGCCAAACCGGGAATCATGTCTGTTTGCATGGAGGCAGAAGTAGTGTTGACGCGACGTGTGGGGGAGCAACGGTGGCCGCCTGGGCGTAAGTTTTTGTTGATGGAGATGCGGCCTCGACAGACCGTCGGGCCTGGGAGTATGACACCCCGGTCGTGGCCTTCACAGCGCAGGCCTCCTTCTCCTTGCGCCATACTTGACAGAGGGGTGATGTGGTCAGGTGGTCGTGTGTGTTGCAGTTGAGACAGTGGACAGGTTTGGAGCAGGTGGAATCAGGATGGGGTGATTCACCACACTTCGGGCAGCGTGCTGTTTGGCGACAAGTCTTGCTGCCATGCCCAAAGCGCTGACAATTGAAACAGCGGAGAGGATTGGGAATAAAGACACGGACATGGAATCGGATGTAGCCGGCGAGGAGGGTCTTGGGAAGAGTTGTAGAGTTGAAGGTAAGGACTAGGAGACTCGTGTCACGTTTCTGGCCATCTTTGAAGGATGTGATGCGGCGGACGTGGGTCACCCCCCCCCGGCCTGAGCTCCGCTTGAATATCTTCCTCAGACATGAAGCGGAGCTCCGGCGCGAAGACGGTGCCCTTGGTGGAATTGTGATTGGAGTGGAGTGAAATGGTTGCGGATTTACCACAAAATGTGGTGGTACGGAGGAGGGCTTTGGTCTGGGCTCGGGTTTGGGTTTTGATGACGAGGATTCCATTGGCTGGGGCTTCAATGTCAGGATTGGCTAAGGAACAAATGGCGAGGAGCTGCTTGGTTGGCCAGAAAACGTTGACACGACGAAAGGAGACGGACTCCTCGACAGGTTTTACTACAATGTATGATCCAGCACTGTCCAGGTAGGGTTCAATGGGTTCAGGTTGGGATGAAGTGGTCTGGTTCGAGCGTGGGTCAGCGGCGTGGAGAGTGATGGTCTGGTCTGGATTACGAGGTGAGGTCGTGGTCTTGGGACGAGCAGGGGTCGGCGAGGCGCAAAGGGCTTCCATGGCGTCATCGAGGGGAATAGTTCGGCGCGGGTCATCAACATTTCCATCAATCGAGGGAGCATCAGGGGCCAGGTCTGTGTTCGTGCGATGGTCGTCGGGTGTGGTCAGAGGAGGAAAATCCGAGTCTGAGTCCGTTGGCGAGCATGGGTCGGTGTCCTTTTTTCGTTTTTTCCCCATCGCGGGGAAAAAAACCTTACCTAATACGATTTAAATATAGACGGAGGACACACAGACAATGGACAACGAATATACGACGACGATTAAATCCGTGCGGGGTGACGGGTGTCACCCCGAGAAAAGAAAAGAAAAGCGGAAGGAGCGACGGGTGTCACCCCTCGAAAATGAAAAATAAACTGCAATAAACAGCAGTCAGTCAGGCCAAAACTGGCGCGGCGGAGTAACCAATGGGCTCTGGATATGCTCGAGTAGATAGCAATGAATACTCCATGTTGCCATCCCCTGGACCAAATCTTACTGCCCCTGCTTAGCTGAGAAGGTTGTTTTTGTATTGTGCAGTGTAGTTTATAAAAGGAAACGAACTTACAATTTTGTGCAATCAACCAGTGTTTTACTACTAAGCATTTTTCCTTCAGCTTTTAAAATGCATGAGTAAGTTTGCTACAGTTAACAGTCAAAACAGTCAACCACACAGTCAACAGTCCAGCAACCTATCGCGTTGTTGAGTCTTTGCCATTCGGTTGTGTCGCTCACTGCGGCAGGCTTTGGCAACTATATTTCTACATCCGTTGGCTAGATGGCAGAAGGTGCACCTCCTTTGTGGAGTTGCTCCATTTGTTCTTAACTTCAAATTGTCGACGAAGTAGTTTTCACAGAATGGCATATTGGTAAAGCGCATCTTTTGCAACATCTTCTGATGAAGATAACCTTGGGAAACATTAACCTCGATGCTAATTTAGTTCGTCAAATTATGCCAGTAATACCGGAAAATGATACTACTACTTAGTTGCGACGTTAGTTGCGGCGCATTTGTTAGTGATTGTTCATCAATTGGACCGTATTGTCTGCGATCGTCGACATAATAGTGTACTCGTTGTATTTTCGCTTATGATAGACGACTTGGCCAGTAAATGTCCTTCAGAATCACCACAAAGTCGGTCCTTTAGCAATGAAAAATACAAGAGATCAAACAAGAGATGTTGGATTTGCCCCCATAAATGTTCGGAGCGCATCGCGCGTCGAAAGGGGTCTCTATTTCATGCTATTTCTTTGGTCGTCCCCTCAGAAAATCTTGGCTACTCTCCTTGCATCTTTTTTTGTTTTTTTCTCTCTCTCTCTCTCTCTCTCTCTCTCTCTCTCTCTCTCTCTCTCTCTCTCTCTCTCTCTCTCTCTCTCTCTCTCTCTCTCTCTCTCTCCCTCGGAGACTACATAAATAAAGAAATAGCTAATTACATAAAAGTGGTACATGACTGTCTGATGCTCCTGCTAATTACGTCTGAACTCCTACCCTTTGCGAAAGCCCTGAATGCGCTACCATGGGTGTATATTTCTGAAAATTATTGGGAGGGCACAATACATGAATAGAATGGTGGGGTGGGGGGAGGGGGAGTAAATAGATTAGGGGCACACCAGATATGATTCCAGGTTAACAGTGGAGATATTTGTGAGGGCAGTACCAACATTGGGCACCCTTCCCCCACCCAAATACATACATTACATTACAATACACAATTACTCCTTCCCATCATACAATCCGTTTGCGCTCCCGGCTGCCAAGTGCCTCTACCCCGCCCTACTTATACAATGTTGTATATTAATAAAGTTCAAAACGTAAAAACATCGCTACACACTGGATAAACTGATTCTTTTTTGGTCGGGCTCCCTTGTAAGAAAATTCTGGTTGCGCCCCAATCTACGTCCTTTATTTGCATTATTAAAGTTCCGTCCAGTTCCCCTGTACCTTGTCGCGATTCCTGACTGACTCGAGTTGCATCCGCATATATGTATATATATATATATATATATATATATATATATATATATATATATATATATATATATATATGTCATATTTATAGATATATGAATATATATATATATATATATATATATATATATATATATATATATACATATGCAGAAGTGATTCATACATGTGTGTATCACTTCAGCAATGGTACCCCATGTCAAACTAGCATAGAACAACAATGTAAGTCATGGAGACAATCCGTGTTACTCTGCCAGTGATAGAAGCGCGGCGATATTCCAGCGTACGTCGGCTTTCATGACAGGAGCATACGAACCCGTAAATTGTTATCACTAACCCTCTGATCGTTCAGTGATAGTCCTGCACTCACAAATCAAGGCAAGAACGATAGTTGTCCCCAGTTATTAGAGCAATCCAAATAACATGATCTAACAATTCAGAGTCTTTCTGTTTTCCAAAGCAGCTTGGTATTGTTGTTGCCATTCTATGTTTCTATGATGTAATGGCCTTGATGCTTATTTCACATGCTTCGGTGCCATACTGACTGACCGACTTGCCTCAAAATCTCTCTCTCTCTCTCTCTCTCTCTCTCTCTCTCTCTCTCTCTCTCTCTCTCTCTCTCTCTCTCTCTCTCTCTCTCTCTCTCTCTCTCCCTCGGAGATTACATAAATAAAGAAATAGCTAATTACATAAAAGTGGTACATGACTGTCTGATGCTCCTGCTAATTACGTCTGAACTCCTACCCTTTGCGAAAGCCCTGAATGCGCTACCATGGGTGTATATTTCTGAAAATTATTGGGAGGGCACAATACATGAATAGAATGGTGGGGTGGGGGGAGGGTGAGTAAATAGATTAGGGGCACACCAGATATGATCCCAGGTTAACAGTGGAGATATTTGTGAGGGCAGTACCAACATTGGGCACCCTTCCCCCACCCAAATACATACATTACATTACAATACACAATTACTCCTTCCCATCATACAATCCGTTTGCGCTCCCGGCTGCCAAGTGCCTCTACCCCGCCCTACTTATACAATGTTGTATATTAATAAAGTTCAAAACGTAAAAACATCGCTACACACTGGATAAACTGATTCTTTTTGGTCGGGCTCCCTTGTAAGAAAATTCTGGTTGCGCCCCAATCTACGTCCTTTATTTGCATTATTAAAGTTCCGTCCAGTTCCTGTACCTTGTCGCGATTCCTGACTGACTCGAGTTGCATCCGCATATATGTATATATATATATATATATATATATATATATATATATATATATATATATATATATATGTATATATATGCATATTTATAGATATATAAATATATATATATAAATATATATATATATATATATATATATACATATGCAGAAGTGATTCATACATGTGTGTATCACTTCAGCAATGGTACCCCATGTCAAACTAGCATAGAACAACAATGTAAGTCATGGAGACAATCCGTGTTACTCTGCCAGTGATAGAAGCGCGGCGATATTCCAGCGTACGTCGGCTTTCATGACAGGAGCATACGAACCCGTAAATTGTTATCACTAACCCTCTGATCGTTCAGTGATAGTCCTGCACTCACAAATCAAGGCAAGAACGATAGTTGTCCCCAGTTATTAGAGCAATCAAATAACATGATCTAACAATTCCAGAGTCTTTCTGTTTTCCAAAGCAGCTTGGTATTGTTGTTGCCATTCTATGTTTCTATGATGTAATGGCCTTGATGCTTATTTCACATGCTTCGGTGCCATACTGACTGACCGACTTGCCTCAAAATGCCCTACACATCGACATATAGAGAGTATTTTGATGCGACAAATTGATCAGCAAAATACACGTTGTGAGCATCGTTGCAACGTTTTGCAGAACGGAACATACTCTAGATTTAGAGAATGTGAGCTCTCCCATCAGAGGATGATTCAGAAATTTTGATCCGAGGGGGCACTTGCCAAAGAGGTGCCATTTTCCCAGAGAGGCGCCATTGATTCAGAAAATCTCTATAGTAGGGGCGCACTCAATTGCCCCTGGAGAGGGGCCTATTCTAGTCAGAAGAGTGTTTCTGATGAACAATTAAAGGAGGGGAGGGGTGCATTCGAGCTTCTTGGAGATGTAGGGGGGGGGGAGAGGGCGCTCTTCCTACTGAGTTCCCCCGGCTCAAACAAAAATATGGGGGAGGGGGTGCACCCTAGCGGCCTGGAGAGGCGCCTTTTCCAGTCCGAGGTGTGCCGCCCCTCCATGGGGGAGGGGAGGAAAACATGCCTTCCCTTGCATCCGTCTCTGGTTGACATATCGTGATGAAACTAAACCGTGCAAGGACGTGCTTTGCATTGTAGTTCATTGAATTGAATGTAGAACATTGAAATTCATATTTCAGGTCTGTTTGTTCTCGCCACCTTTGCCCTTATCCGAATCAGTTATATGCATTGGTCTTGAATTATGGAGCTACTGATATTACACACCCAAGTGTGTATTACACTGATACTGTAATATCACTGTAATAATGTAATATCACTGATATTACAGCACCTAGTGATATTACAAACCCAAAAATTAATACGAAATCGGTACAACTGTATTAGTGGATATTTCTCTGATGTTTTACACAAATTGGGGAAAATACATATTATTGATGTTTAGGATTGAGCATAAAAGTGTGAAAATTTCCATTTCGCGTATGCCTTGCGGAACAAATGAAAACTCTACATGATTTTAATTCGGTCATTCATACGGTCTGTATTCATTCGGTCTGCATACGGTCGGCCATTCATACCGTACGGACCGTACGGTTCATACGGTCATACGGTCGTACGGTCATTCATCTATCATAAATGAAATCTACATGTCAGATAATCGATCCTAACAAGGCATGTGGATGCTTTTGATTAGCACATTCCAGCTTTATATCTTCGCAACAACGTGGCTAATATTCGAAGGTGGAATGAGCTTTAGCTAGCTTACGCCACCAGGTGGCTAAAATTAGTTGTAACCAATTAATTCACCAGTCACGTATCGATGTGTCACGTACAATGTGTACAATGTACGATGAGTCCCGAAGAGTCACGTATCGTTACGATGATTTTTCCTCAAAGGGGGATCGCCACCACACTCTCCCCTACACGCGAAGACAACGATGGGGTGATGTCGTCCCCGTACAGGAATAGAGTCGGGCGAAACCGGCCGTTTTCATAGCCGAATTGGCAACACCAATAGAGCAGAGGAATTTATTGGTGGCCGAAGCGACTGGCTGATTCCCTTACTCATGCGATGATGGAGCCGCGGCGTCCGTCCAAACGTGGTGCCGTGTAGTACAGTCAGTGCAAGGCGTCCAGCCGGTCACGCGCGCCAGAGGTCTGCAGAAAGCCGACACAGCGACACAGTGAGCATTCTTCTGGCGCTAGCATCTGCTCCAGCTCCAGCAGCGTTCTGACAATAACACTGGTGCATACCAACTCCAGCCCTGACGCCAGCTGCCAGCATCAGCTCCAGCGTATTGGCACCAGCACTGGTGCCGGCTCCTGACACCGCTACCAGCTTGAACACCACCAGCAGCAGCGGCATCAGCTCCGGCTCCAGCACTGCTACTGGAATCAGCACTGGCCCAATCTCGGCACCAGCACTAGCATCAGTACTGGTGCAAATATCTGGCACCACTACCAGCTTCAGCAGCAGCACAAGCACCGGCACCAGCATGGGCGTCAGACAAGCTTTGGCCAGCTGCTGTCACCAAGAGAAGGTAGGTGGCAGCGACGTCCGATCGTCTGCCATGTGTGGCTGCGGACCCGTCCTAATCTGTTCAAAAGCTGACCACACCAGGTGAAAGGACCAACTGCGTGGTACTCCTCGTATGTATCTCTTGAGGTGAAGTGTCGATGTCGCTAAGTGGCAGGGAGTGCAGTCGTCGGCAAGTACCTGGTGATACTCAGCAGACGGGTAGCACCCATTGAGCCCCCACTGAGCCCGCTCACTTGGCCCGCCAAATGAGCCCAATGGGTCAGCCTACTGCATCCGTAGCCCACCTAGACCGCTCTGCAGGAAACCTGCAGCCCACTCACATCACCAGTGACCTTGCATTCGTGTTTCGTAGAACAAATGTCTTCAGGCGAAGACGCAAAACCCCACAATAATGTCGAAAAAGTCGACAATATGATGGTATAAAATTATGCTGAAATGTGAGATATGCTTCCTATGTGAAAGATCACATCTCATATGCCAGATCGCCCACTACACCCGCACACTGAGTCCACACACTGAGCTCGCTCACTAGGCCCGCTCACTGAGCCCAAACACTGAGCCCGCTCACTGAGCCCACACACTGAGTCCGCTCACTGAGCTCGCTCACTAAGCCCGCTCACTGAGCCCACACACTGAGCCCGCTCACTAAGCACCACTCACCGAGCCCACACAATGAGCTCGCTAACTAAGCTCGCTCACTGAGCCCACACACTGAGCCCGCACACTGAGCTCGCTCACTAAGCCCACACACTGAGCTCGCTCACTGAGCCCGCTCACTAAGCCCACACACTGAGCTCGCTCACTAAGCCCACTGACTGAGCACACACACTGAGCCCGCTCACTAAGCCCACTCACTGAACTAAATGATGCAACGCCATGCCGCCCGTAAGGTAAACAATTGGCAAAACGTTGAACATTAAGCCTGGAATGTGGCAGGATACACCAGTTTTGCGTTTGTTCTCGGTGTACTTGATGCAGCTGAATCGGTGGTGCGGGGCAGGAATCATGTACCAGAAGGACCAGGCTAGACAAGAATTCCCTCTCGACTTACCATTCGTAAGTGTCTTCTAGTGAAAGGACGCGGGATTTTCTCTATCAGTCTTGGCATAAACTGGTAGATAGAGTCGAATCAGAAACAACTACGATGCAACTAGGTCACATCAGCCGTTGGAACGACCTGAGATGCATTCAATAGATGAGGGGAGGTCCTTGGGCCAACGTCCCTTAGCGATGTATCATTCGAAGAGACGAGAATCCCGGTCGTCGTAGGAACAGCTGGAGGAATGGCAGACATTGTGGTACCGCGTACATGCTTTCCTATCACCATAGATCAGTCCCGACAGCTCAATGCAGGCATGGATCAAGGATTTAGATCCAAGAGAACAGGCAGTTCCGAAAACGCCAAAGAGGCACCCTGACGGTCAGAGGAACAACCTGACATTCTCCAAGATGAGACGTTGAAGCCCCGGACACGTCTGGTAAATCTCAAGGGTGGCTCTGGTAATTCCAGAAAGGCGCAATAACTGCTGCAGGCGGCATGGAATTACCAACAGGACACCTTGTCATCTGCAAACATGCGATCAGTGGCAGATCCAGGCTTTGTTCACGGGAAGCCATCCATTGGTGGTTTTCAATGGTGGGCAAGGGAAGCATTGCTTACCAGTGCGTGAAAGCAGTGCCATGCTTAAGATATATTTTTGCAGTAAAAATGTTTTCATATACACCCCAAATCTGTAAATACCTGGAGCATATTTTCCATTTTTAGCCTGATCTAACATATCCGCCTAAAAATGAATACAAACACAATAAAAACATTGTTGAAGCTTGTTTAGCACCCTGACTAGAAAACAACTAGACTGCCAGTTTTCTCCCAGATTCAAGATTCCAGACAACACAGAACGAACGGAGATCGTGTTTAGAATATAACGTTTTGCAAACTAGAATTTAAAATGCAAAATTCCATAGACAACACATTTATTGCAATTAAGGCAATGCTACAAATTCGCAGTCATATTTCCTTGCAACTTCTCTACCCTGTGAAAATATGTTGCTATAATGGTACATATTATCACAGCACATTCATTGTTCATAGCTATAATGGAAAATATTTTCCATGGTATGCATCGCAGCATATGAAATATGATTTTACCGGTTGCGTTTTCTATCCAGAATTTAATTCATTTAACAAGTACAATACTACCAAAAGCCAACCGAAACGATATGATGCCAAGCCAACGAAAACCTGTGGCGTGTGTCTGATTTCTGGTGGCCAGGAAAATAACAGCTAGAAGGAGCTGAAATGTGCCGGTGAAGCTGTATCAAATTACTGTTCTCCGAGCGAATATTTGTTCAGTTAGTGGCCGGAGGTATGGGATGTGCCATGAACTTTTCAAACTCTACATTCGGTTCTCAACTTAACATTTATGTGGGTAGAGTATTTTGGGGGGGATTTGTTGATGGAATTGTGAACACGATTATTCATATATTTATGAACATTTTTGAATGAAGTCTTCGTCGTGAAGCTAATTCAGACTTTGGTCGAAGTCAGTAATATATATTGTAAACTGACTGCGACAGACCCCAGTCATGTGCGCTGTAGCAGAGTGTGGAGGAACCAATTCAGTAAGGTCGCCGGAATTGTTTTTCTCAAGGAGATGGAGGGAATGATGAAGGTGCCAATGATGGGTGAATTCACCGGCTTCACCATGAATCTGTCTCGAAAGTCTCATGGAGGTGCCAATCCAAGGCCGTTTGCGGAATATTGTGTCAGGAGGAATAGGTTGCTGATTCAGAGCTGCCATCCGGGAGTTTTTATGGTTGGTGGAGGTACTATTTTAACGCTGCCATCAGGGATTTTAGAGGTGGTGACGGAATTGATTCTGGTGCGTCACCAGGAAATTGTGTTGAAGCAGTGGGAGGGTGTGTGTGTGTGGGGGGTTATCCAGGAAAATTCCCAATGAGCTGGGGGTATTTTGTGGATTTTCTATGATAGGTAGAAGGAAGCGACTTCGGGGCGTCACCGGGATTTGTCTCGAGGTACTAGCGGCGGTGGCGGTCTCCAGGCAGTACTGATTTAGCACCGTCTACAGGATTTCTGTTTGGCATGAAATGATGCCATGTCGGTTCTCCAGCTTCAGCTTCACCAGGGCTTCTCTCGAGGAGGTGGTAAATGTCCTTCCACACACTGAGCTATAATAATGCAAGGTGACCAAACAGGATGATCAACTTTATCTAGTATACTCCCAATGAACATACCTATTGGTGAGTGGCATAGCTCATTGACATAGGCATAGCCCAACACCATGAAATTCATGCAATGTCATACACACACACATATGCATATATATATATGCACATGAATGCATGTGTGTGTGTGTGTATGACATTGCATGAATTTCATGGTGTTGGGCTATGCCTAAGTCAATGAGCTATGCCACTTACCCATGATTGTAAGCTCGGTACCACCCCTGGGGCCATTCAAATTTGTGGTGCCCCAGTATTTTAGCTCCCCTTTTTGGCTGAGAGTGCCCCGTCAAATTGACCTCCTAAAAACTTATGGCCGAAGGCCGGAAGAGACGTCGCGAAGCGATGTGCCGTGACTCGCAGAACAAGTCACTGAAGAGGCGGCCTGGAGGCCCTTCATGCTGGTCCGGCCCATGGTCCACAGCTTCTGCCCGTGGACACCCCCATCGACTCGGAAACCCTTTTCATCGGCCCGGAACCCTCTTCATTAGCCAGATGCCCCTTTCGTCGGTCTGGGGGCCCTTCACTTCTGCCAGGCGACTCTACCAACCGCCCGCCCGTCGCCTTCTGGAGAGCATAATGTATTGTGCGCTTTGTCATGGCTTATCCTAAAATATAACTTGTTCAACGGCCACCCAATGGACCCAACCCAAGGAGGAAGGGGGACGTGATTTCATGCCTACGGATCCGTCACTGGGGGCAAGAGACTGGCAGTTTCGTATGCTTACATAGAGCCGCCTTTGAAACGTAAGAAAACGTCATAGCAGCTGCAGCGGAGCCGTCGGCAGCACTGTTCTCTGCAAAACTAGTGCCTGCAGATGACGCACTGGCAGTGGGCGACCACCTAACCGCTTCTGAGGGCACCGCAGAAGCAGTTGACGGACAACCGGAGATCAAATCACACTGTGGAAACACTGAGGAGACCAGTTTCTCAGTACCGTGCATCTCCAAAGGGGTACCTTTGCAGCTATAGAGGGCGTTCGAAGATGCGCGCTTGAAATGCCTCTAGCAAATGCAGAGGGTGTTCTACGAGCTACAGATGCTGACAGCTCAGAGATGTGCCGCCCTGACATCTCCGGAGGGGTGCTCGACACCTCCAGCTGATGTGCTTAGGAACGCCCTCGAAGCTGACAGGACGCTCTGGCACACTCCCAAAACGTCACCAACAAAATCCACCAAAGGCATCCTACAAAATGAACTTGCATCAAGTAGCATCGCGCTATTCACTACGCACTAAAATGCACACCCAAGGCACCTTTGCTTAAGACGACGGCGGTGCAGAGGTCTGATCAGCTGTTGTGTGCGGCCGGGTGGAGTTGGCGGCAGCCGGCCGGACCGCTGGGTACTGAGTTGCGCGCGCCGACGCCTCGTAGCCAGGTGGTGTGGCCGGCACCAGGTCGGATACCTGTGGCTCCTCAGTCGAGCGTCGCCAGCATCCAGTGAGTGACGGGCGATCGGTGGCAGGTCACCTCTGGTTTGTGGGCAGGGGCCACGCATGCAACTAGAGGGATAGGGTGTGGGGAGTTCGGTGCCTAGATCAATGTCAATTGGTAGGCATATGATTGGAGAAGTTACGTGACTGTTTATGCTACCGCAGGGTAGCAACCACTCACAAGGCTGCCATGCGTACACCTGCTTGAGGACAGGTTTCAGCGGGAAGGCTTTGAGTCTGTTAAACGTCTTCACAGCCGTCAGCAGGATATGTCCGGGTATGGAAACTGTGCCTGCCCTTGTTTACTGATTTCATTTAAACAGTAAACATTGATCGGACGACTACTTTGCATGCAATGCAGCCGTTCTTCGGTCTCTTTTAGATCTATGTGCTCACCGGGTCGTTTTCAAAATGCGTATGCAGCTATTTCCTCACAAACAAACGTGACATTCTGCTTTTCACAGTGACATTTGACCTTCTCCTTGAAATTGTGAAAATCATATATAAATACTAAATTTTGCAACGATTAAGCTATCGGGCACGGCACTTCATCAGAATCATGATTTTCATAATTATAGTTTGAACTTCCTAGTTTCGTTTGCCGGATGCCTGGTGCCAGGCAAGGTTAAACACGTGCTGTTGTACTACTTAAAAGTGAATGTTGTATCTTTGTGATTCTGATGAAGTGCCGTGCACGATAGCTTAATCGCTGCAAAATATAGTGTTTTTGACAACATTTTTACAACTTCAAGGAAAAGGTCATATCAAATGTCACTGTATATATCAGCATGGTTCTTGCAGACGCACTGAAACAAACAATTCAGTGAAACAGTAAAATTTGTGATACTACTTTATCTGTTAACAAATTATTGCTTCGGGTACCGTGCTATTCGTTCTGTGTTATGATCACAGGTGTCGGATGCTTGCATAGAACACCCATTTATGTTTATGGTATCGCTATTTATTCAAATATCCGCTGAATTCCCTTAGCCTGATATTCAGTGACTACTTGGCGACCTCTGTAGGTCGCAGCCTGCAATGTCCGGCAGAATGCTTGGCATCACATATAATGATTCTGATGAAATGCGGTGCACGATAGTTTAATCGCTGCAAAACACAGCATATTTCACAATATTTTCACCATTTCAAGGAAAAGGTCATGTCAAATGGCACTGTGATCATCATGCTCCTTGCAGCCGCACTGAAACACAAGACATTCTACTTTTGGTTGGGATAAGTATTCGAGCATAGCATATTTCCTGAAAAGGTCGAAGTTTGAATTAAATGACAAGCTTCTCGTAAGTATTCTACCTTCCCCTTTTATTTGAGCAAATCCTACGCCTTAATCTCGCAATGGCGAGCATTCCTGGCTGAAAGGCACCAGATACTGCCAATTATCTGGAGACGTACGCCTCCAGAGCATTGCATTTCCTCCACGAATACCCGCTTGAAAGCCGGTAGTATCTAGCCTTGCCAGCGTCGACACGACTGGTGTGTGCGCTACCCGCTACTGACCACGGCGCGAGTGGCATGGTTGACCGTCCGCTGGACGACCTTATCCGTCCAGATACCGCACGACGACCTCCAATGGGAGCTGGACGGCACCGCGTGTACCGTGAACTCGCTACGCTGGCTGCGTTCCACCACCATGGTGCGCTCCTGTCCCCCCTCGATCTGCTTCCCCATTGCCTGCAAGACAGACAGCTCTCATGGACAGCATCCGGTGAGTTGAGCGAGCTGGCTCCTGCAATGCTCTGAGTGGCCCTTCCTCAGCGCCGCCTTGTCTGTGCCGCCATCGAACGTGCACCGCTGCTTCCGTGTGTGGGCGTGTATGTACTGCGGCGGTGGCGTGCGTCGGCACCCGCCCCAAATAGTTCTGTCCACTGTCACACGCACTCATGGGCACCTGCATTCGGCGGAAGTAGGTATATTGATATATTTTATATGTTCCATGTATCCCAACGCACGGGGAATACAATGGCAATAGGCGTCAGGCGGCGGGACATGGTGGAGGGGTTCACCGTGGCACAGTGTTCCCTCAAATCAGGAATTTTAACATTAACCCTGTGGCGCTTGCCAGACAGAATAGGTTCAAAACTTTCCAGTACCCCCCCCCCCTCCCTTCCAGTGGCGTAC
The DNA here is from genome assembly GCA_034440615.1 of Ashinkailepas kermadecensis. Classification (NCBI taxonomy): domain Eukaryota; kingdom Metazoa; phylum Arthropoda; class Thecostraca; family Neolepadidae; genus Ashinkailepas; species Ashinkailepas kermadecensis. The sequence continues at coordinate 150,562 of JAOTOM010004661.1, read as the reverse complement.
GCATAATGTTTGTCAGTGGGGGAGGAAGCGAATCTGAAGGGTAATATCCTACCCCATCCCAATTTTTTTTAAGTCACCGGATGTCGGATACTATTTTTGAAGGGGCCATTTTTCATTACCTGTTTTTCTTTTCGGACGCTATTTTCTCGCGGTCCGACAGGTTTTTTTTTTGGTGGGGGGGGGATACGCAATTTCAAGGGCCTCATGGACTTCCCTCGTCATGATTTATTTGCCATTTTTTCCAGGGGCCTGGGAGGCCAGATGTGACTTTTGGGGCCGCGGCGTGACCTTTTGTGGCCCAGTGTGATTGTTTACCCGTTTTTTTTTTTTTTTTTTTTTTTTTTTTTTTTTTTATTTTTTTTTTTTAATTTTTTGGGCCGCGGCGTGCATGTTAGAATGTTTGTCGATCATGTGTTCATGTGATCATGTGTCGATCATGTGAACACATGATCGACAAACATTCTAACATGGAACACAGCGACACTAACACAAACTTCAAAGTAGAAATTCTAGCAACAGCCAGGGACAACGCTGATCTAAAGGTCCTCGAATCTCTACACATACGTAATCTACGGCCGCAACTAAACACGCAAACGACGTCTTGGTATGTCACTTAAATTACATAAACATAAATTATATTTTATGTATTACGCGTTATATTGGATCTATGTCTATATATGTGCGTGAGTGTATGTATCGATATGTATGTGGACCATCGGCTCGGGCTTCCTCAGAGGATTCTATCTTGACATAGTTTGTTTCTGGTTTGGAGTTTCTTTAAGTGTCTGCACCACTGAGGAGGCTTTTTCTGCATTCCACGTGTCTTTTGCACGCTTTTTTTCTCCGCGTGCTTTTTTTCAAATGCTAAACTTGACATTTTTATATCACTCCTGACGATGGCCCCTGGCCGAAACGTTGAGTAATAAAGTATAATCCTTAACGTTACTTTTGATGTCAACTCAGCACCTCCTGGTATATTGAAGGTCGTATGCTTTCTTTACACGCAATGTAATGATAATTACGCGTTATAAGGCACTCAAGAAACTGAAGCTAATTTACGCTATGTCTCTCAACCTGGCAAATGTCCTGTCTCTGGGAAGCATTCCAAAGTACATCACAGATAAAACCTGACAGGCAAATTGGAATCTTGAACTTCACATATATTTCCATAGGTAGGGATTTAGTAAATCGTAGAGGCCGTGAACGAGTGGCAGCTCCACACTTGTCTTCCCGAAAGCAACTCCAGAGCTGTCGTAGCCCATGTTAGTTATCACTGCCACACTGCCGCCGCTCTCGTCCCGCTGTTGCCAACGCCGTCACGGCTCTCGCGCATTGGAATGTTAACTCATGATGTTGCAGTTGAATAATTACATGCGCCGTGAAGTTTTGTATTTGGTTTGCATGCGATACTTCCTCTGTCCTCGACTGTCTATGCGACTTCCTTGAAACTGAGGCAGACGAAAAGAGGACAGAATAAGATGCAACATATGCCTGTCATTGTGTCGCAAATACTGAAAAATATCATTACATAAGCAGTTTTCGAACTGAGTGCTCAGCTGCAATGATACTCACCCGTCAAAGAATAGCATTGGTATCAAGTTGGAGCGAGTTGTCGATAATGTTACGTGTTTTCGACCGCAAGTGTTCCATGTCGAAATGTACGCGTCTACACCTGTGCCACCACTTGTGTTGGCTCGATTTGTATACATCAAATGGGTCAGTATTCCATAAAAAAACCAGCACTCGCGTGTTGAAAACAACTCGTCAGCATGTCATATCCCACACCACCTATGCGTGCCTATTTCTTACCAGTCGTATGTTCCTACTCCAGGAAGATGAGAACGCCGAAAGGGGGAACTGGGGCGGCAAGTGGGACTACTTGCTCTCTCTTGCCGGCTATGCCATCGGCATCGGCAATGTCTGGCGGTTCCCCTATCTCTGCTACAGGAACGGCGGAGGTGAGACGTGATGCCCAACTCTTCCCTGAACACGATTTTGGTACAGTAAAGCTTAGCATCGGCCTTATTACTTGGTATGTAAGTGGCACGAGTACGGGAGTAGCTGAATGCTCCCTGCCTCTACAAAAACGACTAAGGTGAGGCAGTGATTGGCGGTTCCATTTTCTATTGCATTTTAGGAACAGCTAATCTAAGAGGCGCTGAGCAAACAATATCCCACTTACTTTTCTGTGAGAAGTTGTGTACCAAGTGAAACGATAAATCAACTCCATTACCTGATGTTGGTTTTGTATCTCACTGCCCACTTCCATGCCTACGCTCTTTGACCTTCGGTGGGTACTGTCAGTTGGAGATGTTGATTTATGCAATTATATATATATATATATATATATATATATATATATATATATATATACATATATAGATATAAATAAATATATATAGATATATATATATATATATATGCAAATTTATCAACTTATATACAAAGGAAGAGAGGTAGTATGTATCGTGTTTTTGTGCAGCCAATCCCACATTAGCCATAACGTGAGCTATCATCTCATGATCACGCTGTATGATTATTGTGCCGTGAATGACCTAACCCAAATATCTATATACCTCTTACGAATACGGTCCGGTCAAGATACCTATTGCTTTTGTACTCCGTGCCTGATGGCGATATGCTTGGATCTCCGTTGGGTACAGAAATGCAAGTTTTGGTACATGTAAGCTTGCAGGTTATGTGATCACACCTGACTGTGTGGGGTGTTTCAGGTGCATTCCTTGTGCCTTACTTCTCAATGCTGTTCCTGTGCGGCATTCCTTTGTTCTTGATGGAGACGAGCATCGGTCAGTTCTCAAGCTCGGGCTGCCTTACCGTCTTCAAAATCAGCCCAATCTTCAAAGGCAAGTGCATTGAGGCCGCTGCTCGGATTCAGCAATGCTAAGTTGAACACTAAGTATGAATGTTGAAACCGTTGCATAGCATATTCACCTTCGCAGCTTATTGGCCTGAAGGGTCGATGTGTGCTGTCCATCTGCTATGCTATTTGATAAACAACACCGGTCACTGTTGGTATGTGGGGAATAGTACCAGATAACAGA